>WEIT01025093.1:2881-23618 GCA_013389985.1 Dryoscopus gambensis
CCCAGACTTGTAGTTCTTGCGTTGCTCTCAGTCTAACTAAGTCACTCTTTCCCAACACACACACACACACACCACACACACTCTGTTAATTAGATAATTATGCTTTATATTTGCACAAATATAAAACCATTTAAATCATACTAGTGTATATAATTGCATTTGGACAATTATTTAGAAGAATGTGTGCATATACACAGAATAAATTGGAGATGACATAGGTAGTAATATTTGACAATGCTAAGGGGTTTATTAATCAAACATAATCTAAAGATATATATTTATAAAAAGCAATTTTCTTTGAAACTAAAATAAAAATCAGGAAAGATAGTGATTTAGACGATTTGGCAAATTAGGAGTGTGTTTCAAGCATGTTTGCTCAGGGTTTTCTTCACATACTTCTTTCTCAAAACATGACTGTACACACTGACAGAAAAAGCTGATGCCAATGGAAAGCTGTGCAAGTGATGTTTTGTTAAATCATATTTCAAACTTATAATGTGTGTTTCACTCACTACTTTTCCAGAGAAACTGAAAAATGAAATTACTACTAGTATGGTTCTTCATTTCCAAACAAGAGATACACAAAGATGTGTTTAAACAAACTGAGGCCTGGGTTATGACTTCATTATGACCATTATGATTTCCCCAAATCAACTATAAAGTCCATTACAGTAATTTTTTAGACTTTTGTTTATAATACATCTCTGGATCTTTTGGGAAGAAAGCTAAACTAACCAAATTTTTCTGTGTTTAGGCAAACAGGGTCCATTATTGCTGCAATGCTGCATTTGCTTTATACTGATTTTGCACAGTGAGGCAAAAGAACAGTGTTAGCCAGAAAGAAGGAAACCATATTAGCCGTAAAGTCATTTCCATTCTCTCTGGAGATATGTATATGCTTTGGAAAAACTAGTTTTTTAAATTCTTGGTACTCTGACAGCCCATAAAGCAAATAAGAACAAGATGAGCCTGGAAATGATTATGTTCCAAACATTTGATAAAAA
This sequence comes from Dryoscopus gambensis, assembly GCA_013389985.1. Lineage (NCBI taxonomy): Eukaryota > Metazoa > Chordata > Aves > Passeriformes > Malaconotidae > Dryoscopus > Dryoscopus gambensis. The sequence goes on from WEIT01025093.1 coordinate 3,886, forward strand.
AATGGAAATTGTAGATAATTCCTGTACAGCTACAATATGGGTAATTTTGATAACGTTTTCATTATTTTCTACAGCAGTGCTGGTTTTCCCATCATATAACAGTAACTAGAAAACACGCTTCTATAATTGCTTTCACACATTTTCGTTGCTTTTATTACAGAAACTGCACTTCTGTAATAAAGTAAAACCGACTGTGAGCTGCTACATATTGTAAATATTCTACTCTTATCTTGCTATACTATTTACTGTACCTTATTCCTTTCTGTTTGTCATCTAGATCTGTATGATGAAATCCCTCTTAAAGTAAAATGGGTGATTGCCTGAAAAGCACACAAGAAACAGGACATTTTGCACCATACTAGAAGACTGTTTACCAGCTGTTCACTGTCAGAGAAGAAGAACATTTCCAGTAAGTACCAGGGAGGTCTGTCTTGGTGTGGTATTATTGAATAGTTTTGTTAACGGCTTTGACCTCTCATTAGGACTGATTTGTAAAATTTATGGATGTCTTCCTGCCTCACAAGGACTGAACGACAGGATGAAAATTCAAAATGTCTGTGCTAAATTAGACAGATGGTTTGATGTCAACAAGAATAAAGTAGTGCAGAAGATGGCAAAGTGCTTCATGTTAGAACAGAGAAATGGAATGCATAAAGGCAAAACTGGGACTTGTGTCGGCAGCACTACTGCAGTAACGGGTCTGGGAATAGTAATTGCCACAGCCGAGTAAGAGAAAAATAATGCTGCTGTAAAAAGCAAAAACAAAGACCTCCAAAAAAAGTCATATGCCTGTCCAGGATATATTAACAGCAACATAAAATGCATGAAGGAATCGTTTCCATTCACGTTTATTTGGCAGCAGAGAGGCTTTGTGTAGTGTACTGTGTCCACCTCTGGCCACTCTGATTTGCAGCCAGGTTCATGTGTTGGTCAAGGGCAATAACAAGATGGAAATCAGGTTAGACAGCCATCCAAGGAGTGGAAACCAGGAAAGAAAAAAAGAAAAAAAAGGAAAACCAGTTTAGTTTGGAAAAGATACAGCTAATAGAGGACAAAAGGAGAAGGTGTTGCATTGTCCTCAACATACAGCTAATGTGAAACAAGAAATATTTGTTTTAATTTACCTCGGTGAATGTGCGGATTAGATATGGGGAAAATCTTAACTGGGAGATGAGTGAGACATTACAGCAGGCAAGCAAGAGATATAAGAACGAGGAATATTTTTTAAATTATAAATTTGTGTTGTATGATGTAGGCTCAAGCAACCCCTTTGGCCTCAAAGTAAGATGAGGTCACCTCTGACTGTGCCTTCCCTCTCTGGAGGAAACTCAATGCTCCCAGAGGAAGAACGCAATTTTGACCTCACTGTACTGCTGGAAAAAAACCCAGAAAGCACCTAAACAAGCAATTTGGTCTTTGGGTCTCTTGACTGTTTAGATAAGGAGAGTGCAAGTAGGAATCCAGTAAGAAGAATAGAGTTGCCTCTTTGTACAAATGTGATGAGTCCGCATCTAAATGCAATAATAAGGTAATCCAATGAGATGGTATATATTTCCTGTACCAGTGATGAAAATCCAAATAAATAGTTCCTGGATTGGTGAGAGAGAAGTTGTACTTAAGTAGTTCAACTGTTCGTCTCATTTAAAAGGGAACTTAAAGACAGCCTGATTACACAGTACACATATCTCCATAGAAAAATAGATGGGTGTGAAATTTGCACAGGTTAATTCTCAGCCCTGGATCTCGCTTCTAAAAGCTTTTTTCTCCCATCTGTATGGTATGCCCACGGGGACAATCAGAGCAGAAGGCAAATTTCTGGTGCTCTGAATTACCTCCACAAGGGTCCTCTCTCTGGAGACAGAGCCTGGAGAGAGACTACTTCCCTGGGGTACACTGACTACCATCCTGACTGCCTCCATAATTTAGCAGCTGACAGCTAAAAGCAAGAGACAGAATTTCAAACAATGACAGTGATTAAGCTTGGGGAGTTTCTGTAAGGGAAGTGGCATATCTCCTGCTATTTTTAAATCAAAGCTAGATGTCTCTCCAAAAGGTTTGCATTAGTCAAATATAAGGCATGATTCAATTAAAGGAAAGTTACTGGTCTCACTAAAGGAATGAGTGTCTGAAATGGAAGGAATTATGATTTAATAGCTTAAATAGGCACAAGACATTGTTTAATGTGAGCAGTAAGACATGTAATACTGTGTCTAATGCTCAAAAATAAAGTAATTTCAGACTGCTCTTTGATTTACCTTTTTGTTTCTTTCTGGGTCTAAAGTAGAAAAAATATATCTTTGTTGACAAGGTATATTATTTGTAGGTTTAAATAGAACTATGCTGCTATCAAAAGCACTGATGGGACCTGATGAGAACAGTCCATGACATTTTGCCTCCTTGGCCTCTCTTTGTCCTCCTTTATTATCCTGATTTGCATTTTCCTTATTTCTATTCTTACACCTACTAAAGAATTAAAACTTTTCAAGAGATTCAGTATTGTAACAGTATGTTCCTGACAGTCCAAAATTAGGCTTTTTAAACTCTTAGGGGGGAAAAAAGAGAGCACAGTAATCTATAAGTTATACCCTAACTCCCTTTCCCCCTTTTCTGTTAAAAAATTTCTGCCCTGCCTTGGGAGTTGGAAGGATAATACTGCAGAAAGGGCTTCTCAACATGGACATTTTTTAGAAGCTGTTGTTTGTCTGTTCTTTCTTATTAAGTAAACTTTCATACAAAATCACATAAACACATGGTGCACATGCAGATATCTTGAATCATAGTAGTAAGGTGTATTAAGATACAGGATGCAGTTGTACACCTAAATGCTTGCTGTGTGCTACAAGATAAAGCAGCTGCAAATCAGAGGGTGGGTTTAGATTAGATATTAGGAAGAACTTTTTTACTGTGAGGGTGGTGAGGCATCGGAACAGGTTGCTCAGAGAAGTTGTGGATGCCGCATCCCTGGAAGTGTTCAAGGCCAGGCTGGATGGGACTTTGAGCAACCTGGCACAGTGGAAGGTGTCCCTGCCCATAGCAGAGGCCTGGAACCAGATGATCTCTAAGGTCCTTTCCAAGCCAAACCATTCTGCGAGTTTATGATTGCCTCAGAGGGTATTCTGTGTTGTGAAAGAGCTTGGTATAATTCCGGGCAATGGAGTTGAACAGAGCCTTCTTTTCTTAAATCAAACTGACAGTACTTGTGAGAGGAATGTGTTGAAGACATTGCTAGAAATATCCATGATGTGAAAAGATAAGGAAATGGGAGGAAACTGAATAATCAGTTGTCAGCAAAACTTATGTTCTCTAAAAGGAAGTTCATTGTCCAGAATTTCTTCCTTGGTTGGAACTTCATGTAAGGGGAAAAGGAATATAAACACACAGAATTGTAATGGAAATATAGCCAAAATTTAATTGCACTGGATTTTTGTGAAAATATTCAGAACACGCTTTTAATTTTGAATGATAAGAGATATGCTTTTGTTAGTGGTACTATATTGTTCTATATTGTAATTAAAATAAAGAATGTGCTCCAAATATATCAGGCTTCAGTCTGCATAAATATACACACAGAAACCCAAGATTTGGCAGGAAAGATGAGTGAGTAGATTGATGAAGGGCTACACTGCAGCAAGGAAACCAGGTCTACCTGTGATATGGCAGAGTTTGAGCCCTATGGCTTGGAGTGGGCAGTGACAGTCTCTGGAAGGAAGAAAGGTACAATTATAGACAGTATCATTTAGATGAAGCTCACAGAATCACAGATTATGTTGAGTTGGAAGGGACCCACCAGGACTGAGTCCAGCTCCTGGCCCTGAACAGCACCATCCCCAAGAGTCGCACCATCCCCAAGAGTCACACCATGTGTCTGGGAGCATTGTCCAAACACTTCCTGAGCTCTGTCAGGCTGGTGCTGTGACCACTTCCCCGGGGAGCCTGTTCCAGTACACAACCACCATTTGGGTGAAGAGCAAGCCTTAAATGGAAAGAAAAAATGGAAAGGCAAAAAAAAAGGAGGGATGGGAACTTCAAGTTCTGCTCCGATGACAGAGAATTAAAAGGGAGGAGTTTCTTACGAATCAGAATAAGTTGCATATTCTGAAAGAATATCACAGCATTTGCAGTTTTAAAAGTTTTTACCATCATTCATTCAAGTTAGAAGAGCTTTGGGTTTAGTTCATGCCACCACAAATTGAGAACAATGCCATCAAAGTTAATGAAACTGCATTATGTATAAAACATCCTGTGTTTGAGACATTTCAGTCAAAATCCAAATATCAAATCATCTGTATTTCAACAGAGATAAGATTAGAGAAGAAAAGTATCAAGTTATATCATCAGTGCTTTCTTCTGCTGCAGCCAAAATCTATGATTAAATAAACACCAGATGAAAAGAAATTTTATACTCTGGAATTATTACCTTTCCCTGTCAAAGGTATTTTATTAATAGATTTTGTATTCTTTTCTGTCAAGTATAGTCATTGTCATAAACTGTCATCCTGAGAATTATGAATTCACTGCAGTCTTATTTTCTAATATTAAGCCTAAAGTAGACTTTATATCTTACTGAAGAATATTCAATCAAGAATGTGTATTCACTTGTTGTTTTCTTCATGTGAGAAACCAGAACATCTTTTTATTCTCTCTGGTGAAAGGTCAGAGTATGTGTGCCTAGTGTGGAGGTCGAAGAATAATTCTCAGTATCCTCTGTCGGTTCATCTGCTCTTCATGGGTGCTGAATGAATTGGAGGATAATGACAAAAGAAAGGAGAGTGACCAGCTGTGGACTGACTCTCAGGGTAGCTAACTTCCAGTTCTAGAAGGAATCTGCTGGAGAGTGGCTATTACATATTGGGCCAGATGTTTATGCTTCTGACACTGTTCTGAGAGCATAAAATAGCTGAAAAATTAGTGCAGCTGTGACAACTTTTAGTGCCCTTTCAATTCAACACAACTGACATAATTTATGCATGTGAGAGCCAGTCCTTTTGAATGTCCATTTGCTTCAGTATTCATAGGAAACCAGGTTTATGGGATTTTATCATCTCGTAACTTTGATATTTTTCTCTCATTCTAGTGACTTATAGAAGTTATAGAAGTAGTTGTTCTAGTAGATTGTTAAATAAGTAAATATAATACTGAGAGTTTTATATGTTAAGGTAATAAGAATTATGTGCCAGTCATACACAAAAATCTATGTTGAAGGAAGGAACACAAATTGAGTTTTCCAGAGTAAGTATCAGTTTGTAATGGATAAAATCTCAACATAATTTCAATGGTTGTTATTTGAAAATAGGAAAACAGCTCTGGCCGAGGAACTGTGTCCTTCATATGCATTTAATTCTAACGAATTAACTGTGTACATCTATTAAACTTCCACTATGTACCAAAGTCACCCACTTGAATATTTAGTTTCCATTTTATACCAAAGCTGAAGCCAATTTAAAGGCTAATACTGACAAGACTTCAGACAGGATAATGAGTACTTCAAAATGTCACCACAAACTAGTTTAATGTAAAGATTATCAAGAAATGTCATGTCTCCAAAATGAACAGAACCAAAGAGGCTGTGACGCAGTGCATACAGGAAAAGAGAATTTTTCTTTTAAAGGAGTAAATATTTCTGCTGAATGAATAAAGAGCTACTGAAATTTTTTAAAGTGGTTATGCAAGACAAATAAACAGGACTGAATGAGAAAAACAATGGTTTGGTTATAAAGAAAGAAAAAACAAATCCCCATAAGAAATATAGGATAATATAAACAGAAACTGAGCTGACAAAAAGTTTGAATCCCTCCCTTTCTTTTCTTTTAATTCATCAGGAGAATTTGTTATGTTATTTTTTGGATACTTTTGAAATAGTCTGATATGAAAAAGGAGGATAGCTCTAGAATTTAAAAATAATATAAATATTATAATTGGCATAATGGAAAAACAAAGGAGGCAGGAGACAATTTTAGGTTAAATTATTCTCAGGATAGCAATAATATTGTGTTTCAGGTCTGTATTTCTATGAGTTTCTATATTTACATATTTAACTAGTAAGAATGGGAAAATTTTAAGCTGCATTTTAGGATTTGCATTACCTAATAAAGCAGTTGGTTCCTTAGATAAGTGTTAGCAGAAGATTAAATTTTATAATAGCTCCACTACAACAAAAATGAAAAATATATCCAATGCCAGAACTCTATATTGAAGTATATAAACTGTTTCAAAACAGAGCAGTGTTAAATAAGAAGAAAGACAAAAGAAATTGTAAGAATTGTGCATTGGTGTATAAATAGTCTGAAAAATTAGATTGATGTGATAACATTGGTAGGAGAATTCTATCAGACAATAACCCACATTGATGTTTTGAATAAATTTAAGGAAGAAGTTTTTGGGGATGTTTGCTGAGAAGTTTTCAACTGCAAAACTTTTAGGAAAAATGTACTGAAAACTCAGTCTTGGTCTGGAAGATCACAACAAAATCTAGGCCCAGTGGCTGAAAATAGAACTGTGGTGGGTTCAAACTGGAAATAACATCTGCATGAGAAATTAGACACTGGAAAAATTTATTGAGAGTTACAGTACATTAGCACAAGAAATCATTAGACTAGCACTGTCTAGGCTTTTAAAAGTATTATTTTTCATTCAATCAAAGCTCCCTGTATTCACTGGTAGAAAAGTTTGTCTTTTATGATTTTATGACAGCAAATCAGTTTAAACTATTATATTGGGCCTTCTGGCTTTCAAATCTATGATTCAGATAAAAATCAGTCACAGAAAGACACTTCATATGAAATCAGTGGATTTTAAAATAGTTCTTAATTTGGACAAGATATCTTAAGGCAGATATTTTCATTCATTTTTATCCACAGAGACCACTTATGCAGTGCATTTGATAAATTTTACCTTTTCGTAATAAGTTGGAAACAACAGGGAAATCACCAGCATTTGATCAGCTCACCCTACACTGCTGACTTTTGGATATCATCATGTCAGATTACAGAATAAATAAATTTTCTTGAAATTAAGTACACCATGTATTTCTCATACTCTAAGAAACCCTATGTGACAAGTGTTACCCATAAGCAAGCAATGAATTAAGAAATTTTTGTGTTCTTGGTAATTGTTTCCAAATTATTCTGTGCTAAAATTAACACCAGCATTTTTGAAGATTTATGTCAGGTCTTCTGAGAAATTAACTTTCATAAATGAGTGTTCATGCAGGTTTTCACAATTACTTTTATCTCTAAGAATTAATGGGCATACAAATTTTATATCAATTTTGTACAGGTGGTTATTTTGTAAAGAGATACATTTAAAATGGCACAGTCCTGGACACTGAACATGCCTCATGTATATAAATAGAGTTTAGAACTGCATGAGGATGGGATCCACAAAAACCCTGTTCAACATACTGGGGATTACCACCCTCAGTAAGACGTGTCACTGTGATGGATTATCTTAAAAACTGGCATTTTCGAGGCTACAAGTCCCTAACTGTGAGCTGCAAGGAGTCACTTTATTGGAGTGAAAAATCCATGTTTTTTCTGCTGGAAATTTAGAATCACAGAATGGTTCAGGTTGACAGGGACTTTAAAGATCATTTAGTTCCAACCCCTCTGCCATGGGCAGGGACACCTTACACTAGACCAGGTTACTCAAAGCCCCATCCAGCCTGGCCTTGAACACTTCCATGGCTAGGGAATCTACAGCTTCTCTGGGCAACCTGTGCCAGTGTCTCACCACCCACACCGTAAAGAACTTCTTCCTGATATCTGATCTAAACCTGCGCTCTGTTAGTTTTAAGCCATTACCCCTTGTCCTATCACTACATGGCCTTGTAAAAAGCCCCTCTCTAAGTTTCTTCTAGGCTCCCTTTACACACTGGAGAGATCGTATAAGCTCTCCCTGGAGCCTTTTCTTTTCCAGGATGAACCATCTCATTTCTCTCAGTCTGTTTTATTAGGAGAGATAGTCTAGCCCTCTGATCATATTTGTGACTCTCCTCTGAACCTGCTCCAACAGGTCCATGTCCTTCTTATGTTGTGTCCAGAGCTGGACACAGTATTTTAAATTGGAGTAGAGGTGAAGAATCACCTCCTTTGACCTGCTGGTCCTGCTTTTTTTTTGATGCAGCCAAAGCCTTTATTTCAAATTACGAGTGGAAAAGGAGAGACGAGTATCCAGTGTCCGCTCACTAGAGTGATGGTCTTCTCCTAAAAGGTGGGTTCAAACCTTTCCCAAGAGAGGATCAGACTGATTCTTGGCCCACCACATCCCAGGCACTACTCTGTTGGATATCACTCTGCTGAGCTGAGAAAAAACATCATTACTTGGATGGTGGGAACGGCAATCATATGAGAAATTATTTCAAAATATATAATGCAGGGAAACTTGGGCACATTTTGTTATGGCTTTGAGTATTTCTGACTGTCATTATTTGTCCATATATAGAGATGGAAAAAGACTGTGTCAACTGAATTTATCAACAACTGACTTGGAAAAAAATACTGAGCATATTTCACACTTGTAAATCCAGTGAGGTGTAAAGATGTATTACTTTCCTTTTTGCTGCATTTCATTACAAGTCTCATCTATATAACTTGCCAGTACCCTAGTGATCTAACCTGCATTTTGGTTAAAATGATCATTTACTCAGAAATAAGCTGGTCATGTATGCAAGCAGGTAATATGTGGGTTCCTCTGTATTTGTAAACGTATTTATACTGTAACTTGCACTTTTGGACTTCTCTTCTTTGGTGGAGTCTTGCAATTGATTGAATTATATCATTTGCAGCTGTGGCTATTGAAAAATAAAATAATTGCTTTTCTTGTGGAGAAGAAAGAGCTGGAAATGCTGTGAGAAAGATGCTCTTTAATATAAAGATTAAATTTTATTTTTGTTTCCAAGGTAGAAAAACATGCAAGTACTTTATCAAACCCCAGTACTGAGCATATGATTTGAATGTTAAACAGATTAAACTCTCTAAAGTCTCAAAATTATATATTTTGATAATAGGTTTAAGTGGTGATTTATTTCAAAGTTAGAATTAATTATGAAAAAAGATTTTCTTAGAACATGTAGATTTCTGTATCTATTTGTGTGTTTGTCTGTATTTTACAGTGTGCGCACTTGATTTTAATTGATTTTCATTACAGAACACTGGATTTTCATTGTATCTTATTGACTTACCTTGATTTGATAGGCAAGATCATGCCTACTTACCTCAGCACATCCTTTTTGTTCCCGTTTTTGGGTATTACGGCATGAGATGTCTGCATGTCTACAATAGATACTGCAAGTAACATCAAATTTTGTGGCCTGTTCTTCAGGGGACTAAAAAATCCTCGCTATTTTATACATCTATATTTAATGTAAAGTAAGAGATGCAAAATGAATAGAAGGATGAAATACTCAACTCAGGGCAGAAGTACTTTACAAGAAAACAATCTGGATATCACCTCAGAAATTATAATTTCACTGAATGTTTCTCATGGACTAATGCTCACAAACCGTCTGATGTCAGCAAAGTTATTGTTTGCTTCAGACCTGAGTATGTTCAGAAGACAGTCCAGGACTTCACTAAGGATGATGTTCATGGTGAAGGCAGTTAATGGGAACATGCTAATTACTGGCAAAGGGAAGCATCTGTGATATTAGTAGCTCACTGCTACTATCTAATCTTCTTTTCTTAGGAAATCCGAGGAAAGAGTGGTTTGCAGTTGTAGATATACCTCACCGTTCAGAGATTTCACTAAAATTACCAAAATTCAATGAAACCTGAAGATTTAAGGACAAACGAAAGTATCCATTAAGGGGTACATTCTTAACTGGTTTGAATCTGGACACTCAATTTTGTGGCTGATATCATCCCAAAGGCATCTCTGATACTGGATTTTTTTTTTTTTTTGAGAAGGGCTGAAGTGACAGTGCTGAGCTGAAAAACTTTAAAAACATTAATGAATAATATAGAAGATGGCTGTACAGAAAGCGCAAGTCTCAGCACTTGTTATCCCTCAGTGAAGACAAATCATTTGGTTACATTTTTTACCCTGAGGACCATGATTGTGATGAACATAGAAACATGTTTTCTACCATTCAAGCCCTGTTCTTTCACTTCAAATGTGCTGTGCTTATATAAACTGAGTAACCTACTAGAAACATTACTTATAGGAACTGGACATCTGTGAAGAGGAAAAAAGTGCAAAAGTCTTTTCAACAACTGCTCTCTTTCGCAGCTTGGAAAGAAACTGGTGTTTCCAAAACTGGCTTTCATAAATGTACAGTCCGGTGTGTCTCTCTCACACATCTTTCTGTATCCCCACTAGGATATGGCTTTTTGAGGAAATTAACGATTTTTAGGCATGTGCATTCAGTCCTGATTTGTTTGTGCAGTACATAGAGCATGCCTACATTTGTGCCTAATAAATCAGACCTACAGCTCACACTTACCCCTGTCTGCCTTATCTCTGCTGGCAGCCCTTCCCTGTCTGCATGATAATTGCCTCTTCATGTCAGTGGCTCGAGGAAAGCTGCTGCTCCTAGAATCATAGGAGCTCCTAAAACTGCAAGATTTTGAGCATTTCAGCATGGTCTGATTTCTGAGTATGAATTGCATGCCAAGCAGAAAGCATAGAGAGGAAAAGAAATAAATTATATATATTCAACAATCCTAGGTCTCAGTGGTGCTTGCTAGGAGAGGGAAGAGGCTTGTTAGTTAATTTAGCAATTAGGCAAGACAAACCCCACAGTAAACAGTTGCTCTCTAAGCTGTATGAGGATGCAGCCCTCTGCCCAAACTCACCAGTTCTGGCAAAGAACAGGCTTTTCATCATGGAGAGACAGTGTCTAGCTGACTTCTCCAATTGTAAAATGTCTATAAAAGGAAAAATATTTTATATTTCTCTGAGTCTTTGTGTGCAGAATAGCTTTCTGTCTGTGGTAAAGGAAAGAGTCACAGCATTCTGGAGGGGATGAAAAGGGGAGGGGAAGTGGGTTGTTTTCTTACTGCTGTCATCTGAAGCAAGATATTTTGCTCATAGGAGCTCAAGCTCAGTGTAAGAGTTATGATGATTCATTTCATTTTGCAGGCCTTCCTCCATCCAGGCTGCCAGAGACCACAGCAGTATACAGAGAAACTGCTTGTTTCAGAAAAGGACTGATTTTTTTTTTATTCATCTGATGTTTGTGATGCTTACTTATATCTATATCCAAATTCTAAACAGAATGGAGAACTCTTTTTGGAGCTATGTCATGAAATGCCATAGCATAAGTGCAGGATGCACACGTTTAGATCAGTCATCCATGCACTTGTTTTTCTTAATGCCTAGTGAGGGTTGCTGACAGAAACAAAAATGATTGCTCCCAAAGAGCCACTGGGGTCAAATAACAGACAGCCATATCCTACAGAGCATTAAGGGATAACATTTCAATAGAAAGAAAGCAAAGTGAGATGGAGGAGAATCATACTGTCCGTGTGTTCCCCAAAAAAAGATGGTTTTCTATGCATCTCCTGTCATGTCCTGTCTGGCTTTTAGCTTCACTGACTGCTTTGAGATACGCAGTTTGAAGGGAAAAGCATACTAGAAATGCGTGGTGATTCCAGAGGAGAAGATTTCTTAGACACCTCTCTTGCCTTCCGAGATGCTCAGCTGGCAGCAGCTTGCCTCGTCAGAGTGGGAGCAGCCTGATGTGACTGCTTGCTGGCTGGCAGAGGAGGCTCTTCCCTTCCAGGAGAACAGGAGTGGCTGTGGAATGTTTAACTGAGCATCAGTCACTCTGGGAAGGAGTCTATATGGCTGCACTAAGCAGGGCAGGAATCTTCAAAACCACAAAGAAAAATGGCCAGCAGAAGGGCTGTCTCCAGTGTGTAGCATTTTTTCCCCAAATCACTCCTTTCTAAGGATAGTGATGTTTATTTGTGATGATCTCTACTGTTGCCCAGAAATAGCCCATATATGTGGAACTCCAGTACTTGCTATGAGAAAACAACCCACTTTTGATAAGGCTTATAAGGAAAATTGAGGGCATGTGTTTTTCCTCAGTTGAAAAGTCATTGCTGTACATTCCTGATTCTGAACAAATTAGTTGAACAAATCATACATTTTGTGTAATGCTGTCGGATGATGAAGTTATTAATCTGTTTGCCAGCAGAATTCTCAAGGCCTGGTGTATGCATTTTAAAAAATAAAATCCAACTAAATGACAAGTGACTGCTGGAGTCACTTTTTTGCAGCTGCAGTTATAATGCACATTATGAATCAGAGAGTGCTGGGTGAATAGTGAGAGGATAAGTAACTTGCTCAAAGTCACGCAAGATGAAAAGACGCCAGGCAACCCGGTCACTGCGACCTATCCTAATCCAGTCTCATTTTTTATTTCTATTAAGAAGTTCTGATTGCAAATTAAAGGTTTGATTGCAACAGGAAATAGACTGCCTTTTCACTCAATACCCTGATGACCTTGATAGTGTTAATGTTAAAAAGAGGCAACCTGTGCAGCCTCTAAGAGTGACAGGAACCAATTTTCTATAAAGCTGTATTCCTTTCTTCTTATTCTATGTATTCTCCAATGAGAAAGGAGGAGAATTTTGGGACGGCTATACTGCTATGCAACTCTTCACAAAGGAGGAAAATGTGAAACCAAAACTTCCAGGTAATGAAAATTGACTTGTTTCCCCAGCCTAGTAGAGAAGGCTTTTTGGATTGTGCAACAGTTCTGAGACCAGAGGTTCTTCTCAAACTTTAGTCTGGAGATAACAAGTACTATCCTGAGTGCTGTCTCTCACTGAGGGAATGATGCCTTCCATTCAAAGGTATTTCAGGGCAGGGAAGCAGAGTTTAGCAGGCCTGTATATTCAGAGTTTTTTGCCACCATATTTAACATGCATAAGTGCTGTAAGCTGACCTTTAAGACTAATGAGATCACTTAATTAAGTATAATTATTTGGGGGGGGGGGCATAATCTTCCATTAGTGTTTCAGATCATTCTTCCTATACAGGACACTGCTGAGATTTGAAATTAAAGGTTAAAGCAAAGCTGCTCATTAGGAGAACACAGAAAGGCAGATGAACGTTTTACCCAAGAAACCTAAAGATAAAATAAAGACAGTTGACTCGATTCTTTGCCTTGTATAAAGCAAGAAAAGATTTGAGGAAACACAGCTGTAATGGTGATATTTTCTGTGTTTAAATATTAAGTTGCATTCAGTGAATTCGATGGTTTCAATTTTTTATTAATCATGAATGATGTTGCTATCCACATTGCTTTGTATGACCAGAAGCAAGAGAAGGGAAAATAAAAATGTCAGAGAAATTTCTACATCCTTTTCTTTCCTTCTTTCTTTCATTTTCTTTCCTTCTTTCCTTCTTTCTTTCTTTCTTTCTCTCTTTCTTTCTTTCTTTCTCCTTTCTTTCTTTCTTCTTTCCCTTTCTTTCCTTCTTTCTCTTTCTCTTTCTCTTTCTCTTTCTCTTTCTCTTTCTCTTTCTCTTTCCCTCTCTCTTTATCTCTTTCTTTCTCTCTTTCTCTCTCTCTTTCTCTCTTTCTCTCTTTTTTCTTGTCAGGGGAGTAATTGTTTTTAGTCTGGGTTGAATTTAAATAGAAACCATTTTCTTCTTCTCATTGATTTTTAGGATTACAGTGATCAGTAACCCTGGGATTTTGCATGTAACTTTTCCTAAATCCTCCATCCAATAGAACTTCTAAAGAGGTCTTGCCTACTTTAGACAAGAAAAGGGTAAAGGGTAGTCAGGCTTTGGAACAAGCTCTCCAGGGAAGTAGTGGAATCACCTGAACTTGTTCCAAAAATGTGTAGAGGTGGCTCTTGGGCACATGGTTTAGTGGTGAACATGGCAGTGCTTCCTTAACAAGTTGATTCAATGATTTTTTGACGTCTTTTCTAACCTATACAATTCTACGATTCTATGATATTTTTTTTATTGCAGGGAAGGTAGGAAAAAGTTTATTTTCCCCTTTAATCTCTATTAAATGATTTCTTATGCACTTGGTGTAACCAGAAGGAAAATTACTTTGCACATAGTGAAATTCCAGTCATAGGGTGGCAAATGGCAGGACTTCTGTTTATTTTAACAGACAGCTTTCAAACACTAGAAGGATTTTAATCCATTTCATTTTAACTTAAAAACTCATCCCAATCCCTTCTCACGGAAGGATATGTAGCTGAGGATGTCCTGCACTACCAGTTATGTTTCTTCCTACCAAGAGTGAAAGAAGATGCTATGGTTTTTATGGAAATTCACATACATATTCCCCTTCAGAATATGGAAGAGTTAAGGACAAGTGCAGAAGAAAAAAGCTACATTTTTTTTATAGTATTGTGATGATCTTTGTCTCTACCTCCCACTATCTCTCCCCAGAGAGAGCAGCAAGAACACATATTGCTGTTACAGACAGATGTTTCCCCTGTTAGCTAGCCAAAAAGAAAGTGGATTTATGTCCTCAGGCAGTCATTGTCAGGACACAGAGTGCATCCTTCTCCTGGGAGTATATCTGGCAGCATTAGGGAGTTGAGCGGAGTTGAGTACAGGATCAGCTCCTCCCAGACATGAACGATTGTGGGGCAGGTGTGATGCTCCTCTCCCTGGGGAGCTGCATTTAAGCTGAAGGATGCAGCATGAGCAGGGACAAGCTGTGCAGCAGCTGTGCCTGCACCCAGCCTCCTGCATCCTTGATGCTGACCTTAACCCTCTGGCTTGGCTCCCCAAGGCCTCCCTTGACACTGCAGGCTTGATGGGACAGCACTGGTCAGCACGTAACCTCAGTTGCTGTCTCTGGGCCTGATCTTGACCCAGACTGCCTCTTTCCCATCTGGTTCATTGTTTTTGAAATTGCCTGGGTGCCAGCAAGGCTATCTCAGCTGTGCTATGTGGTTGCAGTCCCTCAAAAAAGCCTAAGAAAATGAGAGCCAGGGTCCTAAGAAAGAATCACTGCACTCAGTACAGGGAGGGATGCCATCAAGTTGTTGGCTCAAGAGTTGAATATTGCTGCTGCTGCTGCTGTTTCTCAGGAAGGCACCACCAGGGTGGTAAACAAACCCAAACCCAGACCCTCCTGCCTTTCCTGCAGTGTCAGGGGCTGGCTGGTGGCACAGATCCCAGTAAATAGCCAGCAATAATGCAGCATCTTCTTTAAGTTCCAGCAGCTTTGGTTGGTCTTCAGGAGCATGCAGTGGCATTTGAAATGCTGGCATGCTGCAAGGAGTAGGAAAGAAACAGCACAGTCCTTAGGAGAAAGGCTGTCAGGTATTATTGTAATGAAGCACGCCTCACGGGACTGTTTTCCTTTTTCCTTCCTTCCTCCTACCCATGTCCTCTCAGCATGTCTAACATTTGCTAGTTTGAGCTGCTGCCTAATGGCTTACAGAGCCCCCCTCAGAGGTGGAACATAAAGAGATGGAAAAATGAGGATTACAGAACTGTGTAGGTGGCCATAGCAGAAGAATGCTACAGAGACACATACCAGGGGCAGAAATACCTCTGGGATTCAATAGAACAAGAGTTTGACATTTAGTTCTTGGTTCTTGATTTAAAAAAAATTTTTTTCTCTTAGTTCCAAACAAGTCTGTTCACCTGTTTATTTCTATTGTAAGGTAGGCCAGGATTTCTTCACAGAGGTTATGATTGTTGCTGAATACAGGTGCTGCAAGGACATTATTCTTGCCAGTTGTATACAGACCCTAAGGAGTATGAATTATTTTAATCTTTTACTTGGTGAAGCCACAAAAGCTGCTTTTTCTGTGTGTTCACAGGTGAGGCACAGCTTTGTGTTCAGCTGTCTTACCACTTTTCTTACAGGGTTGGAGAAACCTGTTCTAAAGCAAGAGCTGACCAACCACAGTTTTCAGTGTGGTGTATTAAATAGTAACCAATTGCAGATTTCTTTGACAGTAATTCTGTAAATGAGCTGCTGATGAACCGAACATCAGCAGATGGCTCGGAGTACAATCCATTACAGCTGCTTGAAGATAAACTATCCTTGTTCATGGCTCAGAAACTGGGCCTGGGGATCTGTCTTCATAGCTCCATATATGGCCTCAAAACTGCTCATGTCAGAATTATTCCAGCTGGGGCGAAAGGCTAGAGTGGGGAGGAATTTTAATGGTGTACACTGTGGTAGCTGGATTTTTAGATTTTTTTGTATAACCTGCGCTATTTGTTTACATTCTAGAGTTACCCTGTTAAAACAGGATCTTGCGATTTTTCTTTTCTGTTCACAGTTGGCAGCTATTGGATCAAATGTGCTAAAGTTAGACAGTACTAGACAGAATGATGGCTGGCTGTTGCCACAGTCCACACAAAATAATTCTCTCCCTTTTATTTTGATTTCCTGGCATAATAAGATCTATTGTGTTAATTCTCATTATGCTATCAAGTGTTCAGTTGAAGAACTTACAAAGAGTTAGGTCAGCTCTCTGTTTTTCACAGCTAGTTGCCTCTCTTTATAAGCAAATTTTTTTTCCCCTTTCCAGTGAATCATTATTTTCATTATTCCTGCTTTTTGCCTTTAAAATGCACATTTTCATCCCATTTCCAAACTCTTACACACAATTTAGAAAAACAACCTGACTGTTTAGACTGTAAAGTTTTCATGACTTATGTTCTAGCATCTGCTATGGGAAACAATCATCAAAACACTGCTATCAGAAAAGCTTAGGCCTGTTTAGCATTCAAACAAGTTTGTGTTTTTTTGAATAGAAGTGCATAAGTTTTCATCTGACACTTGCTCAGAATTCAAATTGATCCACAAAAACAGGACATGCCTGAAAAACTTTGACAATAACTTTTTGCCTTATCAAAATACCTTGACAGGGAAGTTCATGGTACATTAATAATGCTTGAAAAAAAAAAAGACCACACATACAAGAGCATGATTGATGTAGTGGCAGTCAGGTACTCTGACTTGTGAAGGATCTGTGCATTAGCGAAAGGGTTTCATATAGCAAATATTTGGTGTTTAGCAAAGTTGTTAAAACAAAGATAGCTGCATTGTTGAAACCACACCTCAAAAGAACAGTCAAGTAAGATTACACTTAAATCTTGTAGAACAACCTTTCAAGAATACAGTGTGAGATATAAGCCTTGTGATGTTCATATGATCTCGTGTTCTAAAAATTTTCTTGCAGTTTAAGGCCAGCTTATGTTACATGGCAATAGAGATATTTCAACATCGTTGACCACTGGCTTATCACTTGCCAGGTAGGTAAATGTGGCTTTCATGGAAGAGCTTCTCATTAAAATTCACTCACCTGTCCTTCTACTCCAATTAGGAGGGAAAACACCAGGTAGTACAATCCATATCCTGTCCTACCTAATATCCATCTGATAACCAATAGACATCTGAATTGATGAGCACTATACTTGGCCCTATATCTCTGTTCCTTTTCCTGTCAATACTTAATTCCTTTCCTTAACAGAGAGTTTACTAGTAACACTTGTTTTAGTGCCTGTACAGTCAATCACAATAACCTAATCACGTCACAGATCTGACCTGTAAAACACCCTCATCTCTTTCACATACTCCTCCTTTAAACTCATTTCTTTCCAGAATTCAGCAATAGCTTATACACAGCATATCCTAGCTGTACGTTCCATTTTTGTGCTAGCTTGTAAGCATGCATCTGTGATAGGTCATAGTACTTTGGAAAGGACTGTGAGGTCTTATAATACTGAGTGAATGTTAGTGGTAACACGAAATCCTATCTTGCTATGTAAGAACTACTGGCTGTGTGATTAATTTTTTCTCCTTCTCACACAGGCTGCCTACAGCCTGACTCCCACCACAGGATTCTTTACTCTTCCAGTATCACATCCAGAAATGGCTGACCAGAGGAAGATCTCTGGCATAAACCGTTGTTACTTTAGCCTGTGCATAACTTAATTCTCTTTGTTCTGTCTTCATTACTACTACATAAAACACATCCATGCTGTCTCTGACCTTACGTCCTAATTAACTATTGCATGACAATGTAAGCACCTTCAGACACTGCTGCCTTGACTTTTTCTGCTTCGCCATGACAGAACTCCATTGATATTCTGTGAAATGACAGTTCTTGTTCATGTTCTGCACATACCTCCAGCATTTCATATTTCCTTAAAGATTTTCAGAGGGCACCAGGGAACCCTCTGTTGTTAACTTTGTTCTGGCTAGTCTCTCATTGTCACCCTTGTCCTACCAAATATTTGAATCTTCTCCTGTAATTCTCTACCCATACGTGCCACAGAGACAATTAAAGTTTTGTCATTCCAAGGGAGCTTCTCAATTTTTTCAGCACAGTGAGCACAGTTTTTGATTTGGTTTAAGGGAATAATTCAGATTCAGATTCACACTTCATGTGTAAGTGTCTACAGTGGATATGACCACATGTAATGGAAGTGCCTCAGGTCCCATAGTAGATGGTGGACATTTGGTAACTGGTCCTCAGACTTCATAGGATTTTTCATCTGGTCATGTGTATGATTTCCTAGGCTTGGATGACTTTATTGATGGAACAGAAATAGGAATGAATAGTCTTGAAATCTCACTAGGCAACGAAGTGTGTTTCATTGAAGGAGGTGATTTGGGCTTTGCTAAGGAGCTGAACTACAACTTGAATTGTTTATAGTTCTCTGACAGCTTGGGGGACTCTGATGATTTTCACCATCTGAGAAACTGGCATTATACTTCTCAAAAAAACTGTCTTTCTAAGCAGACAGCGCTGACAGACATTGTTGATGTAGGGTTACAATTGTCTGTCTGATTCATAGTTAAAAGATCTGCCAAACAGCATATTTTTGGTGCAAAATACTTATATCTGCTAATGTAGAAACAGATTGTATTGTCATCCAAGTTATTAATATCCACAAAGAAGCCCAAACACTGGGAGAAATCTACCTCTCTATACTACTTGCTTCGGTTTGGCTGAAAATGATGAATTTTAGAACTGTCATAAAATTGAAGGCTTTGTACTGGCCCCTCTATAGGATAGAATAGAATATATTTAGGTGTTTTCTGGACTTGGAAAACAAAACATACTTCAAAAGTATTAGCTAATGTTTGTTACTGCTCTTCTTAAATATTGTCAGACACAATGTTGGCCAAGGACTGTATTAATAATATTTAGGTAGTATTCAATTTCCTGAGTTTGGACAGGGCTTTAGAAAAGCAAACCTTTACATGAGTGGTAGAATATCTGCAGTTTGCTTGTTACATATTTACATGTGGCAGTTGGCTTTCCGGTTGTCTCATACTATCACCACTCAAAAATGACCTGTTTGGAGGGCTTGGGATCCTTGTCATCAATGTAAGAGAAGGGGAGACCTCCTACAGCTAGACCTTTCCCTCTGTCAAGAAACACATACTACTTTTCTGTGCAGTTGTCTGTACTCGTGAAACTTGCAGGAACTGTGAGACCTTTTCCATAGTGTCAGAACTGGCTGAAGGTGGGAGGAGTAGATGGGGTAGGCACACAGGCACACACACATATTCAAGAAAGGAGGATGGCCTAAACCTAGTTTCTTCTGTAAAGCAGCCTAAAATGAATCACAGAATTGTTTAGGTTGGAAAAGACCTTTAAGATCATAGAGTCCATCTGTAAACCCAGCACTGCCACGTCCAACACTAAACCATGTCCCTCAGTGCTATTTATTATCTGGAAACAACCTCTCCCACAAGCAGTAGTCACCCCAAAAATTTCTTTTGTAATGAATGGTTCAATACTCACACACAAACTACTGCTCAGAAGTGGCTGACA
>WEIT01025096.1:1846-18274 GCA_013389985.1 Dryoscopus gambensis
CACCTCATAGAAATGTAAAGATCTGCAGATTCTATGTAGGCCCAAGACTCTTATTGTTAATGGATCAGGAAATCCAAGGTTTTGTCTGATTGAAGGGAAGGGTGGAAGTTGGGAGGAGGAGGAATGTTTCAGAGAGTTTTCATTTCTGTTTCCTATGTGTTTCTTTCCTTTAGCATAGATTAATAAAGTGGTTTTTTTTCTTTATTTCTAAGTCTGAGCCTGCTCTGCTCTGTTCCTGATCACATCTCACAACCATTATTAGTAAAAAATATATTTTCATGGGGCACTGGCATTGTGTCCAGTGTCTAACCATGACACAGTCCTAGTTTATAAGCAGCCTTCCCCATTCCTGTCACCTAATTAGTTTTTCCTGGCATTTCTGTATGTGTTAAAAATGGAAGTGACTCTTTTGGCCATCCTCTCTGCTGGATCTGAGTCAGCCAACCCCTACACTTGATCACTGGATGACCTGCTGCAGTGTGTAAGCTGTTAGTAGGTATCTGTCTTAAAATTTTTGTCCTGAACATGGGCTTGCTGCCCTGTGCGCAGTGCCAATTCACACACTGAGACGAGGTACTTCTATTTCTATGTTCTAGTTGGCACAAAGTAGGGAGCTGGGTGGTAACCCACAAAAAGCTGGCTCCCCAATCATCAAAGCTTTATGTTATTTATACATTTTTAGCAGACAAAAGCATTCATTGGCTACAAGTTACCCAGTTCTTTTATTAACTAGTATTCTACCTTCTATTGCTTAATGATTCTCTTGCTTCTCATGCTAATTAGTCCATATGCTCAGTCTTTCTCTTCTTCTGGGTCAGTGGGTTTCTTGGGTCAGTGGGTTTCTTGGGTCAGTGGTCTGTGAGTCAGTGGTCATGATCTCCCCGTCAGAATTACCTTTTACCCAGTCGGAACTGATTTCAACACAGTTGCTGAGTTGGCTTTATTAGTTTCTTCCTTATCTTGGGAGTTCTGCCAAATGTCCTTGTGGCCTGTAAATTCTGCCTTCGTGTCCACTCTTAGTGGTACATCCTTCTCCCCAAGCTTTGGTAACCTCCCCCTAGGTCTGAGATCACTGAAGCATGTCAAGCCCTAAACCTTAAGAAGGCAATTCTACCAACAAGTAATTTATGTTTCTAACACCTGGACATCAGCATGTGCCCTTAATGTTTTGTGTAAACATAGTAAAGTTGTGAACACAATCTAGCAATGGGTTATCATTTTATTGAATGACAGCTTCCAGTGTTCATACTTTTGTATCATAATAAAGAGGGGGTGACTTGAGATGGATACTCTACTGGAGGTCAAGATTTGTACTGTTTTTAGCAAACTTAGAGCAGAACCTGCCCTGCAGTGTTTAGGCATGATTATTACTTTAACTGGAATTACTTTGTGCTTGACTTCTCACATCTGAGCCCGTCATGACAGCAGGAAGGGGCAACCTGCCTTTGCATTTCAAAGCCCTTCAAATATAATTTGTAATTAAATGTACTTCCTCTTTTTATGCTTGCCAGGTCTTAATAAAACAAGAAATTTCTTAACTCCTTAGATCTTTGAGAAGACTAAAATGAGAAAAATTGGTTTAAAACCTGTGAAGATATATGAGATCTCATTTCCTTTATTCCTCTGATTCACTTAGGCATTCTGATAACAACCATTGCTTCAAAAGGGGAATTGCAGAATTGGCCTGACCTCTTACCAAAACTTTGCAGCCTGTTGGATTCTGAAGATTACAATACCTGTGAGGTAAGGAGGCTTATTTTGAAATGTATTATCATGTAAATATGATTATTTTTTGTCTTTCTCCATAGATACTATATATATGTATAGTATTTTGTGTGGGTATATGCACATATTCAATCTTCTTTTTTTCAGTATTTATGAAGGAAAATAAATAAATACCAGCTCAACTGTTTTAAGCTATGAGGAGAAAAATCTTGTCTGATTTTTTAAAAAATCTTGCTTTTAAGCATTTTAAAAAATATTATTAAATAAATGAGCACTGAATGTTAAAATTAGAACTACCACTTACCTATTATAGACTCATCCAGCTTGAGATCTTACAGATGGCAGTATAAAGTGCTTAAATAAAAAGTCTTTAAGGCTGTTTTAATTTAACTCCATATTTAGTTAGCTGCATTTACTTTGTTAATTAGCTACGCGTACTGCGGTCTTTTGCTAAAATTACCTGTTCTGTAAAAACCCTAAAATGTTGCTTTCTTCAAAATGTAAAATAACAGATTTTTTTTTTGCTTTGGTTTTTGTTTGTTTGTTTGATTTTGTTTTTAAATAGGGTGCATTTGGTGCTCTTCAGAAGATATGCGAAGATTCTGCTGAAATTTTAGATAGTGATGTATTGGACCGACCACTCAATATCATGATACCTAAATTCTTGCAGTTCTTCAAACACAGCAGTCCAAAAATAAGGTAGGTTAAGGTGTTATACTAAAGTTATCTATTAAAAATTTATTTACATGAGCAGTGAGGTTGATATTTTGAAGATCAGTTTAAAACATACTTAGTTTTTTAAAATGATCCTGCATATGCAAATGTGAGAAGGCACAGAAATTTCATGCATCAGTAATTTCCATATTTATCTGTTTAGTTAATAGATCAGTGTACTAGTTTGAAAGCAAACTAGTGAGAGACTTCGAATCAGAAATACAATTTAATAGGAAAAATAAAATAAATGTAATAGTACAAAAAACAACCCACTGACAGAGTCAGAGTACAAACCTGACCCCCTGACAGTCAGGGGGTTGGCAGCNGATATCCCCCTGGAGGGAGGATGGGTCATACAAGAGATAAAGAACTCTGCCCCACCCAGTGTCAACAGCTGGCCCATTAACAGAAGATAATCCAGAGGGAGGAGGTAGGGAACATTGCTACACCTGATTTCAACAGATGGTGATAGAATATTTTTTGGGGCACATCTTACACTGTAACCTAGGACAATCAGCCTCACCTCTTTATACATCCTCCAAATCAAGAATGTCTGACTTCGAAAATCAAATTATTGTTTAAGATTTTGCATATTATTATGAAAATTTCAATGATGTGGTAAAATTTTAAATTCTGATTAGAAAGAACTATCTTGCATTTGTTTTGTTATGGCTGCAGCAATGGGAGAGTAAAAAATCATTTACAGATAATGGTTTCTGAGTTCTTGCAGAAAAATATTTTTCTGCTTTAACTCCACCAAAACTTATAAAGCTCTTTATCTTTCAGCTAGATCAAATTAAATGGGTTCAACATCCTTTTACTTTAATACAGTATTAATCTCTCCAAAGTAACAGAAGTATAGAAGAAAAATTCCGAAATTAATTTGTTGCTGCTAATATTTATCAACAAGAACAGTAGCTTTTACCCTGTAATGAGCCAGCAATGTGCCCTTGCCACAAAGAAGATGAATGTTATCCTGGGCTGGAGTGTTGCCAGCATGGGAGGTGATCCTTCCCCTCACCCTCCAGATGAGGCCACACCTGGAGAACTGTGCCCAGTTCTGGGCTCCCCAGTACAAGAGAGACATGGAGCTACTGGAGAGAGTCTAATGAAGGGCCACAATGATGATGAAGGGACTGGAGCATCTCTCCTATGAGGAAAGACTGAGAGAGCTGGGACTGTTTAGCCTGGAGAAGAGGAGGCTCAGGGGTGACATCATCCATGTGTATAAATACCTGAAGGGAGGGTGCAAAGAAGACAGAGCCAGGCTCTTTTCAGTTGTGTCCAGTGACAGGACATGTGGCAATGGGCATAGACTGAGACACAGGAGGTTCCCTCTGAACATTGGGAAGCACTTTTTTTTACTGTGAGGGTGACGAAGCACTGGCACAGGTTACCTAGAGAGGTGGTAGAGTCCCCATCCTTGGAGATATTCAAAAGAATCTGTAAGGCCCCAGAAAATTTGCTTGACAAGACTCTTGAAAGGGCTTATGGTTGTTCATGTACTCTTGAGTTTGACGCACGGGAGAAATACTGACAAGATATTCTCAAGGGGTCAAAACAACAAAAAACTTTACTGGCAACTTTGTAAAATCAGAAAACTTTGGCAAAAGTTTAAAGCAGCATTCAGTCAATATAAAACACTTCTCAAAGCATTAACTCGGTCCATTCAACTTAGCAAGCTCCAAGCCCATACAGTTTTAAATTACTCAAAACTCCAAGAAGAGCGAATTAGAAGAAGGAGAGAGACAGACAGAAAAGATATAGAAAAGAACAAGTATAGCTACCACTCCTGGTTCCATCAGTGTTCAGCTGATAGAAATTCCAAGAGGAAGTAGGGTCAAGACGTGCTCACCTCATGTCCTGGGTTAAATACTCTTTGGCTTTCCTGGGTCCTTCCCCCAGGTGGGACTTCTGGTCATCTGACCACTCTGGGGCTAGATTGGGACTTCAGAGGCGGAGTGTGGAGCACTGCCTCCAGTGTGCTAGTGATTGGTGGCCCCTGCAGGGGCTGGGATACAGGCCTGGGGGGATGGGGTGTGTGGAGCAGGGCATTGTCTCACCAAAGCAAGGCCCAACCTGCCCCTTCCCCCACACATGCACCCAAAATGTTTCAAGCCAGCAATCCTTCCAGTCTCTCACACCATTGTGATGTGGTCCTGTGCAACCAGCTGTAGGTGGCCCTACTTGAGCAGATGATCTACAGAGGTCCCATCCAACCTCAATCATTCTGTGTGATTCTCTGAAATGTGTTTTTGGACTCCTCTGAAAATTATATTGAAAGATTCTACTACTTGGAGGGCTCAGTTATTGCCAGCAGTAGTATAGATGGTGAAGAGTAAAAGGAAGAGTATAACTAGGAATATATCTTGATAGGATTTAAATAAAATTTAGAAACTCACCTAAAATAGATGCACACAAAGAAAAATATATAACAAACCATGAATTGGCACTTGTAGAAAGATGAGCTTTTGCTTTGAGATAGGTAAACCAGTTTCAGCTTAAAAGCAGATCATCTGCTGACCTGTGGCCTGGTTTCAGTACATAGTACTGAAGTATGAAGAATATTAGTTGTGTCAGTAAAATACCATTAGTGCTTAATAGTATTTAAATATTATCAGTATTTAAATCTGTGAAGAGAGAACTTTTGAACACTGTTTTATGAGACTCTCTTCCAAGAAATGTCTGAAGGGACTAGACATTTGGAGTTACATTAGTAAAAATACTTGACTGGATCTTCAGAGGCTTTTAAAGGTAGCTTTATCTTGTGCCTTTACTTATGTAATTTGGCTTTTGTGTCTCTGAGAATGAAAAAGACTTGTAGGCAATGACTTTGCATGAAATGGAATAGAAGAACCAGCTCTTCACTTTTAGTTTGTTTCTATCACAAATGTTTTATTATGTATCCTAATACAAGTGTGTATTTATTCTAAGCAACAACTATATTACTGATGCGTATTGGTCTCATTAGATGCTAAAAATCTTGCTAAGGCAGTTGGATACTTAGCAATGAAGAAGGGCATGCTAAAATTTCACCATGTTGACTTGTATGGAATTGTTAATATTGTTACCAAAAATCGGTGAAAATAAAAATCCTTAACACCAATGTGGCATTAAGAAACAGGCATTCTTTATTTGGCTGGCTACGTGAGGGAATATCTCCTCCAAAATACATGCATCCAGAGTACAGAAAGAGCTCCTGTTTATATATTATTTTTTGCATACATATAGATAGGCTTTCCCAGAAGAAATATAAGTATTATAATCATTTCCCTGAAGTCATTAACATATTTTCCCTCCCCTTTACACATGCGTTCTTTTGTCCTGGGGTTCTTTTTGGTGGTCCCTGGTGGTCAGCGACCCCAAAGTCATACCTGACCGCCCGGTTAACTGGTAAAAGTTGGCATAACTGGGCTGGTTGCTTTCCAGTTCTTCTTCATACAGAAAAGCATTGTGCAGTTCCATAGGCCAGTGATTTTTGAAGAACAAGCATTGTGTTAGCTCATCAGGTGCAAACAATTCTTCATCTGGCAACAATATCAGAGAAAATTGATAATGATAATATACTGAAAAAAAGCATCCTTGCATACTGTTTGGAACAAATGTGCCAGGTATAGTCATCCTGCTATGTTTTTTTTTTTACTGAATACTTAATTTAAAATTATTTATTAGCTATATTGGAGTATAAGGTAGTACTTAAAAATGTGGTTTAGTAATTTTTATTGGTAACAATATAGATGTTCAGATTTGTTCCCTCTTGCCTCCAGAAGATACTTGGACAGTGTGATTTACTTCCTAATATTTTTGATGCCTATGTACAGTTTAGAAAATGTTTAAGACATGAAAAACATATATTTTAACTGTTCCATTTGTAGGTCTCATGCTGTTGCATGTGTCAATCAATTTATCATCAGCAGAACTCAAGCTCTTATGTTGCACATAGATTCTTTTATTGAGGTGAGTGCATTTTTGGTTGGAGGGGTAAGTCAAATAACATATCTAATTTATCAAGAGCTTTGAATAATGTTTTACAACCACCACTACCCATAAACTCCACATTGATGGCTTCCCATTCTTAGCTTCATTCAGTTCCCATGGGTTAAAAGTCATTCTGCATGTTTATGCTCAAATTAGTCTAAGCACTCTCTCAGCCCAAGAAATTAGTATTTTGAAAATGCTTCTTTTCATAAATACAGGAAACTCTTTTTGCATAGAGGTACTGGCAGCAGTCTGTCACTTACCTGTGATTGAGAGTTCAGTACAGGGATCGCCATGTCACTGAGTCTAGATTATGGGTCTCTCTGAATACTACTACTGAATGTGGATTAGAAGGATGATATTTTGTCTTAACCAGAGTATTTTATTTGCTGCTGTTATGTACTGAAGGTATTTTCTAGCTTCAGAACTTCATTAATGTTTAGGGGAAAAAAATTCAGGGAATAATGTTCTTGCATCTAATGTACACATGACCAAAACACTGAGTAACAATACTCATTGAAAGTCTGAAGAGTTCATTTGCTAAACTATATGTCTTTAGGAAATAATTCAGTTTTCTTAGGTGTGAGGTGGGATGGTACAGAAGTACATTTGCATACTTTAGTTTGCCAATAATGTAAATTTTACTACAAGTTGAACTAGATGAATTGAGGCTTTTCAACTGGTATTACTTTCCAACAGAATCTTTTTGCACTGGCTGGTGATGAGGAGCCTGAAGTACGCAAAAATGTTTGTCGTGCTCTGGTAATGTTGCTGGAAGTTCGAATGGATCGCCTGCTTCCTCATATGATTAGTATAGTTGAGGTGAGTCTTATTTCCCACATTGTATGCTGAAACATGTTTGGGATTGCAGAAATAATAGCAAATTAAAAGCATACATCAGAACAGATATGGTACTTTTGTGCTTGCCTACTCTTCATTTTACGTTTGTGCTTGCCTACTCTTTGTTTTCCTTCAAGACTGAGGTTACAAAAGTTTCTTTTTTAGCTAATTGCCAACATGACATTTTATCTGACAGTGCATATGGCAGTTGTTCATTCTTAAGTTAATTGATCCTAAAATGGCCAGGATCAGCTATACCATGGAGCAGCCAGGCATTGGCTGACCACAAGTGAGATCATGTTAAAAATCTTAGTTCTGATGCTGATACTGTTGCAATTTACACATTGAAGCTGTCACCTTTTTTGGAACTTTTGCCACAGCAAGGATAAGGAATGTAATTTTAAATATCTGAGATGCTCTTTGAGCTACTAACAAAGCTGCCTGCCATTGCATTCAATTTTATAGGTTGGTGTCCTTGGATAGTTCCTTGATTATTCTAGATTAGTGCAGACTTGCCTACCAGAGGACCAATTAACTGGTACTTGTTTGCTCAACTGAGTTGTAATTTCCATGTTTCTGGGAAATACTGGCAGTTTCTAGGTAGCCTTTACATACACTACTTGCTAGACTGGAAATATAGCAAAGATCAGAATCTTTCTCATGCACATATATGAACAAATGGGTCATAATCCAGTGTCAAATTCCATAAGTGCTAAGTCCAGACAGTATGAAGCAGGTGGGTTTTTTGTGGGTTTTTTTTTCTTGTGGACAAAAATATTAGAGAGGCATAAAACTGAGGTGACTTGTAGCATCTGTCTAGAGTTGTCTGGAATTCCATGACACCAAGCCTGGCACATATCTTCCCATCTAACACAGGACAAGTAGGCATTGTTGGTACTTGAGATAGTTTTTTTTTTTTCTTTTGTTTGGTCTGGTTTGGGTTTTATTTTGGAGAGAGAGACAATAAAGCTTTGGAGATTATATTGTCAACAAGTGATAACTTCTCTGCTTCTTCACCCTCCTGCGATCATAGAATCCTAGAATGGTTTGGGTTGGAAGGAACCTTAAAGATCATCTCGTTCCAACTCCTCTTCCATTACTGGAAGGTGCTCTATGATCTGTCTTCTTTTCTGAACAGGTTTCTGAACTGGAAACAGGCTGAACACCCCCAACTCTCTGTCTGTCTTCATGGCAGAGATGCTCCAGCCCCCTGAGCATTTTCGTGGCCTCTGCTGGACTTGCTCCAGCAGTTCCACATCCTCCTTATGTTGGGGGTCCCAGAACTGTATGCAGTACTCCAGGTGGGGTCTCACAAGAGTGGAGTAGAGGAGGAGAATCCCCTCCCTTGACCTGCTGGCCACGCTGCTTTGATGCAGCCCAGGACACGGTTGGTTTCTGGGCTGTGAGTGCAGATTGCCGGCTCATGTTGAGTTTCTCATCAACTACCACCCCTAAGTCCTTCTTGGCAGGGCTGCTCTCAATCCATTCTCTGCCCAGCCTGTACTTGTGCTTGGGATTACCTCGCCCCAGGTGCAGGACCTTGCACTTGGCCTTGTTGAACTTCATGAGGTTCATACAGACCCACCTCTCAAGCCTATCCAGGTCCCTCTGGATGGCATCTCCTCTCCAGCGTGTCGACCGCACCACACAACTTGGGGTTGTCAGCAAACAAATCAGTAAGGAACTTCTGGACTTTGCAGGTAGAAATGATGTCAGCAACCAAAAGATCCAAGATTGTATTCTCATTGTATCCCTTATTTTTTTTGGAAAACTATTACTAGGCATCTTGTCTACAAAAGACAGCAGTAGTGAATTTTTTTCTATAACAAACTTTAGAATACCTCCCCTTTCCCCCCAGTTTTGGGACTACAGTGTACTGTTACTGATTTGCCCAGTTCTGTATACATATATATTGTTATGTGACAATGTAATATCCGAGAACTGACTATTTTTCATTCAAATGAGTCTGGTTTTGCCCTTTTGAAGCTTGAATACCTCCAAGCAGAATGCTTCTAATGGTGGCTGCTCTAAATGAAGGAATTCTTAAAAAGAGAGAAACTTGTATCCACATGATAAGTTTTTTTTATGCTTATGGAGAATTACTTTTAAAGTAGTTAAGAATATTAATGATTCAGTAGTGATTCTAAGACAGAAGGTCTTGGCCAGTGTCATTCTTTTAAACCAGACAGGTTTAATATTAACTGTTTTGCCAAGTGGAGGAACAGGGATGGTTGAATTTGAATTTGAATGGATTTTTTGAGCATGTACTTCCAGGTGAGCAGAAGCAGATATGTATTTTTGTCGGGTTTTTTTTCTCCTTCCTTTGTCTGAGAACACGACAACAGGATATATCAGAAGTAGACTGACCTAATAGATTTCAGTTATTAGATTGCACTTGTATGTTCACAGAGCATATTTAGCCAGGCACATGGTGCCTAAGATCTTTTTCAATAGAAGTCCTGACTTTTTATTTTACAACGCATAATGATATTACTTGAATGGTGTTGCTAGTATGAAGTTATAACACAGAAACTCAGCTTGTTGCTAAAGAAATAAGATTGTTTGCATCCTGTTGCTTTCAGATAGATGTCTTTTACTGCTCAAAGGATTTTTCTTAATGCTTTGTGTATCATTCTTTTCTTGATGGTTTGACATAGCAAGACTAACAGAACACTTACAGAGTATGCAAACCAGTTCTGAATAATGTTCCTATGCTATTTTGTAATTTTTTGTTATAAAGTAACTATTTCCATTGCCTAAAGTCTCTAGAATTTTTTAGCTTATCATTAAAAGTACTCATTAAAGTATGGCACAAGAATACTAAAAAAACCTAACAGCCTTCAAATACTCTTCCCATACTTTGCTTTGCTACTAGTATCACTGTTTTTACTATGGGGGCCTACAAAAAATATGGGGAAGGATTCTATCAGGGAGTGTAGTGACAGGGCAAGGGGCAATGGTTTTAAACTGTTAGAGAGCAGAGTTAGATCGGATATTAGGAAGAAATTCTTCCCTGTGAGGGTGGTGAGGCCCTGGCACAGGTTGCCCAGCAATGTTGTGGCTGCCCCATCCCTGGAAGTGTTCAAGGCCAGGTTAGATGGGGCTTTGAGCAACCTGATCTAGTGAAAGGTATTTCTGTCCATGGCGGTGGGTTGGAACTAGATAATCTTTAAGGTCCTTTCCAACCCAAACCATTCTATGATTTCTAGGCTGTGTATATGGCTGTCTTATACCACTGAGTGTAAGTAGCCTTTTCAATCTACTGCTATCTAACTTCATGGAGCATATATTATAATACATGCTTAAAGAGGAGATGACAGTGTGAGGAGACCCTTCAAACAGACATTATTTTTTGTCATTATGGTTTTGTCTTTGTGACAAATAACTGGATACAACAAAAGTGTTGATTTTTAAGCCCTCTGGGGAAAAATGCCAAATCACTTCAGTTGCATCAATTAACCTTGCTAGCAATGGATAGGACATTTTTCAAATTTTCCAAGCTGTAATCTGTTCATAACTAAGAATAGAGCAGTGTTTTTGTTGCCATCAGTTCTTAATCACAATAATGACCTTTTAGGAAACACTTGCGATTTAGTGCACTTCATAAAATCACAGAATGGTTTGGATTGAAAGGGACCTTAAAAATCATCTAGTTCCAACCTCCCCCACATGGGCAAGAACACCTTCTGCTAGACCAGGTTACTTGGAGCCCCGTCCAGCCTGGTCTTGAACACTGCCAGAAATGGGGAGAGGAGTCCACAACCTCTCTGGGCAACCTGTCCCAGTGTCTCACCACCCTCACAGTAAAGAATTTCTTCCAAATATCTAATCTAAACCTACCCTCCTTCTGCATAATACCATTCCCCCTGTTCCTATCACTATGCCTTTTTACAAAGTCCCTCTCCAGCTCTCTTGGAGCCCCTTTAAGTACTGGAAAGTGCTCGAAGGTCTTGAATCCTTCTCCAGGTTGAACAGCCCCAACTCTCTCTGCCTGTCTTTATAGAAGAGGGGCTCCAGCCCTCTGAGCATCTTTGTGGCCTCCCCTGGGCTTGCTCCAACAGGCCCACGTCTTTCTTGTGTTGGGGAGCCCAGTGCTGGACACAGTTCTCCAGGTGGGGTCTCAGGAGAGCAGAGTAGAAGGGGAGAATCCCCTCTCTCCACCTGCTGGCCATGCTGCTTTGGATGCAGCCCTGTAGGAATGCGGTTCTGTAGGAAGGGATAAGTTTCTTGCAAATCTTGCATCCCTGAAATGTGTAAGGATAATATAGGTTGCCTCATTCTATTTAATTTTGAGAACAAAATGGTATTCTGAAGGAGAATTTATTTTCTTCATTTTAAATCAATGTGTGGTGAAAGGTAGCTGCATGGACTTCCATGAGGCTTCTAAAATGAGTGGACGAACCAACTGTTTCAGAAATAAGAGCTGGCATTGAAGAATGCAGAAATTACTGTTTTGGAAGTTGCAAGCACTGTCTCTAAATTGCTTTGGCAGTCATGTACAAGAAACTGATGTAGCCGTGGTATATTTAGCCTTTCTGCTTATGCAGGTATTTGATTATTTTTTGTTTAAGGGGGTTTAAATTTTAACAGCAGGCTTAAAGATTTGACACTGAATCTCTGAATTACCATTCATACTAGAAAAAAGTGAGACTTTTTTTCCCCTGTTATGGGTTTTATTGAAGTGCATCCTGTCAGAAAATCAATATTTGAAAGAGAAGCTTTTTTATGGAACTGGATATAAAAAATGTTTCCATCTTACTAAGTGTGTAGTTGTACTCTTTTATTCAAAAGGAGAAGAGGGGGGAGTGGTAAAATA
This sequence comes from Dryoscopus gambensis, assembly GCA_013389985.1. Classification (NCBI taxonomy): domain Eukaryota; kingdom Metazoa; phylum Chordata; class Aves; order Passeriformes; family Malaconotidae; genus Dryoscopus; species Dryoscopus gambensis. Next base: position 13,920 of record WEIT01025096.1, read on the forward strand.
ATTTTAAAATCCCCCCACTATTCTCAGGAAACTGTTTATTATCTTGGGTCTCTGTCTATAGTTTCTTGGTAATAATGTTCTCACTTAAACTGGGAAAAAACTTAGAATCTGAGTCATCTAGCACTGAGAAATAAGTCTCTTGGCTTTTTCTCACTTTAGCCTTAAGTAGTCTTTTATATCTGTTTCTTCCCATTGCCCCAAAGAAACAAAATTACTCTGGGAACATAGTTTATTTTTGCAAACACACTTCGCAATGTTGATAGCTTCTTCACTTAAAACTTATACAAGACTGTGGTTTTTTTTGTGTAGTATATGCTTCAAAGGACCCAGGACCAAGATGAAAATGTTGCTTTGGAGGCTTGCGAGTTTTGGCTGACTTTGGCTGAACAGCCAATTTGTAAAGATGTATTATGTCGGCATCTTGCTAAGTAAGTATTAAGAATTAGAACTAGTTATTTTGAAATAGTCATCCTTAAATTTCATTTAACTTTTTCCTGGTTACTCTTTTGGAGACTGTATCTTGCTTGCTGTATGCTTGGGAGGAGTTTCTTGTAGCTAGTTCTTGTGCATATTAAAAATGGCTGTATCACAGAGGTCACTGAAAAGACTTTTGAGGATTTCAGACTTGGCTCCAGAGGCAACCTAAACTGTGTCACTGGTGCTTTATCTCAAGCTTAACATCCTGTTAAGTATCAGATGGATGCAAAGGTATACTACTAACATGTGCTTAAGCTTAAACAAACATCTCCATGTGATGTTACCTATACTATCTGGCGTACCATGAACATGTTTTCTTGACAACTGCTAATGTGAGCATTTCTGTGCAATGCTTCTATGTGCATAGTCATGCCAGGGGTTCCCCATCTTTATGAAGAACATAACAAAATGACAAAATTATTTAGATTTAGGAATCGATTTCATATCAATTGCCACAGCAATTTAAGCTTGAAAGCATATATAATGTGTTTTCATGCTTCTTCAGACTGACAGTAGTTTTTTAAGCTTCAAAAACTTTTTTGTAAGTTTCAAGAAGTTATCCTAAGCCTTAAAATGTAGATCCTTGATTGAACAGGAATTGAATACCCATGTTTGAGATTTAAACACCTGCATGTCTTCAACAGTGCTAATAACTTATTTCCAGACAAAAGACTTTTTCAATAGGAAACAAATTCTTCAGTGTTCCCAGTAAATGGAGACCAAATTTCTGATATATGCATGGAAGGTTTTTGAAAACACTAATGCAGTTCTGTCTGTGATTCTGCTCTTCCAGTGAAAGTGTTGAGAAAAGAGATGTATTATTTTCAGCAAAAATGACCATTTTAGATGTAGTGCAATTTAGAAAAAAAAGGGAAGAGCTTTCCAAATTTCAGTTTTCATAAGCATTTAGAAAACAAAATTTAGATTTAAGCATCTGCTGTAGCAGTACAGGAATAGGAATTGAAAACAGAAGAATCAACGTTATGAGAAATCACTTCTGAGTTTTAAAATGTTTTTACTTAAATCCTACTCTTATAGCTCAAAATACAGAAGAATGATAGCACAGTTCTTGATTCTACCTACCTCCTTCCCAACACACATATTAATACTAGTCACCTTCTCAATATAAATTGTAAACCTCTTCTGTCCTACATGAACATTGACATTGCAACAGCTTCATCCTCAGTTTTTGGGGGTTTTTTAAGTAGCTTTTAAATTTCTAGTAAAACAGATAGGAGTAACATTACATATCTCTCACCTTTCAATGTCATATTTGTTAAAAGCAATTTGTTTGTTGGCAAGTCTTTTTGATTAGGGAGCTATATAAATTTGACGATACTTGATGAGAACCTTTATTTTTTTATATTAGATTAAGTGGGACAAGATCTTCTAACAACCTATTTGTTTAATATCTTGTTCCATTTTGCTACTGTAGGTTTTTTATAAAATATATATCTCCTGCATACTTCATGAAGTATGCTGCAGAAATGCCAAGTAATGAGTGTTTATCTGAATACTTACTATTCTTTCATTGAAAGTTCAGAAGGTAATTGTTGCAAACAAGTGGTTTCAGCTGCTCAGAGTCACCATCAAAGGTATTGGCAAAAAGCAAGTTTTCATATGTATTTGTGAAAGTGTGACTTTACAGAGTTCGATGGCAAGGCTCACTTTATTACTACATAGATGAAGCATACATAGGGAAATTAGATTAGAATCAATTTAGAATGATTTGCATGGAGACCGGGAATGCAAAAGGGGGTAAGGGTGCAAAGGATATGGATGCAAAAGATAAGGGTGCAGAAGGCTTTAGCAGCACTTCATCTTTGACTAATTTAACATTTAAAAAGTGATTCAGTAGGATTTATTAGTTATAACAGTGACTTAATTATAGATTCACTATAAAAACATTCATACCATGATCAATTCACACACGCACAGGTAAACCCATGTGTGCACCTATTTCTATGTGTGTAAATGTACCTATCAAAAATTTCCCTCAGGTTCGGTGAAATACTCACGTCAATTCCCTTTGCGTTTCCCAACATGCAAGAGTTGCACCTGGAGGAGCATGGAGATGGGGGGGAATATCAGCCTAGGCTTCATCATCAGCGATGGCCCTTTGAGTATCGCAAACTTGAGGGTTTTCGAGCTCTGAGAGGCCCCACTTGGAGGGAGGTGCTGACTCGCCCACTACAGTCCAGGAGAGCTCAAAGGGCCTCACTGACCCAAGTCGGTAACTACAGGGCTTTTTTCCTAGAAAGTCCAGTAACAATGGTACTGTTCCACTTGGGCTGTGATTAATTTTAAAAAGGTTTTGTAACAATGGTACTACTTCACTTGGGCTATGAATCAGGTAAATTATTTACCAAGCCTAACAAGGATAACTGTTTATCCTTGTTCTTCACTTTGGTCAGGCAGATGATGTTCCTGTTACGGTCAGTGTTGTTCCCACCTATATCATGCAAGAGCTCCTAGCACAGTCAGACATGCTTCAGTGCCCAACTGGTATGGTCAAGGGATGCTTCACCACTCAGCTAGTTCAGTCAAGACTTGTCCAGAGCTTCTGAGGTCGTAGGGCAGGCCCGAGGAGGGGGGGGGATGCACCACCACAACGCCCCTATGACTAAAATCAATCTCTCTTGCTCCACAGAGTGGTGGTGTGGTTGCCTCTTGCCTCTGTGCCTATACACAGGTTAATACCATGTTCCAGTTGTAATTTGAGGGAAATTTTTGTTTAGTTCATATTGCCATTGAGATGCATGACTATTATTGCTGGCCTGAATACCTTCAGAAACAATACTCCTCAGCTGCAGAATATAGAGACACTATGTTGCTGGTGCTTGGTCAGTCCATGGTGATTTCAGTGTTAGCTTGATTTGGCATGTAATACATATATTTATTTTTATGGATTTATTTTTGTAACAAATGTGTTTATATGTGAAATACTTGACTTTTTTTCCCTAGTACTTTGTTTTTACCATGCATCAATACTATTGGAGACCCATGGCCATAACCAGTTTAATAACTAAGTAAAGTTCTAATATAGGTTAATGACTTGACGAATGTCAAGATCTCTGCAATGTCAGGGACTTGTCTTAAGGAGTGATGCTTGAAGTAATCACAAAAGGATAGGAGGGCTCCATGTTGTTAGACTTACATCCTTAAGAGTAGTGAGGTAGAGTTTTCAGCCACAGGTAAGTAAAGTGACAAATAGTATATATGAGAGCCAATGTAATAACTTGTTTATCAAGCCTATTTTGGAAGTGTGAATTCTTACTGAAAAGCTTTTGACTAAATTTCTGAAAGGTACTTCAAAATAGATTTCATCATATGGAAGAATATCCTATTTTTAAAGTGTAAAACTCAGTTGTGCCATCTGGCTACATCTAGTTAGAAATTAACACTTTTTCTGATTACGAAGTATTAATGAACCTCATGAAATGGAGTATGGTTAAGGTACTGACTTGTTATCAGGCTAAGTTTTTATCTGGGGTTTTATGTTTGGGGGGGTTTTTTGTTGTTGTTGTGGGGGGAGTGTGGTTACAGCCAAAATTATGGACCAGATAACTGAAAACCAGCTTGCATTATTTATGTGTTATTTTGACATAGAATCATGGAATCTCTTGAGTTAGAAGGGACCCATAAGGATCATCGAGTCCAACTCCCTGCTGCTGGCAGGACTATCTAATGCCAAACACATGACTAAGAGTGTTGTCCAGATGCTCCTTGAACTCTTGTCAGGCTTGGTGCTGTGACCACTTCTCTAGGGAGCCTGTTCCAGTGACTTGACCACCCTCTCAGTGAAGAACTTTTTCCTAATGTCCAGTCTGAACTTGCCCTGATGTGGCTTCATTCAACTTCCTCATGTCCTATTGCTG
>WEIT01025100.1:1627-23053 GCA_013389985.1 Dryoscopus gambensis
TATCTCTTTTGAGCAGACAGGAGATTGATATACATTTTTCCCCACTGGGTGTCATATCATGACATAACTGACAGAAATTCGGTCCTTTTACTCACCATGCATCTTTTTTTAACAAAACCTTTCCAACTGCCTATATTTGTTTCCCTTATTTTAATTAATATCCCTTGACAATAAAATTCTTCATAATATTGTGTAATATATATTCTAAATCCAAATGGATATATACTCTCATCCTGTTATTTTTACTGTCTTTTATTAATCTTAGAATGAAAGTGCTGAAAGTTTCTGTCTTCCTTTACATGCCTGCAGTATAAGTAAAGCATCAAATAATTAATCATTGTGCCTCTGGGGAAAACAAGTGTCTGAGAATCACACTGACAGGAAGGCATTTCACAAAATATAGTAATACTCTGGACTCCATTCAAGTCAAGGAGGAAATTTAATACTGTGTATAACTCTAGAGGTGAACTGAAAATAGTTTGCTTTCCCTAAATCAGAGAACAGTGTTTGGCAACAGATTAAAGCAGAGAATGAATGGAAATACTGATGCAAATTGCAGCTACAGGTGAGATTTACTGCATCTATGGAAAGTCTTAATCTTTTGGCTGGATGTGAAAAGTTGGATAGGTCAAATACATCTACTGAGAAAGTTGCTACTAAACCCTAACTCAGCAGCAATCCATCTCTGTGGACTGAAGTGCTCTGTAAACGAAGGGTCCATATGGAAGCAGATAGGTAAGATGCCAGCAGTTATCATGCAGCAACCAGTAACTAAGTCCTTGTGCTTTGCAGTGACAATATGACCTGCTATGAACTCCAGAGACTTGCTCTGTCCATTTCTCTACTATTCATCACTATTTAATGAACCTATTTCTCAATGCCTTTGCATTTGCATCCTCCCTTATGCTGTTCGTAAACAGTGCCAAGGCCATATGGATATTCCATTCCCATATGGAAATTCCATTCTAAGACTATTCCTTGTTTATGCCTTTCTAATGTCCATTGTTCTTTAGCGCTCCTGGATTGTCTAAATTATAATACAATAACGTTCTTCCATAAAATAACATTATTGTACTAGAGCACTATTATAATGAAGTACCCAATTATGTAGGAATGAGATCAATGATTTCAATGGGAAAGAAAAGAAGCAAAGAGTTTTTAACTTTCACTTTAAATTGAGAATAAATTTAGAGGTGTTTTTCCTCTCTCCCTCCTCATCAGGAAGGAATTCACTTTAAAGCAACAGGTGCTTCCTAAGACTTTTATTTATCTATTTTTCACTAGTTTGCATCTAAAGTGAGGCAAATTGGTTTGTTAACCTGTCCTAGACTTACAGTATCACTCCTTGTCCTTTGTTTTTTGTCTTCCAGAGGACAGCTACCTTTTCTTCAGCTGAATCTTTGGACAACAATCGATAAATCAGAAAATGGTTAACAAAAGCCCAAGATCTTAGAATGTGCAGAACACCTATTCTACCACTTTAGAAATAAGTTTGGACTTTATCTTAGCCCTTTAATTCCTGATCTTTCTGTAGTTGCTTAGTTTTAATCTTTTACATAAATTAGCATAAGCATCTTTGTTCATATTCATTTTGGCAGAGCTGGTAGTATGTGATATCTGCCCAGAATTTGCTTTGTCAGTGGTTTCGGTATCTGCACTTTGTCAGAACTGTTTAATTTACAGTTATGAAGGGAACAGCCTAGATTTAATTCATGCTGCAATTTTTTGCATTTGCCAAAAGAGCTGGAAGGCAGAGTTATTACTAGATGCAATGACTCTGCTTTCATATCTTATTTCAACTAATAATTTTAGACTCAGACACCACATAGCTATCTAAAAAGGAAATTAATTAAAAGAAAAAAAAGAAAAAAAAGAAAAAAAAGAAGCATTCACCCAAATATTATTCATATATGGTTTGAATTCATACTAGTTACTAATGCCTGAGACTCAAAACAGTTTTGCCTAGTATAAACCACATAACTTGAAGGATCATTTGTCACAGCGCTGTTCGAAGAAAAACTGAGGTCTTTTTCTATATAAAACTCCTATTTAACTAAATCTCACTTTATTTTTGGACTTGTTGGACTTTGATCATTTACTTATTGATCCTTAGGGAAAGGTTCTCTAATGTAAGATCTGAAAGGAAGATGAAAATTCATTCCTAATATAAAGTTACCTTTTGCTTTGGACACTCACATGTCCTTTTTCTTTTCTTCCTGTTTCATTGATTTGATATGAGAAATACTACTCTCAACTGAGCAAAATAGGTTCTAAGAATTTCTCCATTATATCTAGTGAATACCTTAATCAGTCATCTACTCAGTAGTCTTTAACAGTTTCTTTCAAGGATAATTTTGAAATTACTTTTTTTTTTTTTTTTGCCAAAGATACAGAATTCTTGGAGGGAAGGAATTATTGTAGTTCAGCTGCATTCTGAAGCTTCAGAAATTCTAGAAATTACAACAGTTTCTTTGATAAGCATGCTGAAGATACATTCAGTCAGGTATTGAGTGTTTTCTTATTTTACTCTCAGGGCTCTACATACTCTATATAGTTTTTACTCTTGAGCACAGTTTTGTACTAGTCGTAAGATATAGGATTTGTTGCTATCTCCTTTACAGAACTAAAGATTTTTTCTGATATCCATGCACAAAGATTTTTGGCCCTTTAGGTGACTTCTCATGCAGAGACAAATGCTAAGCCAACAAATACTTTGAGTGCTCTTAACATTAAATGCTGCATGCTCACTATACTAAATGCTGTCATATATCAGCTGTTTTGAGAAATCGTACATCTTTCAAAGGTGATATTGTTGTTCTCTGACATATTTTATCTGATGGATTCTCTGCTAGTGCTTGCTTTATAATCCCCCTATGTCTTGATATATAGAGAAGTACCTAGAAGCATGATTTTGAATTTGTTTTAGTCTATCCATGTGGAAAATTATAGTGCAATATTATCTGAGGATATATGATATTTCACTTTTTAGGTATGATAGTATTAATAAAAAAATCCCAAACAGAATTCTTGAGAAACAGGACTGCAAATTTTGTGTGAATGGTATAGTACAAAGCATCTTGCTTTGGGCTACCTTTTTCCAATGTCTTGATGCGTTAAGAAGAGACTCTAGTCCTGAGTTAACTGACTGTTTAAAAATCTTCTTTCTATGGTGTAAAATTATTTCAAAGGAATTTTTTAAAGGAGAGAGTTATTTCTGACTTTTCCTGGAAGTCATGCTTTAAGATGTATACAAAAATTTCCTCCTTAATCTAGAACAGTATGGAAAGCTCTTTAGAAAACAACCCCAAATATGTCACCTGCACTAAAGCAGTCAAGTGTTAAGGTTTCAGCATTGATAATTAAATGTCATCTACAATGTGTTTCAGTCATTTCAGTGAAGGAATTTGTTTACATCCCTAGATTAAAGTCTTGTAGAAAACTTGCCTTTCACTCTTCTCATCAGTTAAAACATAATGGCATATGCTGATGCCTGGGGTACAGATTCTTGCATGAAATGAATTTCTATTAGTGCATTTCACTGAAATGCAATATAAAAATACTTTTACGAATATTTACCATTTTCAAAACAACTGGAAATTCATATCTGTCTTTGGAGGAATTTTGATAATATCATATGCCTCCTATATTCAATTAATTTGACCTTGAACACTTCGAAGGATGGGACATCCACAACTTCTGTGAGCAACCTGTTCCAATGCCTCACCACCCTCACAGCAAAGAATTTCTCCCTAATATCCAATCTAATCCCAAACTCTTTCACTTTATAGCCAATCTCCTTTGTCCTGTCACTACACACTATTGTTAATAGTCTCCCTCCATCTTTGCTGTAGACTCTGGTCAAGTTGTGGAAGGCCACAATTAGGTCACCCGAAAGTCTTCTCTTTGAAGGCTGAATAATCCAAATTATCTCAGCCTTTTCTCATAGAAGAGGTGCTCAATCCCCCTAATCAACTTGGTGGTCCTCCAACAGCTGATGTTCTACCTGTGCTGGGGACCCTAGAGCTGGATGCAGCACTCCAGGTGGAGTCTCACCAGAGCAGAACAGAGCAGTGGGGCAGAATCTCCTCTTTTGCCCTGCTGCCCACACTGCTTTTGATGCAGCCCAGGACATGTTGTCTTTCTGGACTACGTTGTGCACATTACTGGGTCATGTCCAGCCTCTCACCCACCAGCATTCCCAAATCCCTCTTGGTAGGGCTGTTCTCCCTCTGTTCATCCCTAGCCTGTGTTGATATTGGGAGTTGCCCTGACCCAGGTGCAGCAACTTGGGCCTGGGCTTGTAAAGCCTTATGAGATTCCTATGGCCCCACTTCTTCAGCATGTCCCGGTCCCTCTGGATAACATCCCATCCTTCAGGTGTGTCAACTGCACCTTGCAGCTTGGTGTCTTCTGCAAATTTGCTGAGTGCACTCCATCCCTTCATTTATGTCATTAACGAATATACTTATAAGCAGTGAGGCCAAAATGGACCCCTGAGGAGCATCACTTGTCACTGATATCTGCTGGAACTCTGAGCTGTTGACCGCTACCTTCTAGATGTTACCATCCAACCAATTCCTTATCCACCTAACAGCCCACCCATCAAATCCATCTCTCTCCAATGTAGAGAGAAAGGTGTTGTGGGGGATGGTGTCAAAGGCTTTAAAGAAATTCAGATAAATGACATCTGTAGCTCTTCCCTTGTTTGGCTGGCAGTTCGCTACTCAGCCATGCCAGTCTCCTGCTTTNGGCCTGGGCTTGTAAAGCCTTATGAGATTCCTATGGCCCCACTTCTTCAGCATGTCCCGGTCCCTCTGGATAACATCCCATCCTTCAGGTGTGTCAACTGCACCTTGCAGCTTGGTGTCTTCTGCAAATTTGCTGAGTGCACTCCATCCCTTCATTTATGTCATTAACGAATATACTTATAAGCAGTGAGGCCAAAATGGACCCCTGAGGAGCATCACTTGTCACTGATATCTGCTGGAACTCTGAGCTGTTGACCGCTACCTTCTAGATGTTACCATCCAACCAATTCCTTATCCACCTAACAGCCCACCCATCAAATCCATCTCTCTCCAATGTAGAGAGAAAGGTGTTGTGGGGGATGGTGTCAAAGGCTTTAAAGAAATTCAGATAAATGACATCTGTAGCTCTTCCCTTGTTTGGCTGGCAGTTCGCTACTCAGCCATGCCAGTCTCCTGCTTTCCTTGCTTGATTCCTTACTCCTGGGGATTGCCAGTCTTGCTCTCCATGGATGACTTCCTTAAAATGTGTCATCTTTGTTTGACTCCCTTGTTCCCAAGGGCAGTCACTCAGGGGATTCTATTGATCATCTCCTTGAGGACCTGCAAGTCTGCTTTCTTAAATCTCAGGAGCCTAACTTTACTACTTACCTGACCCATGTCCCTCAGGACTGTGAACTCCACCAATGCATGATCACTGCAGCCCAGGCTGTCTCCAACTTTGATGTCCCTGATTAACTTGTGACTCTCAGACCCAGTATCACATCCCCACATTATCTATTATCTAGCTCAAGAAGTTATCCTCCATGCATTCCAGCTGTCTCCTGGATTTCCTACAGCTAGCTGGGATAATTTCCCAGCAGATGTCAAGAGTGGTTGAAGGCCCCCAGCAGGGCAAGAGTCTGCGAGTGCAATGCCTCCTGCAGCTGGAGCAGGAAAGCTCCATCAAAAGGCTGCCCTTGATCGTGTGGCTGCAGTAGACACCAGCCATGAGGTTCCCAGTGTTGCTTCAGTCTCTGATTCTTACACACAGGCTTTAGATCTGCTCATGGCTACTCTTCAGAGACAATTCTTCGTACTCAATCCACCTCTTGATGTAGAGGGCAACTCTTCCACCTCTCCTTCTTTTCCTGTCTCCTCTGAACAGCCTCTAGCCAGCATTTGTTGCACTTCAGTCATGAGATTTGTCCCCCATCAAGTTTTAGTAATGGCAACAAGGTCGTAGCTTTCTAGCAGCATGAAATTCCAGCTCCTCCTGTTTGTTGCTGCATGCTTTGCTGCAAAGGTACTCTGCTAGGCTGTCAGCTGCGTTGCCTTCCTAGAGGAACTCCCCTTAACTCCTCTGAGATATTTTTCTGGTGGCTTCTGTTACCTCAGGAATCCCTGACTTGTCCCCAGTAAGTCACCACATCTTGTATATATTTTATATGAAATGTCATTATTTGTAAAGGATGATTCTTCTTAAATGATAGGTGGAGAAATGAAATATGATGGCATCGTGTTTCACTGGCTGAATTTTAATAGATCTTGAAACATGAGACCATGTGGCTGTGGCACTTGGTGATACAGTTTACGTGTGGTGAACACATCAGTGCAAGGTTAATGGTTGGACTCGATGATCTTAGAGGTCTATTCCAACCTTAAGGATTCTGCAGTCCTGTGGTTCTGTGTTCTATCTAATCATGTGATTCTACAACACTTCAATTCTAATGAAGAAAGTATTCCTCTTTGGGGCATTTTATTAGAACAAATTCAATTCAGGCATATGCTTAATCTCTGTTCTGCAGGGGAATGTTTTTAAAAACATTTTCTAGAATGGGCTCTATTGTTTACAGTGTATCACTCTGCATATGAAAGCTTTTATATTCAAAGGGACATAAAGAAATTACTCAATTTTGATACATTTTCTTAGCCATTCTCAAGCTACAAGGACTCCTATGCCAGGCAGAACTATTAGATGAGATAAACACCATACAAACATGGATGTACTGCTGATAAAGGCAGCAAGTTGTTTTTTTTTTTTAATAGGTAAAATGTTTCTGTGCTTCAGAGACATTTCAGTTATTTTGCTTGGAAGGACACCAAGTTCACTTATTATCTCTAGACATGCCAGCTACACAGATCCACTATCCTCAGTTGCCGGCAGGTAATCAGACTGGCTTAGCCCTGTGGGAAACCCAGATCCAGGCTACTTCTCTGTTCAACCTAATAAACTCTGCTGCTGGAATACTCGGGGGCAGAGCAAGAATCTTCACTGAGGTTTCAGAGCAGCCATGCTGAGCATAGCAAGGAAAGTGCTGAGCCACAGTTAATAAGCTCAGCTGACCCTGAACTAACTCATTATGGAGAAATGGAGAGTTTCTGCAGTGACCTCCATACCTTCATCATTTGGGGTCACAAGTATTTCAACTCACTGAATAATGAAGCGCTGAATACATGCATGAGGTCTTGATTCTCTGTTGTATTTTCCTTTTACTACTCTAAGTCATATTTTGGACTTCTTTACAGAAATCCTAGTGTCTGAAATTACATTATTCAGACTTACTTTTTTCTGTCTTTGTCACTCTCTTTTTTTTTTTTTTTTTAATTTTTTACCTGAAAAGCAATTTCTTTTGTTTGTTTGTTTGTTCTGTTATAGTTCAGCAAGTTGAAATAGTGCTAAGGAGCCCAGTGCCACAAACAAGAGCATTCCACATTTCATATTTTAAAGTGGTAGTCCAAATTAAAAATGTGGATATTCATCATGTGTTATTTATAGATATTAGTTTTATTTGTGTTAATTTCCTGTCGCTGGTCCTAAGCTGTTATTTTCACAATAGCATGAAACTGCTCTCCAAGTTCTGAGTTCAAACCTTCCCTTACAAATATGATGCCATAATTCAATACAATCTCCTCTGCTAATGACATAATCCGATTTGGAACAAAGGGTCTTTTAGAAAATTCTCAGGTGCATTAACCCCTTCCAATCAGCATACATACCTTGCTGCTCGAATAGGTAGTTTCATAGGTGCTATGACTGGTCTTCAGCACCAGCTGACACCAAAAAAAACGGACAAAGAGACTGGAAGTAAAGGGAAATAAAGGTTTTTTGAAGGAAAGAAAATAACAAAGGAATGTAATGGTTCCTGTCTCTTCAAATTACCAGTAGCATGGGTTTCCTGCAGCTAGGTTTTTGCAGCTCTCACAAGACATCAGCCTTACTTCAGCAGCTATAAGGTCAGCTTCCCCCAATATCACCTTGCACCAGACTCTATCTTCTGTAGCAAAGAGCATTTCCCTTTGGACATTTTAGTCCTCACAAAGTCTCCAGCTAGGCTTTGGTTTCAGAATCTAGAAGCTTCAAAGGTTTGGTACAGATGTGCACCAATTCAATTTCTTACTGTCCTACAGCAACTTATGAAAAACTTGTTTTCATTCTTTCCCTGTCCCTCAGAGAAACCGAAAACTAGATAGAAACATGTACAACAAGAATAAATACTGAAGCTCCCCACCCTCTTCACTATTCTTCTTCCTTCACAGTTTTGGAGCAGATTTTACAGTGTACCATGAGAAGGTTTATCTTTAGCATTATGGATCATATGATTAATACTACATTCTTCAGTACGTTTACATTGTTGATATGGGATTGATAATGGTAGATACATGTGTAGGAGCATGTCTAAAGGTAATTTACTTGTCATGTAAGTGACTATGCTGAAAGTCTGTCACAAGGTTTGAAAAAAATTGTTACCATGAGCCTACCAAAGAATAGGTAATCATGGGAAGTTTTCAAAAGCTTACAATTACCATACTTATTACCATTACTGTATGTGCTAGTAAAATTTCCATCACATATTCAAAATGATTTCAAGGCCAAGATTTTGCACCACATCTACAACTTCAGTCTTTTGCTTACATAATATATAAGGCGGATACTTTTGTGCTTCGGACATTCTTCCTATAACTGGTAAATGTTGCACATATGTCTGGACATCCATACCAATTTATAGATCAAAGCAGAACAAACTAACTTCAAACAAAACTACAAATAAAATGGTGAGAAAATCTAAGAATTTGTGAGCCCGGATCTGAGATGTTAAATTCAGTAATCACGATCTACATGCTAATGTGTGCTAAGAGATAATTTAACAACAACAACAAGTAACCAGGAAAACAACAAAAACAATACTTTTATTTTCTGTTGAAGGGAATATCACAAGGGAATGAGAAACTTTTAATTGAGTTTTGAAATATTGCCTTTGATTCTTTTAATTCTGTAGCAAATACGTCACTGTCTGATTAAGCTTTGTTAAAAACTTCTTGTCCAGGGACTGGAAATCAGTATGTGAAATAAGATTTGAAAAACCATTCCAGGTATTTTATAGCTATAATTTTGGACAGAAAAAAATTGCAAAGAATTAAAAGAAATTATGTAGGCCAAGATAGTCTTCTTAGAATACATTAAATCAATATGTTAGGAATTGTTTTTAATTTTCATCCAACATGGCTCTTCTTTTCTCATGTCATGTTTTTTTATTCTTTGCTCTCACCCGTTGCATCTGCCACCGTAACCTATGCCAATAGCCCTTGTTCTGACATAGTGCCTAGGGAATACAGGGATGTGGGTAAAGCTGGGCTAGATGGGAGGATGAGAGATGCATCAATATCTGCTGGAAGGATTGCTTTGAAACACAGCCTTTGTTTGATAGCTGCTTTTCCCTGAGGGAGAATAGGATCTTTGCATAGTTGGCTTCTCCCTTCCACAGGTCAGTGGGGACAGAAAAATGTGAAAATTAAATTTCTTGTTTGAGACTTAGAGGTTGGTTATTTGTTCCAGTGTTTTTTCTCTTAAAAAACCCCAACACACCAAGAAAAACCAACAAATTAAAGCAAAAACTGTTCCATCATAAGAGCCACAGTTTTTTCGTGAATTATTAAATTATGATATTATTTCCAAAGGTGTCCAACAAAGTAGACTATCTCTGCTCCCACTTAAGTCAGCAATTAACTTAGTGTGGATATTTACGAGAATAACCATAAGGCATTGTTTAGGGATTTTGAAAAATCCTGTTCTGTTGCAATCCCAAGAAACTACAAGCTCTTGTTAATAAGGTCTATTAGGAACACAAATGTTAAAACTGTTTGTCTTTTCTCTCTCTCCATTCACATTCATATCACTCAACACTAGGAAGCATACAGAAATCTATTCCCCATGTAGCATTGCAGCAATGAAGTTTAAGCGTATTTTTTCTTCTCAGCAGTCTAATATGAAGTTGGCTGTCTCTTGAGAAAAAAGAAAGAAAAAAAGAAGGAAAGAAGAGAGTAATAACCAAATTGCCATTACACTATTTGATATTTTTTTCAAGGAAGTTTAGAAATCAAAGTAGCTTTCATAATTTAGAACTGGATTGAAAATCATGACTAGCCAAAATACTGTCTAAGAAAAAGAACTCTCTGCTTAATGAGAAGCTTTCTTCCAATAGATGTTTCTTTCCTTAGATGTTTCTGTTCAGAAAAAAACCCCCACAAACAAAAACCTACATATTTCAGATGGAGGTGAAAGCTGTTTCAGAACAAAGAAATATTTTTTCCTCCTGATGTTACTATTGATATTTAGTGCTATTGAATATAATTTTGAGTCACCAAAAAGGAACCAAAGCTTTCAAAAATGTGAATAGAAACTGATTAATTTGTCCAATGGTGAGTTTTAGTAAATGTAAATATTATACAGTATATTTTCCTTTGATACAGGAACATACACATTTCCAGGCAACATTGAATGGCACAGGGAATACTGGCAAAAATAAAAAAGCTATAGTGGCGTGAAAGGAGAGTAATTTCAGTACTCTAGTGGAAGTAAAATGATGTGTAAAAGATTTAAGCATAAAATATTTTAGTTTTTTCCATCTCTTGTAATCCTATTAAATTTTCTATAGTTAAATTCCTATTTTTTAATACTGGTTAATTCTTTTCATCTTGAGATGTGTACATGAGCAGATAAATGATTAAGAAAGATAAGAAGATATGACTTAGACTCAGATTAGTACACATGCTTGCAGAATTTGAAATATGCCTGTTAAAACCTATCCCATGTCATCCAGGTTTCCCCACCAAGCAAATTTAGGACCAAACTCTGCTCTTATGTGCAAGTGTGTGGAATCTGTGCTGTGCCCCTTATCGGCCATATTATTGAGATAGCATGAGATTATTGAGAAAATGCCATATTATTGAGATAATATTGTGATGTATTTGGGATAAATTCTAGAATTAAAAAACTTGAAATTTTTATAACAAAAATTAAAGCCAAACCAGGATACTTAACAAAAATGACCTAAAAGAGAAAGCAAAAAAGGAAATTAGCTGATAAAAACAGGAGAGTACATCAGATATTTGTGATAGCCAGTAATAAAGTATCCTTTACAACAGCAGAGGATGGAATCTCAGTGTCAGAGCTTTTCATCTGAGTTATCATGTGGTTTTTAAGACTTTTCTTTCAGATTTCAGGAACCTTGAGAGTGCCAGAGGAGGTTCAGACATAAAATGATTTCTAGTCTAGGTATCCAGAGATAGCAAACCTGCACCTTTTAATGATTTCTTGTGTATATTTTAGAGATCCACAGGCATATTGCTTACTTCCAGAAGTCCTAACACATCAAGATTTTCATTAGTTTACACCCAGGTCAAATCCCTAAGAGTACTAAAAAAAAATCTATTCTATTTTTCTTTGTACATTTTGACAACAGGGATCATACCAGTTTCAGATACATGCATATGTATGTACTCAAACACATATAGTTAATGAAATGATTACTTGATTATAATTCATCACTGAGTGAAAGAAAATCCAAATAAAAACTGAATAGGAGAATAAATATTAAAAAAGCATTTTGGCCAAGTAATTCGAGAAAAAACAGACACATAAGAATGGAAAGAAGAAAGACTGGGGAGCATCAAAGTCCAAAAAGACAAAAGGAAAAATTATCAGATTCCTTCTGTCTGCCAATCTATCTTTCTAATGAAAGATACTCTCTACTACTATCTGCTACTACTCTCTCCAGTCTATCTACTCTCAGCCATTGGCCAATATACCAATTACAACTGAGAAGGAGTAATTTCTTGCAGCAATGTGTAGCCTAAGGAGTGCTGGGCTGCAGCAGCTCTATGCAAGAGGCCATGGGGGTGCTGGAGAGCCAGCAGCACGTGGACAGCAGAAAGGGCCGCCAGACTCATAGACTGTGACAGTGGGGGCAAACACAAGTATATTGAGTATATTGAAGGAAGGGTAGCACTTATTACAGCACCACTAGAGCGTTGCATCCAGTTTGGTGCCCTACTACATGTGTGGCTTATGAAGGATCATACAAGAGGTCATGACCAAAAGCTGAACAAGAGACAATCGGACTGGTTATGAATTTTAATAATTCCACTGTGAGGACAGTATAGCAGTGGGTAAGGTCGCTCAAAGAAGATAAGCAATTCCCGTCATTGGAGGTTTTTGTGATCTCACTTGATAAGGCCTGAGAAACCTGGTCTGATCGCACTTGAACAGGCAATGAGACAATGAAGTCTCTTGAATTCTCTCAACTTGAGTTATCCTATGATCTTACATGCACTGCTGTTGCTCAAAGCCTTCAGATTTAATCAGTAACATACGCTGTTTAAAATCAATAACCCATGATCAGAACTATCAACTCAAATTGGTATTCAATATTGAAGCAAATTTTGGTGCTTTATTAAATATCCAGTCAAAGGAAGACTGCACTATTCTGTTAGGTCAATAAATTCAGTGGATCAGTAAAACTCACTGGGTCAAATTCATGCTTAAATTTATTACATTGATTTTGGAGATTTACCACTGGAAATACTACATCAAGTATTTTCTCTAAGTATTCACTGATTCATAGGAAGCAAAGAAAGTCCATAACTGAAAAAAGAGAATAAACTTGCTTGTAGAAGAGTTTCTTCTATAACCCAGGCAATGGGTGCTGGGTATGAAACCTAAAATACTTGTCTGTACAGCCAACATATGCTTTCACTTTACATAAATAACAGTGAAAGTTTTCCCTATCTTCATGCATCTCTAATCTTTACGCAGTGTTGAGGAGTACATCTGGTGCAGGTAACTCTTTTAGAATTGCAGTTTGAGCTCTGGGTGGGAGCCTGAGACAAGAGGCCATGAACTGCCAAAGTTTGTTTAACAAAAGGCGTGAAAACTGGTGGTGCCAGCCAGGTGGATGGACACTGGGAGACACAGAAGGAGCAGAGGATTCGGGGGTAAGAGTGAGACTTTACCACCTTTAGACTGTGAAGGTGTGAAAGCTTGAGGATACCTTTGTTGGGAGTCCCTCCTTAGAGACACCAGCTGGGGCTCTCTCTGTGTTACTGTGCTGTGAATAAATTGTTTTATGGAACAAGCCTTCTGAGACTCTGCTATGGGAAACCTGGGGTCGATGCAGTCGGGAAGCCTGGTCTGACTGTGTGAGTGGGGTACATGGGGAGTCAAGCAAGAACCCCTCTGGTCACTGGAGCCGCCTGCTGTGAAGGGGGAT
The DNA here is from genome assembly GCA_013389985.1 of Dryoscopus gambensis. Taxonomy (NCBI): domain Eukaryota; kingdom Metazoa; phylum Chordata; class Aves; order Passeriformes; family Malaconotidae; genus Dryoscopus; species Dryoscopus gambensis. The sequence goes on from WEIT01025100.1 coordinate 14,901, forward strand.
CGGCCCCAGCAGTGGAAGTCTCTGGCGCTGGGAGTGTGATCACCAGAGATCCTCCTGAATTCTCAGACTGGGAAATTTCCTTAAAAATAGTTATATTAAAGCCTTAACTTCAATAATACTTTTGAAGAAATTGATGACAAACTTTCCAAGAATAAGTGTGGATTTATTTTCATGACCAATGAATGTCACACAGATTACAGTTCAATTTATAATTTAGGTTGTGTTTTTTAGTTAAATTATTGTAATAAGAAATTACTAAATAGGGAATTAGGCATATAAATTACCATATGAATGATGAAACATGAACTTGGTACAAATGTAATTCATATTTACTTTTAAGATTTAGCAATATTTCTTCTGTCATAATTTATTTAATCCATAGATCTCAAAGGTGGAAATCACCCCCGAGTAGAGAATATCAGCAAAAAACCCTTCAAAATACTTTTTCCAAAACCTATATTCAGTGTAGGATTGTGAAGTACTTTATACAAAACTGGAATAATTTTTCTTTTCTCATGACTCAAAATATTACAAATTGTGAATTATTGTCTCATGCAATCAGATTCCTCTGATTTGGACTAGTTCTTGTTATCCTCCTGTTTTAGAACTCAGAGACAGAGGTCGATTTATACATTTAATTTTATTTAGATTAATTCCACATGTATTCATGGAGTTCTGTCAGTCCCAGCACTTTCCAAAAACCTTCAGAGGTGCATTCTGCATTATTGAAAACAGTGTGCTTATTTCTGTTTCTTCCACAGTTTAAAAAAATAAGTCTTGGCAGATAGTAAAACCTGTTGTAGAATATTTTCTCCAATGAAAAAATTTACATTCAATAGTACCTGCAGTTTTGCAAGACCTGCACTGTGATATGCTGTTCACATATTTTCCTGTACCTTCTTTCATGAATTTTTTGGTAGTTTTTTATGATTTAATAAATTTGAAGAAAAGTTACATGATGACTGACTTGAATCACTTCAGGATACACATGAAGCACATAGCTAGTGCTCTGGTAGAACAATAAAAAAAATTCTTATTTTCCTAACCATTCAGACTTTTTCACACATTAAGAAGATTAACTGAATTTAAGAAATTAAATATTTAAATACTTTATATGCTTAATATAGGATAAACGTAATTGTATCTTGTATTGGTTTACCAACCATGGTTCAGTTACCCTAAATCCAGTTCTAACACACTGAAATTACTTGAATTCACAGGGAATTCCTGAAACTTTCAGCCAGTATGATCAGCCTGATACATTTTTATCTGTGATATCCAATAGTTATTTTGAAACATTTCAGTAATATAAAAGGATCATATGATGGCATCAGAAAAGCCATGTAAATTTATTTGTTTCAGTGCTTCTAGAATCGAAGCAGGAAAAGAATACTAATATTTGGGGAAAAAAAACATAAAAGAGCATCAAAATGAGTGTGGGATGCAGCCTACTAAACAATTAAATAGCTAAAATGTTTGGTGGGTGGGTAGACAAGTGTTTTCTACACATTTCCTTCCCTCCTAAGTGTTGGTGAAAGGGAATCCTCAATTCTCTAGAGAAAGTTAAAGGTATTTGCTAAAAATTCATGGGCTCAAACAATCTTTAATGCCCTTAGGCCTATCACTTAGAATTCAATGGACAATATCTTAACATGTAGTTGTTTCTGCTTTTCAGTGCAATAACTGGTTTCTCATGAAAGTATAAGACCATCAATAATTATACTGATTGAGATGAAGTATTATTAAAAGCATTGGACCTCCAGAGCTGAAATTATAATATGAAATGCTGACACTCTAAAGTACAACATTTTGGTAAAACTTAAGGTGGTCCTCTGCTGTGATAATACTGCATAGCTCCTTGCTCAGCTGTCACATTAATAAAGAACATTAAAAAGATGATACTATTCCATGTCATCTATGCTCTTTCACACCTCTTCCCTGAAAAGGTAAAATTTAGTTGCTTAGGACTGCTATATTTACTTATTTTTAAATGCTGGTTATCCCTAAAGGGATTATTTTACAGCAAATTATTTTATACTGTAATCATGAAGAGCTTATATCAACTCTTTTTAAAGCCATAGAGATATACTTAATGAATAATCAGGTATTTGAATGCAAATTTCATATTCTAAAAAGTAGAGCTTTACTGATATTCAAATGTTAATATGAATTTGAAAGGAAAAACACTGGTTTTGTTATGAATTATTATTGATCTGTGTTGTTTTCTGACAAGATTATTAATTGCTTTGCTCTGGTCTTTATAAAACAAATCACAAAGAGGCTAACTCAAAAAAGAAACAAGGAGACTGCAGGTTTATTGTTAGTCTTCTTACTGCCACTGAAATAGTCTCTAGAGATTTCAATTTAAGGCTAATTCTTATCTTTTCCAAAGGTTGCCTCTATTACCATGTATTGTAATTAGTATAAGAGAAAGTACCTGCTACATGCAGCTTCTTTCGTTCTTTTAGAATTACAGTTAACAGCACTCAGCCAAATGCTCTCATCTTTGAACAAGTGGGCTAAATGAAGGCTAGACGCTTTCCCCCAAATGTAGTCACCTACACAGGAGGCAACCATAATTTTTCTGGGTATGTGCCCAGAGTCCAAACAGAAGGTGGGAGGACAGGAACCCTTAACTGCACTTCTCAATACTATGGCTAATTTTCATGTTCTGGAGCATGTTGTGGTTATACTCACATAGTCATGTACAGGCACATAAAGCTAGAGGACAGTATTTGTTGGTTTTGTTTGCCCTTTATGGATCTGCATGATACTGTTCCAGCTGAGCACCTACAATTCAGACACTGCATCTGAGCCTCAACCTGAAGATTTGTAATCCTAAGAATTTACATAAACCCTTACAACAATGGCATTGCAGTATCTAAAATTCATTTTTGATCTTATCTCTGTCTGAAGGAACCAGAGTTAGGTTTCTTGGCAATACAGAAGTTATGTTGCCTCTAAATGTTAGTTTATGTGAGTAACTATTTGTGCATCTCCCTACTGTAGTCATGTACTAAGGGTAAGAGCCTGTGTGTTTTAAAATAAGGGTTTCTAAAAAATTTGTGCTAGATTTTTCTTTCGATAAAGTCCTCAAATTCAGCAAAAGCTGTATTCTCAGAGCATTTAATGTGCTTATATTAATCTCGAGATAAAAGCAGCCATGTTCCTGAATTCAGAAGGCAAAAACCGGGGCTACTTTCTCCTAGATCCGTGCCCCTAAATTCCACAACACAGAATGGTAACTCCTCTGCCTTTTATTATTTCCCCATAAATCTGATATTGATGGCATAAGAAAGAGTCACGAAGAAGTAGAAAGGCTTTTACTTTTTGTCTCTCTATACTTCTCAGACTGCTCTCACCAGGAGCTACAGCAGCGCGTCTGAACAGCATGAACAGAGAGTAAAGACTGTTTCTCCTGCCTGGGGCAGATGGAGGGGAAGTGGAATCAAAATGTCACAAAAATATGATGTGAACAGCAGGCAGACCTTTCTGCCACTTCTAGTCTGCGTGCCTTGTCCTGGATGCAGTGTTATGCACGTGCAGAGATTAGTGCATGTGCTCTGCAGTGGTGGCAACTCGGGATCCTCTGATATCTCTCTGATATCTCTCTGATATATCTCTGACTCAGGGCAACATCACAGCAGAAGTTCAACAGGGTAAAAAGGTTTCAGGTCTAGCTCCTGAAACTGGGCATTTCGCATGAGCACATGAATTTACTTGTCTAGGTAGTACAAAAGTAGATATCAAAATGAAATTGATAACTACATATAAAAAATGCATTTGTGTGATTCTGTTCTAATTTCATTTCACGTACCGAAGCTGATCCTCTAGGTCCGACCCTAAATTTTTCATGGTGTTGCCACAATAGTAACACCATTTCATTGCAGTTTCAACACAGCCTTCATGGAAGGCTGTAGCATTTTAAGTGTGGTAGTCATATATCAAAACGCCGATTATTAACAAGAGATCCAGTAAATGTCACCTGAGCTGATCTTTCTCCATGTGTTCTGAATACAAAACAATTGGGAACTGTAAAGAATTTGATAACACTTTTCAATTTTTAATGATAATGACTGTAGCAAGTACAAATTTCACATTCCCTTTTTTTCCTTTAGGAAACTATTATTATAAGAAAAACTGAAGATGGCAGAAAGAAATGAGTATAATATTTTACAGCCACAGAGCACTCAAAATATTGTTTATGTCAAATTGTGGTGATCTAGATTAAAAGGAAAAAAAAAAAAAACGAATTACCTTTTAGACTTATGTTCACTCAGAACATTCCATGCAGCCTTTTGTCTCTCCATAGCTGCAAGAACCAAAACATTTTTGAATTTACACTTTGATGTTCAACTGCATCTGAGCGAAATACAAAATAATAGTATGTTTCACAAATAATCTTAAAGAAACAATGTTTTTGTTACCTACAAATGTGGTTTTCATCAGAAATTTGCAGTAATTTTCATTTTACAAATATGTTTTTAATTATGTTTTTCAGGTTTTGTATTAATTTGACAGAAAAAAAAAGTAGTATCATTGCCCTATTCTTGCCTAAAAGAAAAGCTAATAAATAGATTTATCCTGGCAGTGGTGTTTTAGAATTAAAACAAAATAAATTTGTGCCTATTTTGAAGAGGAAATATAAAATTAATCATCTAAAATGTAAAGTGACCTTCACTAGAAAATATACAACTGTATTTACTCTTTTCTATGAGTCTGATTTTGTGATGTTTTTCTAATGCACTTCAAAAATAAATTCCAAACCTATTCACTCAGAAGTATCTTCCTATTTTATGTATTAGGTTTTCATATTTCCTTTCCTGTTATCTCTCTGACATTCAAGAACCCTGGTTTTTGATGGCCAGGTATGCCAAATGCTGTAATAATCCGTATGTATTGTTGCTGACTTAAAATTAATCATGGTCTTAATTTGTCCTTATAATTCAGATTATTCTTCTGATTCAAAATTATAAATTTTAAATTTATTAAGTGTTATTCCTCTAAGGTCCATTAAAACTATCTAGAACCATTCTGGTGATATGCAACATTCAGTGAGGCTGTGATTCATAACTTACATAGATAAATGCTTTTCAAGGGGTCTTAGAACACAGAAGGACCAATGGTAGATTTTATATTACTGCAGAAGTTGTTTCATTGTCATTTCCAGACACTTCAAAGAGATTTAATTGCATATTTTCACATCTCATGTGTTTTCAGAACTATTTGCAGCACCAGTATTTCTCCTCTTATGTCAAAAATAAAACATAAGCTATGAATCTCATTTCATTGCTGCTTGCGGTTGAGAAAATCAATGGTACATGACTCCTTTTGACTTCAGTAAAACTGAAAAAGCTCTTCTTTTTTTTAACCATATCCTCTATTTAAGTACTATGAATAATGTTTTCATCTGAAATTATTTTCTGAGAAGAAAAGCATATGAAATATATCAGAATGATTTTTTTTGGTGATAGCAGCAGTTACTGAGGTGACATTTTAGGTGTGAAAGGCTCATTATCATTTCTTGCCTTTACTCCAAACAAAAGGCATGAAGAGGAAGGAAGTTACCCTAAAAGGCTTCTTTGCAATTGGGAGACTTCTGAAGATGTGTTTTGAGGGGAAGGGAAAGGAAGAGAAGGGGAAGAACAGGGGTTTATTTTAATTAGCTTGCCTGGTTGTTTTTCCAAGGCCATAAAGAAAATATCTGTTTTCTAATTATTCTGTTATCCACTCTGTCATCCTAAGCAGTCAGTTGTAGTTCTAGAAGGTAACACAAAGTTAACACTTTGGTCCATTCCCATGATACTTAGTCTCTCCAGAAACGCTGCTTGAAGGTATTTCTCTCTCTATTTCATTCTTTCCCACTTAGCATTGTCCCTGTTCTACAATTTCTAAAATCTGCTAAGAAGCAGAATGGGCTGACAGATCAAGGTTTTGGCAGTTGCATGAGCTAAATGAGGAACAGGTCCAAATCAAGCCTAAAACCAATGAATGAAACAAAAATAATCTGGACTAGGTCCATCATCTCATCCATTAATTCTCTGCACTGAGAGCTGTGGCAGCACGGCCGAAGAGACTCAGCCACGTCTGGAGCTGGAGCACAAGAGCCAGCAGTAAGTTTCTGTTCCTGAGCGTTTATAAGCTGATATTGTTAGCAAACAAGTTTTATCACTGGAGTGGGCATGGGTGGAGAAGGGAGGGAGAAAATGGTTGGGAGAGGCAAGAGATGCTCCATCCTTGCCATCAATCACACCTCCCTACAAGCTACAAAACATAAATACCAGTGTTATGCAGCAGGAGTCTGGTAAAGGTACATTTCCTGACAGAGACTAAGGCACTGTAAGAAAGTAATGGTATTGTGATATTGAGAAACCTGGAAAGACTGCTTAAAGTCAGATATTTTTTCCCCCAAGGCTGGATCCCAGGATTAAACAGGTGATTTAAATCCCCTGTAATTTTGTTCCATAGTTTTCACAACGTGACACATGTGTGTATTCCCATATTTTTCAAAAGCAGGGATGATTATACCTCCCTACATATTTAACATTTTGTTTCTTATTTACTGTTCATAAGCTGAATTTGATATGGCTACAGTATTTTATTGTTGGTTTTTTGGATAAATTATATTTTCCATTTTAAGTTGTGGATGCTGTATTCCTGGAATTTTTCAAGGCCAGGTTGGACAGAGCTCTGAGCAACCTGGTCTAGTGAAAGTGTCCCTGTCCATAGCAGGGGGCTGGAACTGGATGATCTTTAAGGTCCCTTAAAACCCAGGCCATTCTACTAATATATGATTCCATGATTTTTCCCCAAACAAAATCACATTGAATGCAATTCCTCATTCTTTACCTATTACCTTTAAAAGTAAATAAAATCCTCAAAAGGTAACTTTCCTCAGAGAAATAATTAAAGAGTTACTGAAGCTGAATGTACCTCTCAAATCTGGCTCAAAACCACTTCATTTCTTTTTTTAGAAACAACTTCATTTCTTTCTCTTGTAGTAGTCAGTTGGGTCAAGCAATCCACATACACTTATGCTGAAAACACAAATAAAGGGTAGATTTACTGCAGGTGTTTATCTTTGAAGACTGTTTCCTGACCCCCTCAAGAAATGAAATCTTTCACCTCCAGCAAGTACATTTGCATTATAATCACTTGGAAAAATTAATCATTTTTATTTGAAATCACAAAACATGTCAGTTTCTATTCAAAGTGAATTGTGGTATGTTGAATATATAGACTACCTCTGAAATAAATGGCATTTTTTTCATTTATTGAACAGGAAAATTCAAGTTTGAGGGAGAAGAGTAAAGAAAACTGGGATCTAAATATTTCAGCAGAAATATTAATTTATGGAAATACTACCTTAATTCTATAATCTGAGGATTTTAAGGAGTGGAATTTGACTATGCAAATGTCTGTCTCTGTCCACACATATATTCAGGATAATCCTCTGCTCTAACGTATGGTGAAGTAGTAGCCTTTCAGATAATTTAAACAGATGGCTTTACAAGTAGGCAGCCAGTTGTTAGACACTTTCCCAAATGCAGCCATCTTTTGTGTTTAATAAAAAATATTAATTTTGTAGATGGTGTTATGAGCAGTAAACCATCCAAGTAAATGGGATGCTGGGTGTTGACACACAGAACTGAAAATAGATCCGATGGACCTTAATTTGGTTTTCAGAAAAGCACTATAAATCAAATCAGAGAAGAGGCCTTCTGTCCTGGTGTGCAGGGTGGGATGTGCCTGGGAGCTTGTATTCTATCACCATCTGTTGAGACCAGGTGTGGCTGTGCTCCTGTGAATGGGTCCATGAATGCCTCCTGCATGAATCACAGATAACTCGATCCTGGACTATCTCCTGTTAATGGCCCATCAGCGCCTTGCCCATGACTCATCATCCTATTGTGAGATGTTCCACCCAGAGGGAGGAACCAGGCATTCCATGCTCAATATAAGATGAGATCTCAAACACCAGAGCAGTCCACTTTTAGTGGATTTTCCTGGAGGAGCAGCCTTCTTCTCTACTGATCCCCAGAGGAAAATTACATCCTTCTACAGGATCACTGCTTCAACAGGACTGCACCTACCACCACAGGAGGACTGCAGCCACCGTTTAATCGGACTGCTACCAACTCTCTGACCAACAG
>WEIT01025100.1:32246-47781 GCA_013389985.1 Dryoscopus gambensis
CCCCACCCCCCTGGTACACCTCTGAATCCGTACATGCTGCATATTTAACAATAATTATTATGTTTCAGCAAAATTCGTATATAGTTTCTCCATGTTCATGATTCTGCAGGCTCAGACAGCTGTAGAGATACAGCAAAGCTGAAAAATTGCTTGCTCCTCTACAATAGCAAAGGAAAAAATTACATGGACTTATTTTCAACACAACAAGCCATCTGCAATTTCCACAGCAGCTTTCCAGCTGGAAAGTGGGCAGTAAATAAGCACATTGCAAATATCGACCGACACATGCAGTGAGTAATTACAGCATCAAGGTATCACTGATCTAAGTGGTAAAAGTTATTGTACTTAACCCACAGGGCAAAAAGAGCCATGCCTTTCCATTAACACTGCTTGGTACATTATCTGGCTACATTTAGAAACATGACCCCAGTTAGATCTGGGACCTGTCCCATTTGTTGCAGTTCATCTGAGATATAATGTTCTTTCTGCTACATTGACCTATTCAAAATCATTTTGTTATCCGAGTTTTGTCACCTCAGATATGACCTTATTGTGGTCTGAGCTTATCATGGGATAGTTTTTCTCTTGGGCATTTTGGTTATGGGAGATACCGTATCTCAGCTACAGGGGGATACATTTTCTCTCTCTGCTGTTTTTTATCTTTTCCTTTACGTGTGAAGATGTTGGAATTTTTTAGGAACAGACACACAGCAATTTTGTTTCTTATCTCTATTGTTCAGATTTCTTCTTTTCTATTGTACGCTTTGTTCAATAGGTTGCTTTGCTTTCCTTTTCTTTAGTGGACAATAATAACTTGCTGTTCTAGAAGTGTATCTGAATTTTCAGGTAGTTTTGGAATTTGTCTTAGATTTCCTTTAGCAAACTGCCCACTTGCTGTTTTGTTTCTGCAATAAAATGTAACCATCATTGCTGCCGCTAGAAGAGAGGCAAAATGAAAACGGAGTTTGAAAGTAGTAGTTCTCTTTTGGGTTCTAATTTCATACATATTTGCTTTTCTTTGTGAAAAATTCCATATGTCTCACAGATCAGAAAAATTAAGAATATAATCCTGGATTACACCAACCAAATTCCACTGAAAAGGTTAGAGAGAGATTATATTAATAATACCTTTAGGAGGGAATGTAGCTATGAAAGCTTACTGAACGGTTTACTATTGACATATACCTTTGCAGGAAAATGAAATATGTTGCCAACTGGAATAACGTATTTGGCAGATACTTGGCCCATGTCTGGTTTATTACATAAAATGCGGGCAAGTTAAAATTGATGTTTCTGCTGTGGTTTGCATTTTGTTAGATATGGAAACTAGAAACTAGTCTTGGGGAAAACTGTGTATGTCTCTCAGATTCAACTCTAGTGTCATTTTTATTCTGCTCTTCATAAAGTAGGTGTATTAATACAGTTTTTGAGAGCAAATATATTGATATTCAAACAAGAATGAAAATTTTTTATTTCTTGCAATCATGTTTTTTCATCAATGTTTATCTTGAACACATGGTATGTAAATGAGAATGAGACAAAATAACTCATATTGTTATATATAATACTATATATATAAAATATATGTTTATATACATTTATATGTATGTAATAGGTGTATATAGTAAGTATTTAAAAGAGTCCACACTTTGGTAAATCTACTGCCAGCCATGCGACATCATGCATACACATACAAATAAACAGTTACAGTAGGAAACAAAGTTTGTTTTCCAAATATGTTCCCTGCATATGGACAAACATTATGAAGAATTTTTAAGTTTACGAAGATATGTTTTCTAGGGAGAAGCGTTAATGGCTATTCTTTGGAAACACTTCTATCTTTAGTTACAGGAATTTTCTTAGTTCTGCTGGTTTTGGCTGGGATAGAGTTAATTTTCTTCGCAAGAGCTGGTATGGGGCTGCATTTTGGTTTTGTGCTGAAAACAGTCTTTTTAACACAGAAATGTTTTTGTTACTGCTGAGCAGGATTACACAGAGTCAGGGACTTTTCCACTCCTCATCTGACCCAACCAGTGAGGAGGTTGTGGGTGCATAGAAGGTTGGGATGGGACACAGCTGAGACAGGTGACCCCAACTGACCAAGGGATATTCCATACTGTATGGCATCGTGCCCAGCATACAAAGCTGGGGGAATAAGAAGGAGGAGGGTCATTCAGAGATGGCGTTTGTCTTCCCAAGTCACTGTTATATGTGATGCAGCCTTGCACCTTTCCAGGTGACTGAACACCTGCCTGCCCATTTGATGTGGTGAATTAATTCCTTGTTTTAGTTTGCTTGTGTATGAAGCTTTTGTTTTGCCTATTAAACTCTTTCTATCGCAACACATGAGTTTTCTCACTCTTACTCCTCTGATTCTCTCCCCCATCCCACTGCTGGGGAGAGGGAGGACAGCTGCATGGTGCTTAGTTGTTGTCTGGAATTGAACCATGACTGCATCCAGTGTGGGGCTCAAAGGTTTTAAGATAATGACAGATAATACTGGAATGTGCCATATCAAATTTATAGCTGTTACTGCTGTTTTGCTGCTAATCAGCAGACTTCTGTGCTTGCCATGGGGCTCGCTTTCCTCACTGTGTATTACAATATAGTGCTTGTTAGTTGCTGCTTTTTGGCTTTGCTGCTTGCTGTACTTCTGTACTTGCTGTACTTCTGTACTGTATAACTGTGTTGTGCTGGGAACATTCTGATCACAGCAGCGGCGATGTGGCTGGTCTGGGAGATGGGCAGAGCATCGCTGCTGTTTCTCTGCTGCTGTACTGGACAGGCTGAGACTCCTTTGTGAACTTGGATCGAAGAGACTGTGACTCAAGGATGAGTCCATGTGGGACATCCTGCAGCATCTGTGGCCTTGGATGAGTCCACCAAAGTGCATCACACCAGAGCATCTATGGCCATGGTAATGTCTGTGGCATAGCCCAGGTACCTCTGCAGGGATTGTGGCTAAAGGAGAGGTCCATGCTGCAGAAGATACACCTTGAAGCATCAGGGATTGTATATGAGGTCATGCTGGAACACCTTAAAGCACATTACCACAGACAAGCCCATAACAGAAAAAGGACTCCCCTGCAGGGACTGCAGCCCTGGGTAAGGCTATGTTGGAGCAGTTTTACTTCTCAAGGGACTGTGGCTGTGGGTAAAGCAACACTGAGCAGGTGTATCTCTGAAGATATCATGAGATGTGGAGAAGGACACATTGGAACATCACCCCAAGAGTGGCTGTGGCTGTGCATATGACCATGCCTGCAGTAGGTATATCCCTGGACAGACTGCCACTAATAGATAAGATTCCACTTGGAACTGGAACAACCCTAAGGCACAACAATCTGTGGATAAGCCCAAGCCTGTGGGACAGGGCCAGGGGGAGAAGTTCACTGCAGTGTCAAACCCTGCGGTCTGGTTCAAAAGAAACAGGGGTTGGGATTGCAAATGGAAAAACATTTAAATTGCTGGAACTTGGAATATGACCTGCATGTTGGGGAAATTACTGCAGCAGGAGTCCCTTGTTGTTAGCCGGTTTAGGAACAAGTGGAGGAGTTTATTGCAATGTTAAATCCTATAAACTGGCCCAGAGGGACGAGGGTGGAGATGGTAGTGGAAATACCTTTAAATTGTTGTAATCCATGATTTGAGTTGCATGTGACAGGTATTGCTATAACAGGAACCACCCAAGCTGATGGAGGAGAAGCCTTACAAGAAGCAGTGCAAGTGCCGCAGTGACTGGACCTGAGCTGCTTTACAAGAATAATATTTATAATGATGATTTCTTTGATGTAATTAATGTTATTAATATGTTATTTCTACGATTAAAGTGTTCTCATCTCAACCCATTAATTTTCTTACTTTTACCCTTTCAATTCTCTTTCCCCAGTCCTGCTGGAGAGGAAGTGGGTGAACAACTGTGTGGTGTTTATTGACACTTGGGGTTCAACCATAACATTAGTAAATGTCTGAAAGTAGCAATTTTGTAGAAGAATTTCTATTTATGTTTTTATAACTAATGATTCACTTAATTTTTATTAATTTAAACTTAAATTAATCTAAATTTTCAAATGAGGATTGTGCATGTATTTTCAAGGGATTTTTAACTACTTTTGTGGAAACTTTTGTAAAGTTTTGTTCGTAAAGCATAGCAAACTCCTATTTCAAGTGGTAAAGTAAGAATTTTTTTTAAAGCTTTTCAACAGTTTTAAAAATATATATAATTTCTCATTGGAAGAAAAATTACGCATAGCATATTTAAGATCCCTTGTATATCGAGAGGTGAAAGGTCTCTAAAAGCAAATTCATCAACCTAGTGCTATCTTTACACTTAAATGCAGATCCTAACATGCATTCATACTCGAATATGGAGTTCATTGAATTTTTTGTTGTATTTTCAGTAGATGATACTAAAATAGTTACTGAATATAGCTTTTTAAAGTGAGTGACCAGAAATGGTTTTTGGAAACTGCATATGCAGGGGCCAGATCCAGTACGTTGGACAACCACAGCAAATATGCATACAGATGGCCAATTGGAGCTCTAGAACATCATCCAGAGACTGTAGAAGTCTATAGATGTCTTTGGACTGACATCAATGGATGTTGGATGAAACATCCATCTAAATTGTCAGAGAGGCAAAATTAACCTTCCTAGAGCATAAATACTCCCCAGTCATGTTAACCAACTGACGAAAAATTTCACAGTGTAGTCTCATATAAATTAAATAAATTTTGTCTGCAATCAGTGCTGAATTAGCAAATCTGAATGGTTTGGACAAGGCAGCCTGCACAGTGCTGCTCACTTGGATCACAGATGTCTGGCCTGTGTTCTGGTGCGACTCATGAGGATTCACTGAGGAGAAAGTACCACATAACAAGAAATTGAAACATTGGTATAATTGTCAGATGATGACAGGTTGATGGGAATTTCTTTCAAAACAACATTCCCTGTGTTGTATTTTATAAGGAAATCTTTGGAGTCCTTAGTACCTAATGAGCTAAGGCTTCCAAAGAGGGCAATAAATGGTAGAACTGGACAAAAATGAGAACTGAAGTTCCCTCAGACGAGGCTCCTGTTTATAAGCTCTCCTGCAGTACATAAGCTAGTCTCTCTGAGAAACTCATTTGTACCTCTGTAGACAAATCCATGTATGGAGGTGTACGGCACTTGTAGGCAAGAGGTGTTTAAGAAATTCTCAGAAATACAACTGACTTAAAATTCAGCATGGGGAGAAGTGGAATAAATAGCCCACCTTCTGGTAACATATAAATAGCATGTTGAACAAATTAAATTAAAGGATTATTTTTCCATTTTGAATAGACTCACCTATATGGTGTCAGGTTTTTGCCTTGAAGAATTAAATACATTGTTTTATTAAAATTTAATTTCTCTAATACGACAAAAAAATTTACTGTATCATGATCACGTAAGGTATATCCACACAGATCAGGAACAGAATAAACATGATTAGAATACCTACACAAGACTGTTCCAAAGTTTTAAAACTGCTGTTCCTTAACCACATGCATTCCAGATAAACTGTGTACATCTAACAAAAAGGGTGAAATATAAGAATATTGCATCTATATACTAGGAAATATATATTAATATTTTGACTCAATATTAAAGAATGCTAAGCACAAAGGTGGTTTGAAGAGTTTCACATAATAACCAAACAAGGTAAGTCAGAAGTCTATATTTTCCTGACAGAAGAGGCTAGGCTTCACTTAATTGTCTGTCCGGTATGCAAAGTTCCTAAGAGGAAATGGTTTACTTTTGCACATCTTCACTGCAAATTTTCTAAATAAAAGAAAGATTTGATACAGCTAAAATTATGCATATTCATTCACAACTACTGAGAAATTGAACATTTTGCCTAAAATATTCTAAAGATAAATAAAAATGAAAATAAGGTTATAATTTTATATCTTGGACAAAAAACCCCATGTGAAACCAAGTGTCCATGTTTTGGAGAGCTCTGTTTCATCTTATGCTTACAATTTTAAGCCGTTTCTTCCAAATACTGGAAAAAATTAGGAATTACTATCAATTGAAATTACAGAAGAAGATAGGTAGATGTTCTTTTCTGTCACATTAGATATTTTAGGTATGCCTCTACAGTTGTAAAATGGTACTTTTTAGGTATGTTTTTGCAGTTTTAGAATAATGCTCACAAGGAGGAGAAAAGAATTAAAATATTTGGAATATACTCACTAATCTCTAACGATATCACTCACTCCCTTTACTATAGATGGTAGAAAGATTTTAAGAGGAAAATGTTAAGCTTGGCACTAATTTAATTATAGTAAAGATTATTAAAGTCATTCTTTCTGAGTAAAAATAGAAAAATCACAAAGATGAGTGTAAGCTTTTAGGGTTTGAGGTTTGTGTTTTTTGAATCTGAGCTTGTGTTTTGATGACAAAAAAAGACATTTGACAGAAACTGGACAGTTCACTCGTCCCTCTGCCACAAACTCACTGCAGCACTGTAGGAGAAGTTGTTTTCCAGCTAAAGCTGACAGAAGGCCGTGATAACGTCATGTCACCCTAGTTAAACAAAAAACAGAAGGGAAATAGAAATGAGAAGGAATTATGCAGGGAAATAAAAAGATATAGGGAGAGTCTAGCAGGAAGGATATATGCTTCAGTCAGTGCTGAAGCTCAGAGCTCAGCCCACGGCTATGTAAACAAGGACAGTGCAATAGACCAAAGCTGGAGAATCTAGAGATTTGTTTGCATTACTACAGGAGAGGTCTTAAATTAAAAGTTATTAGAAGTTGACATAACTTTGAGATTACTGGGTCTATAATTACTCTAAATCAGTGTTTCTAGACTTTTTTCAGTTATCAGCTCATGTTGAAATAACCGTTCATAACTTTCTCCAACCTTTAGGTTTAGACTTCTTTTATGGTTGGTTTCTACCTGAAGGTGAATTTATCCATTCATGGAGGAAAGGTTATTTAACATGGATGAAGTGAGAGACGTTATGAATAGACGTTATGAATAGCAGACACATGAGATAGTGATTTTCATGTTAATGTTAAAGCTGACCTACATTTTTGTTTTACATAAAATTATCAGAATGCTCTGGGTCATAAGCTAGTCACCACATATTCTTCTAAAATATTCTGGCTCTGTGGAACTGTGTGGATTCTGGAGATTCAAAGACAAACTGCAGTTTTCTTTGGCATCAGAGCTAAATTGATCAGTGAGGCCTTCCACTGCTGTTGAGAATCAAAATATATTTGTATTGAACTTTGAGCATGGGATTACATTTAGCCTCTAACAATACAGGGCTAGGAATATCTCCTATTTGCACCTTCCCAACACATATCACGTGTGTAGACTCGTGAGAACTTCTCTACACAGATTCTCATATTTAGTTATTCTGCAATCAGAAAATCCTCATCACTAATGAGTATGCCTCATTTGCATTAAAAACACATCTCTGATCATCATCTATCTTTCAATTCTGAGTTAACCATTAATCCTGAGAGAAACTTAAAAGTGATGTATTTCAGTTTCATTTAAATCAGGGGGGAGAAATATAGATCACAGTGCCCTTAACAGTGCTTTAAATAGGAAGCTAGGACAAAAGAACATATCTTGTTGGAGGGTTTCTTTTGTCTAATCCAAGACCTTACCATAACTGCCATGCTTATGATGTCCACATATAAAACACATTTCCTAGGAGAGAAGAGCATTAAAAAGGGGATGATGGGGACAGAATAGATGGTCAGGGCAGAATTTTTCACATAAATAGGAGAAATTCTGGACCATTCTTTTCCACAGGGAAGGCACAGACAAGCTCAAGCCCCTTTCTCTAACCTTTTTCACAGGGAACCCTTACTGAAATGCACTATGAATGCCTGTAAAATGCTTTCCTGCTTCAGACAGGATTTAGGCTGTCCTTTTCAAGAACCACTTTCAGAGATGGCTCAGTAAGGGTAGTAGTGCTGGCAGGGTGCAGAATCAGAGGGACTTTCTTATAAACACTTTTTTTAGGGTGAGTTAGTCACTTGTATTTACAAAATCAAGAGGGTTGAAGGAGAAAAATGACAAGGAAGCATGGTTTTAAATGGAAATAAAAATCAAGAAGTTATAAAATGTGATCATCATGTTCTGTAAAAAAAGATTAATTAGAATGCCAACTTCCTTTTTGCACTTTGTACTCTCAACACAGTGAGCTGTTTGTTACATTATTGTCTGACTAACCCTTTGAAGAAACTCAGAAGATGAAGACAGAAAAGAAAGGGAATACATTTGAAAATGTAACTATTATTGAGGACTTGACGGTTATATGTAATGGAGTATTTTCAACGTATTTAGGATTAATTTCTCTTCTCACAAGTGGTCTGCATTTTTTGTTATCATGCTATTTCTTTTTTGTAAACATAAGTGTTCATGAAAAACTTTGTTTTAAGGAGGTCTGACTTAAAAACCAGCAAGGTTGCTCTGGTTGAAAATCTCTCCTCAGCAGTTTCTATCCCTCTCAGGTAGCATCCAGTTCCTAAGCAGCAAATTTGCATGGTGTAACTTTGCTGTCCTGCACTCATATCTTTTGTGTGTGTTGATACATTTCAATCAAATGGGACAAAAGTTTAAAAGCCACAGAGTTGTGCAGTTTCTTCCAGCTTTGTGAGAGGACAGAAACAAAGGGGAAGACTATGCGTGATGCCATCTTTCTTAAAGAGCAGGAAATTCCAAGTCTCCACAAATCCAAACTTCATCAGCTCAGCTGCAATACATTTATAGAATTATGTATGCATACATAAAAACTGAAAAAATGACAGGTTTTATATGAATCAATAACTTTGATAAGAGTGAGACCTTTGACCATACACTGCCTTTCACTAAAATATTTCCAGTTATTTTTTTGGGAAACGGTTTAACAGTACTGGGAAACTGTTTAAACAGTCTTATTAGGTCAAAAAGATACTTTGTCTTCTGATGCATCTTCTTTAACTACAATATAGTTTCTGGCTCCTTGATTCCTTCTGTCTCTGANCCACTTGTAAGCAGAGCTATCTTCACAGCTTTATCTAAATAGTTCCTCAAAATACAGTCCTCAATAAGCATAGGAAAGGGAAGTCAACTTGCTTTACATATGAGTTCTGTAAACGTTAATGCACTCTGCTTCACCATGTTGTAATGCTGCTCCAGTTGGTATGTATACCACAATTTAAGGCCAGATTTAATAGCTTTACTCTGATTCACAATGAATTCAGTTAATGATACTAATCTCAAAGTAAGGAACTGTTCAACATAGTAGATGATGATACAATCTAACAGTGAAGTTTCAATCTAAAGTACATGCTCACGTAGCAAAGTCAATTTAAGGACATGGATCCCTCTGGAAATATGTAGTGCACTCAGTGCTCTGAATTAGGCAAGAGATTCCTGTGACTGTCAAATTAACACCACATCATGAAACGTGTGTAAGCACACTAAGTTTTGCAATGAGTCTTCCTTCTGAGATTCTAGCGAACATAATTCACTAAAGCTGTAAGAATTTTCTTGAGCGAATGAACAACTCTCACAATTTCTGCGATGGAGAACAAGATCCGCTGTTCAGTTTAAACTAATCTAATTTATTTTGACCCTTCTTTTTTTGCCTTTTAGGTTGATCTATATCAATAAGAGGTTGTTTATGTATACAGATTATTAAGCATTCAAAGCTCTCCAGTCTGGAGAAAACAAGGAAAAGCAGCAAGTCTTTGGAATAAATTTCAGTTTTAAATTTTAAAATATACTCCCAAATCAAGTATGTTTTATCACCACAAAACATATTCTATCCCTAAGTTTATTTAATAAACTAAATTATCAGTTCTGTCAGCAGAATAGAACACAGATGAAGGAAAGAAGGGCAAGTATAAAATAAAGGAGTCCAGAAGCCAGGAATAAAGAACTATGATGTATATTTAAAATACACAAATATAACTTTAAATAGTATAAGGTGAATAGTGTAGCTATTCCTGGGTTCATTTTTGTGTTATGGAGATCAATACTGACAAGATATTCCTTATATCTAAAGGAGAAACCAGTTTAATCATAGGGTTATGAAACTTCTGTGATCGTGCTGAATTTTAAGACCCTGCTACAGCATACTATGAATATTTTAGTGGTGTATATCAATACCATTACTTAGACATGCTGTTCTCAAATGAGGCTTAAGAATTACTATTCTGTCTTGACGCAGTGCTTTCACATGTGTGGAAGGTACACACCAGATGATCATTTAGATACACAGTGATGCTGCAATGCAAATATTTAAACAGACTGATAGAGGACTATAAAAGAGCAAGGTAAATGTGTTTTTTTACTCAGGTCAACTAAAAGTCTATTAAAGATTAATCTATTAATATAAAACCAGCAAATACTGATGACAATACAAAATAGACTACCAGCTGCTGTACAAATATTTTATTACACATTAGTAGTGAGCAATTAGCATAAAGATGTGTTACTGTAACTACTCCACTCCCTCACCAGTGCTGTTATACCATCATGCAAGTGACTATAAAATCTAAATTAGATTCATCCAGCATGTGGCAACCAAACAGTTTAAAGTGGAATGAGAAAGAGACATAAGAGTGAATTTAAAAGACATTCTCCCATGCAGAAAGTTTTATTGAAATGTTGAAATGGTGTTTGACTACATGGTGAATGAAGTGGTTGCAGATATGGAGAATGATTGATAGAAATGAACCCTTTTTAGCATAAAACTAACTCAAATCAATTATCTTGAAGTAGAAAGACAACGTTAAGAATCTTGTTAAAGTAGATAAGATATCATGCATAAGTCAAAGGCAATAGTGGCAATGATGTGAGGGAACTGGAATAAGGCTGTAAATCCACAGGAGATAGAAAGCAGGGAAGAAAACATAAAAGAAACCTGAGTAACGAAGAAGTAAATAATGTGTCTCATGTGTCATCTGCACAGTGTGAGGTACTTCCTCCCCAAAACATATATATATGTAAAACCTGGAGTATGTGAGGTTGTGTTTGGGCAATGAAAAGTTACAACAGTCTATATTACATTTTTTTCTGTGGCTTTTCTTCTTCCAGTTTGGCTTCCCTGACACCTTAGAGAATGCAGCAGGTCAGGAGTGTGAGGAGCTGTGCGTGAGTTGCAGTCCCAGTGGCAGTCCCTGCAGCATGAGTACTCCCAGCAGATTTCTTCTGAGGTGCTCTAGGGAATGCATCTTCCTTCTTTCTCCTTCTAAAAATTGAAAGCAAAACAATGTGCTTATTGCACAAGAGGATGTTCATATGGAATCTCACATTTACCCAATGTGTGAGGGAAGCCAGTTACTATTTTTTTTTTCTTTATTTTGTCCTGTAAACCTTAATAATAGGAATATGCATATTGTGCCAGAAAAATCTGCTGCATCTCCAGGCTCTGATGAAGAAAGGCTGAACCTTCAGCATGTTCTCTCAACTTTGTTCCACCTTTCATTCTTTCTCTCCTTTAACTGATTGTGTCTTTGTGGTATGCACATTTTCTCTTTTATCTCTGCAAGTGCAGAAATATGGACAGACTCTTACCCAGCTGCTCAAGTTTTTCAACTCCATAGTTTCAAACTTCCTGTTGATGCAGAAGCAAGATCTTGTCCATAGTGCAAATTTGTCAGAAGCACTGATGCATTTGGTCTCAGACAAAGTTTTCAGCAAACCAAGCAAACCACAAGCAGATTTTTTTTTTTTTTGGGGGGTGGGGAGGGTGATGTGCTGTTTTCAGTTTTGTTTTCTGGAAAAAACAGCTGATTTCCCAAAGCAAAGGCTGGTGCTCTGGCCTTCAGGGCTAATGGCTGAGGCAGCTGTGTTGCCTCTAACACATAAGAACAGGGTTGCAGAGGGCAATAGCGCTTGCGAGTGTGAGAGGATGCTGAGAGTTTCACTGCCACACTGTCTGAGGCAGAACATGCTAACCCCTGGATCTCCAGGCACTCTGCAGACTGTTCAGGACATCTCAGGGCATTTTTCTGTTCTGCTTGGCTTTAGGGATAGAAGGTGTTAAAATACTCAGTCCAATACATTTCTTATAGCCATTTGTAGCATCAGTCAGAACACATTCTAAATGCTTTTAAGAAGTTTATTTATAACAAGACCCGAATATGAGTTTTCATTGGAACTTCTCAACAGGAAATGTAGCTTCTGGAAAACTGATTTCTGTGAGAAGCCTTTTATAATGCCAAAAGATATATTTTCTTTTCAAAAATTAGCATACGCTTCATTTAACTTTCATTTGAGTGAAAGCAGAGAATTTTCATTTAGAACAAGGACTTCAAAGAACAGGCTACGTATCCTTACAGCACATGGATTCTTTTATAAAGCAAGAAATCCCTCTAGTCCCATTCTTTTATATGGAGCAGCATCCCTGCAGTGCTGTGTCTTCTGTAATGTCCCTCAGAGTGCAAAGTTTGATGTGAAGATTATCTCACAGGCTAAGGAGGTTTGTGAGCATCCTGGCCCTAAAGAACATATTGCACGTAGAGTACACCACAGGAAAACAAGGTTTCATTTCTTAAGCGATTCACATCACTGTGCTTCAGGCCATTCCAACAAATCAAAATGGAACATTGCAGTTTTAGTAATGCCAAAATACTCACATTCAAAAATTCAGCGGACAGTCTGGATCTTATGGGGCACTATAATATAAAAAAATACTATTTTATTTTCTCTATTGACAGTTCAAAATAAACTTGCACTAATGCAGAATATAAGTGAAATGGTTCTTGTTGAAATTTGCTTTGGGCTAAAAATTTATTTTTTACTTTTTTAAAAAAAATCACTTCTGGTCATTTATTATTATTCTCGTACAAAATATTTAATTTCAGGATTGGTTTATGCTGTTAAACATTTGTCTGAATAATCTGAACATTCATGTCATAGAAATGAAAATAAACTTTAAAATATATGTGCAATTATTCTGGTAATGGGACACTTTTTTTCAACATTTCTTCCGGTGCTTCTTTTAGTCTCACACTCCTAAACCAATAAACCAAGGAAAAGTAGATTACATATTAGTTAGTGGATTAGAGAGAAAAAAGATTTTAACCTCATATCCTGATTCCTCATCACTGCAAGTACTATAAAAAGTATGGGTCATGAGCAAATATAGATTCTCTGTGAAATGCCAGCTTGCTTGTTCCTAGTTCATTTGGAGGCTTTTTCGTAATCTGTTTGGTTTTTGGTTTTGTTTTTCCTTAAAAGGTAGGGACATTTAGAGAAATTAGAAAGGATTAGATTCAGTGAAGAAATGAAAGGAAATGAAATTTAAATAAAGGAAACAAAATGTTGCCATAATGTGTAAAAATTAATTGTGTAGCAATTCATTTAAGGCATATGGCAAAAAGCGTGTTTGTATCTGTGTTCCAGTTTTTTCTTTTGTGGTGTTATTCTAGCAAGTCCTTTTTCATGTACACTAGATAATACATTTAAATTTAAACTTATTTTCAGTCCCAGTCTACATTTTAAAACTTGACTTCTAGGTTTGCATTAAACTAATGTAATTAATGTCATATGAAGTTCTTTGTCTTGTGTTTTTCAACATATTAGAACATATTAGAAGTATTTTATGTATAGCAACCAACATAGCAAAATACATATAAATTTAATTTTTGGATGAATTTGCAAACACTAGTACATGTCAATGAATACATCAGCTAGTAAAAATATATTTTACAAGTGTTTCAACTATCTGTGAAAAAGGTAAAATAACATGTTAAAATTATTTCAAAACTTAAATTCTATACTAGTTTAAGATTTTTTTTTCATATTGAGATTTCAGAAAGTGCTGCCAAAGGAAATCTATAGATCAGGACTAAGAGTTATCTTTCTATTCCATGAACTAACCATTTAAATGCATTTTTCATTCCTCAAAAGGCATATTTTCCCATGGCCGAGTTTTATTTAATTTTATTTATTCTAGTAAAGTCTAGTCCCTACTTATAAGTTTTGTCTAACCTTTCCTTGGAGAATATCTCAGCTACTTGGTAAGACTGCAGCAGGGGTGGGGGAAAGCAGGGGGAGCAAGGTGGAGAAGAGCCACAGGGACGGCATACAGCTCCTGATGTAATAAAGGAGAAATTTAATTAAAATACACCTGCTGTATGTAGTCTGCCAGAATTTAATTATACTAAGTGGCCTATTCTTATGGATGAGAATGGCTATTATCCTTATTTTTAACTAGGTAAAGCACAGTAATTCACACCTGTCCATTGTCCTTTAAAGTTCAGAGCCTCACCATTTGCCACAGCCAGCTGAGGCAAAAGTGTTGTGTCACAGCACACAGCATTGAGGGAGCTCGACTTAGACCCTTTGTTTTAAGGAGATTCTCAGTTCTTAAAGTACAGACAGGCTGAACTAACATCCATGTCTTGAGGCAGGATGAACGAAAAGGCTGTTTGACTATATTGAACATGTAATCAGTAACTTCCATAAAAGAAATCCAAGGATTGATTCATTATTTGACTTTTTCTTTCATAATACCACACACTTTTCTTACTTGTCTATCTATTCCCTGGAGGTCTGCTATCTCTGCTTTTCAGGTCACGCAACACAAGTCTAGTGTTGCTTTTAACACTTTTGGTGCTTAAGATTACCCTTGGCTAAATTCAATGTGGCAGTGATAATCAATGCATGTGATAAACTCCAGTTTGGCAGATATGACAGATGCTGAGGTAAAAACCTTTAAAGTGCAAAGAATAAGGGTTGAACAAGGACTGGATATGACTTGAAAGCTTTGTTCAAAATCTGCTCCTTCTTAGTGGTTTTTCTACCAAATCCTATTGACATCAAAACCAGGAATGAAAATCCCTGGAGTATGACCCATTTCAAGGTTATTTTTATCTAGTATGTCGGAAGACTAGAAAAATAAGAAAAGGTGATGTGTAATAGAAGGTGGCAGGAAAGGAGATACCAAAAAACCCCTTAGTAACTTGGTAATTAAAATTACTTTACCTATAAATTTACCCAGCATAATGCAGAATATGCTAATATATTTCCTGTACAGTTGAATAAGCACCTCTTCAGCAGTATATATACCTTTGAAAGTAATCAATATCAATATAAATAGCTAACATTTTTATCTGGAAAAAAACTAGAGGAGAGAAAAATGCAGTTTAGCAGTGGTAATGTGTGAGTAAAGTATAAGTGAATTGTCAGGGCATCACATAAACAATGTTAATGAGACAGAGTACATCTTACTGTAATACTGGTGGAGTCCAAATGTCTTTTACATTAGCGNCGTTATAGCAGCGTAAATCTCGAAAATAATTATGTTCTTTAAAAAAATATATTTTAAAAAACCCCAAACAACCCTTTCAAATTAACACAAATAATGAAGTTTTCATATGAATGCCAGTGCCAGGTAAGGTTCAAGTGTCATATTCTTGTCTCCTGCCCCACCTTCAAACCTGTTAGACCTGTATAACTCAGGCTAGACTTGTACGCTTCCCTGTACAGTAATGCAAAGAAGTGGTGTATTTTCTTCTCTAGAGTGTAGGTGCAGTATTTCCCATCCCACACT
>WEIT01025102.1:0-37559 GCA_013389985.1 Dryoscopus gambensis
GAATAGGCTGAGTCACCCCTACATTCCTCTGTTGGTCAGGTCTGTAGTCTGTGGTGTCATGCCCAGCAGCTTTATTTGATTTGAGTGTGATTCATGTGCATGTAAATATGAAGTTTGATAACACCAGGGTTTATTCTGAAATGTTCAACTGGATTTTACTTCAATAAGAAAGATGGAGAAAAAGATCAAAAATAGCAAGAGTTGGCACAAGAAGAACTGCATATGCAAAACTACAAATACAATCAAAAGGCTGGATTCAAGCTCTTTTGAGGAGCAAAGCAGTTTAATCTGGAGGAATCTTGATCACATAATGGAAATTAATTCAAAAACTCATTCACTCCTAAGGATTATTGTAGAAGAGATTATTTGGGGCCAAGGGATCTTAGAATGTGTGAGATTTTATCACCATTAGTACATATTATCCTCAGTAAGAACAGCAGGATTTAGACAAATACAAAGAATCCTTCACAATGTTTTCTTAGCAAAATGTGGTATTTTTGAAAGGAAAAAAGCTTTGTATACCCAGGCAGTTTTGGAGATAGGAATCCCCATCCCAAACTCAACTTTTAAAGTGCAGGGAAAGATGGAATGCAGAGGCTGACAGGAAAGATTTAGAACTTCAAACAGGAAGGTAAACGAAGCAGTGCAAGAAAAGCAAAACAATTTCCACTGACTGATCACCATAGTCTAATTACAGCACCAGCATTGTATGCAGTTCCCTCACCTTATAGCCACTGAGGCATAACGACATTAAAGAAATCACCAAGAAAGTAGGAAAGCAACAAGCAGTGGAAAGTTCCATAAAGTGTTCCTGCCATGAATGGTTTACAGGGATGCTCAGAAATGGACACTTCACATGTATTTTGTCATAAATACATCACTCAGGAGATCTGAATTAGAGTCAATGACATCTGTATTGAATGACTTTGACAGTAATGAATTACTCAGTAATTTTACATTTAACATAGAAAATTATTTCCAAAGTACTTTACACCAGCTCAAAACTTTTTGAGTTGTCTGACTAAGGTATACCTCTCACAGTCCATAATGCCAGTAAAACTTCTTTTCTGAATTTAAGTCTTTGTTGTGACTGTTTCCCCTTTTAATTGCATGGAAAAGTTGTATTGTTTTCCCAAGAATCTGTCGCTTGGCATAAGAGATAATAAGTTACTCAATCATGCATTACATTTCTAAAACTGAAGGGCACAAAATGACTTATAGCTCCAATTTGGTGTCCTAAAGAATATAATATTTTATTAGTCTAACCTTGTCACTGTCATTCATGGTGATAGAATGTGACATATTTAAGAGAAATGTATAGATGCTGAGCCATGGACATAGATGATACAGTGGAATTTGGCTTACAGTGAGTTGGTTAGCTGTGCCTCCTCGTCCACTGTGAAACATAAACCCTTCATTTATCACTTCCATGTGACAATATTTTCTTCTCCAGATGCCCTTTTAATGGTTACTTCTCCCTTTTTTTGGCATAACCTATTGTATCTTTTGTCTGAGTTGATGCTGCTTGCCTGGGAAAATGTTGGGCTTAGGCACAGATCATGTAGGTTGCTGTACATGGCATGAATTGCAAGGCGTGGAAGGACCGTGTCAGCCTTAGTCTTCACCTTCTCTGTATTCTCAGGAGGAAGTGGGGCAGTGAGAAATATCTGGGCAGAGAAAAGCACCTTATTTCCTCTGTAAGCAAGGAGACCTGTAAAAGGTCAACGGCTCAATGCCTCTACCACTGCTACCTGACCCAGGTAACTTCCACTCCCCTCTGGAGCAGCAAACAGCAAAGGTGTCTACTTTTCAAGGCTACTCTGGGCAGTGTGGCAAAAGGTGTTTCAAGCCAATTCTTGCATTGTTATGATGTTAATCATATTTTGGCTTCCTCTCATTTTCCATTTCATCTGTCTCCAGAGCTTTTCATTTGTGATCAGTTTTTGGGCCCTGGTCTAAATGTGTGTGGCAGGGCATATCGACCCTCTCCCCAACACAGGTGGCCGGTGCAGATAGGAGAGATAACCCGGGCGGGCAAGGCCCAGCAGGTATCATCTCCCGGCGCCAAAAGGTCTGCCAGCCTAACCAAGAATCAACAGCTTGGTATGGAGAACAGATGTGGGAAGAGATAATAGAAAAAAAACATAGGTGACCCACAGGCATGCTTTACATTATAAAAGTACTACAGATTTTCACAGAGGCAGAAGTCCCTTTCACACTCCCTGGGAATGTGCGAGATGACTTCCTCCCGAAGCTTGGACGCCACTTCGTGGTTACTTCTCCAGAAATTGAGGGAAAGGATTTCGATGTGTGCTCCATCATAATTGGATGGTAAGAAACATTGGCTCCTAAGCTATACTATTTCTTCACTAGCTGTAAAAGTAATGGTACCTTTAACCCTGCGTGTTATACTAGTTGTCTCTTTGTGTCTTATTCCTGTGTAGTAATAGTCTGTTTTAAGTGTTATGTCTGTTAGTTTTGTGTCTATTAAATAAATAATTAATTCTATGATAGACTGAATCAGCCGTTATTAAAGAACTTGCAAACGAGAGTGGGTTTTGGGGTGCTGGCCATCCCTATAAAGCTACTGCCTGCTGCCAGAGGCCTCGGCAATAGGCAGGGACTCATTTAAACCCCCACATCCATCCATAACAATGTGCCTACCCATACAGAGCCAGCCTAGAGCTACAGTTTATAAAGAAGTGGAGTTCATGTAGCAGTGGCTTTCATATGTCTTCAAGTTGCACCACCATACAGTAAAACAGTTTTTACAATGGTAGAAGTATATAGGATTTTATTTGAAGGCAAGATTCTGTTTAGCATGGCATATAGTTCTTGCTATTCTAGTCTTAACATCAGTTCATAATAATTTACCTGATTTTTAAAATTCATGTGGAATTAACTTACTGGACTTAATTGTTAAGGACCCATTAATTAATTAATTTCATTATTGAGACTTATTACTTTTAATACTAGGAATTTGCTAATAAACAAGATCAAAATCTCTTAATCTTGGTGCTTTATAATGGGCATATCTATGAAGACTTACGCACATCAATGCTGTTTTTAATTATGTATGCATAAAATATATGGAGACATAGCCATGTACGTCCTCCACATATACATATGTACAAATGCATAAAAAAGGCACTGATATATAAGTAAATAAATGAATAACAATAATTGGTACATAAAGATATCAACAATTTTGGATCTTTACTTTGTCACCAGGAGGGTCAATTTTTAACAAAGCCAAGGAAAATCCCTTTGTATCTATACTGGCATTTTATTTTCACATCTTATTGTAAATAACCTTCCACTTAATACAGGAATAACATGTAAAAGTAGAGTCAAACCACCCCTACAGGCTGATCTTTATTGCTTCATAAATAAACAAGTTGTTTAGTATGACTAAATACAAGGAGAGAGATATGAGGAATGAAGACAGCAAGTCAAATTGAAAAGAACAAGGTTATTATCCTAAACCATGGCATCCCTGGAAAATTTTTCTAAATCATGATTATTGACTAATGTTTTTTTCCAATGTGGCGTAGACAGAGAACGCATTCCTTGAATAGAGGGATGTCTAACAGTGTTAGGAGTGATAATTTCTTAGTAATACAGTATTAATGAGATCATTGCTGAAACACAGGTGGCAGGGTCTCAGAAAAGAACTACAAGAGTAGAAAATGGTCTGGAAATAGGTTTTTTGCAGTGAGAGAGTGAGAAGTTCTATTCATTTCGTTAATTAAGAAAGTGACTGGATCATATTCTTCAAATATCCACGTGGGAAAGAGATTTTTGATAACAAATCAATTTTTAGGACAGCAAAGGAAGGCATAACAAGACCCAATATTATATTTAAAATGGTAAATGAAGTTTTCCAGCCATCTAGTATTTTGATAAACAGAAATCAGGCTTCTCATAATCTCCATTTCCAGCTGACGAGTTCTCAGCTTACAACAACATTTTATATTTTCTCTGTAGTACCTTTCTGAAATGCTTTTCAGTTCTTACTGTTGAATCTCATGTGTAGGTCCCTGGGTTCTCAGGGCAATGCAGTTATTTTCATTGGCTATCCTGATTATCTAAGCTTCTCAATACTGCACTATCAGGATACTTCATTCCCACTTTTCTTTTATGACTGTCAGGGAAAAGATTTATCTTAATATAGATGGTTCCTTTTCAATATTGTCCTAAATCACCTACCATGGTCATCTCACAGTTGAGCTCTTAAATTCCACTTTCTCCAAGCAAGTAAGTAGTTTTCTTTTCAGCAGCATAATGAGTGCATTGTAAAAGGACAGACAGAATATGACCCCTTTATTTCCTTTCTCTAGAAAATGAAGTCATTCTATTTAAAAGAAAAGGAAAGAAAAAAAAGAAAAAATAGAAAAGATTAAGTTAGTTTGGCACACCCTGCTTTGGTAAACCAATATTCCACTTCCCTTTTATCTGTAGCTTTAATGGTGTCTCTCTTCAAAACCTGTTTTAAAACTACATGCATTACTGAGCCAGACTCACAAATCTGCACTTGCACACAGCAGCTTCCTCTTCTTACACACAGGCAAAGCACTTGTCTTTGGACATAGTACTACCACTAATTCAGTAAGCTTGATTTATAATAGTTACTATTAGATCTGTATTTTGGTGCAAATTCTCTAAGAGGACAGCCAGTGCTGGATTTGTTACTCTTTTATTAAAATCAACTATAATTTTGTTTTTATTTCCATTATAGTTATTTCCATTATTTCATTCCCATTTACACTTCATTTTTCTCCTATAGCCAGTAATCTTCAGTAAACTTACTGAAAAGCAGAGCAAATTACTCTTTTGTTCTGTGCCAGTAGCTATGGCTTCTTTAACCTCCTTACCATTCAGCTAATTATTTTAGGTCTTTAGCTTTTCTTCATCCCTAGGTGTCTTTATCCTTCTGTTTAGTGCATGAACACAGTGAAGATTGCTGTAGAGTAACCATCTTTTTAACCTATAGTTTGGCAGCTGCTTCTCTGGTCATCTATGCCCATCTGGTGGTTAAATGCAAGGCACCTGATTACTTTCAGTGAAGCTTGAGCTGGTGTGTTTTTTCATGACTGAGGTGTGTTTACAGACAATTTCTGTGCTTCAGATGACAGGTGGTCACTTGTAGAGCTGTTGCTATTCACCAAAGGCATGTTCTGTACTCACAACTTACCAAACTCTGGCCTTTTGAAATACTAAATCCACCTACAGGTCTAAATTTCTGCATCCTTCTAACTGAACTTCCAATTGCCCAGTGTAAAGTTATTTTTTATAATGCCTTCCTTAAACTGTTCCACCTACTTATAAGCTTATTAACTCTTTCATATGTTCTCCAGTTATGTCAGAAATGGTTGGTGAAGAAATGTGTGCCCAGTAACAGCACAGAAATGTAACTCTGTCTTCAGAATCGTATTTTCTAAAATACAACTCAATGAAATGTTAAATGAAAGTCTATCATAATGACATACTCTCACCAAAATATCTTTCCCCTAGTATACGCAATGAACCAGATTATTTAAGTAAGCAATTATATTTTTCTGTACGTAAGAGTGGTAAAAAGCATGATTCCTTGCACTTTTATTTAAAACTGTGGGAAATGTGAAAAAACCCTCAGACTGTTGGGGAAATGGTTGACTTAACATTCAGTTTTCTGATCATTTTGACCCCAGCAGTGTCCAGGAGGTATCACATTGCACTGAATAAAGAACACAAACTATAATCCACTCTAGAAGATGCCTCCTTTTAGTAGCTACTTCCTTTTGTCACCTTTGCATGCTTATGTGTGGAGGCTGTGGAACTCAAAACTCTTACCTTTTGGACTAAAATTCCTGTCTCTTGTAATTGCCTCATGTTATCTCTCCCTGCCTTTTACTTAAATGAGGTGATTCCAGAACAAAAGCCAACCAAACTTTCTACACTTTTTGACTGTGGAAGGTGAAACACATACTTTGGGCTGCAGTTTTTAAGCATAGCCTTGATAGTGGCTCCTGTTTATTTCCTGAACTAAAAGAACTTCTTAAAAAATTAACTATAAAATTTTATTAGCATCTCTCAGTTATTGACTAATACTCTCCCCAGGCATGCATTTTCTCATACTTAGACAAAAGTATCTGCCTGAGTGAAACCATGGGCCTTTTGATGTTAAAGACAAAACTCAATTTCATAACTGGATTTTACCCCCTGGGTTATATTTTCAAAATATACATTTCAACAGTATAAAATATCCTGAAATTCCCATGCCAACACAACCAGCACCACACACTGAACATTTTTGCATTGGCATGAATAATGCTGGCACCTCCCTTCCTGTGGTTTTGCTTTTACTGTACATAGGCATTTAGTTTTAAATTTTGGGAGACAGTGTTATTTATCCTTTTATCTACATAACATCTACATCAGTATAAACACTGCTGGTAACAAATAACAATACAGCTATGCTTGGTTTGCTTTTGACATTGCCTTTATGTTAGCCCTAATCAATGCTGTATTGATTTGACATTTCTTAAGTGTTTTTCTATTTTAAAGCCCTTAGCAGTGCAGGCCTTTATTACAGCAGAGTGGTTCTTGACCCTCATCATAATGGGCATGTTCTCAGTACCAGCAGCCTTTCCGGCACTCTCACCAGAGTAGAGTGCTCGTGATACATTTACTGTAGTGTGGTGAGTAATACACATTTAGAATTTGGTTTACTCCATTATATTTCACATCACTATAAAACCCACCAGAAATAAGTAAAGTACTTTTTAATGGACACTGTATTGTTTCTATAATGTACATCTTTCTTGAGAACAGATTGTTTCTTTACCGTGTTAGACTGAAGATTTCCTTTTGATCACAATTCACTCTTGATTTGACTGACTGCAAACCGCTACTTACCAAAAATTCTCATGGGCTTGGCTCACCACGATATCAGAGAACACAAGTCTTCTTCAACGCATTAAAGATACCAAGGAATAATAAAATGCAATTCAGAGAGGTAAAATTACAGGTTTTAACACAAAGATCACATAAAGGTAGCCCCAGAGAATCAGGGATGATGGACCAGGGCTCTTTCTCTAGTCTTTTTTTTTTGACAGAATCCTTCTACTTAGCAACAGCAATACACATTTTATGAAAACAACAAAAAAAGCTTTTATTGTATCAGAATGATTTATTGTCATAAATATAAGTTGAATAACATGTAACTATGTTTCTTAAAGACAAAATAATTTGAAAATTATTCTAAAATAACCTCCTGTGGTAAAAGACCCTGAAAAAATTAGACATAAACCACAGGCACAAGAGCTTTTGGCATATACAGAACATACTTATAGGAGCAGCACTGAAAGGATTACTTGACTTTTGGGAAAACTTGTCCCTTGCAAGCATAGATAATCCTCGCCAGACTTGAATAATAGAATATTTTATTTAATATACAATCCATGGTTCTTATGTTTAAAAATGTTATCTTTTTTTACAGATCACCTTGAGTGAGCATGAATATATGGAAAAGTATAGATGGAAAATGTAAAAACCAAAACTGAAGATCAAAGTTATCCAGCTTTTATAACAAACAAATAAACAAAAAAAATTATACATGGGCTTTAAACAGATGTCTTACATGTGGAGACTGCTCATATTTTCCAACTCCCTATAGTGTTTCTGTACGCAGTTTTACAGCATGATATACAATTCTCAAATGCCAGAGACCTGTCATACACTACACTTGTTTTCATTAGGTGGGCAGCCTATGCCAGGGCTCCTTGATCAAACACCATTCAACAGTCACACGAAAATCTATTAAACAGGACAGAAAAAACTTTGCTATCAACACTCACACTTGCTATAAATATTATCTTCTTACTCAACTGATCTGCTTCCTCTCTGATTATTAGGTTTGTATCTACTGACTTTATTGACATAACAAACTTTGCCTAACTTTATTTCTGTAAGCCCCACACACCAAAAAGGTGCATATTACTGTATTTATTCACACTTGTGCAAAACTAAAGAGTTGCTTGTTTGTTCTAATCAGACTTAACGTTTTTCAATCGTATGAAGAAAATAGAATTAAATGGAAAACACCAAGAGACTAACTTACCCACATTTTTATAACTGGTGAGGAAATGTCAAGAAAGATCTTGTTTTCATTGTTTGCTCTCACAATTTGCAGCTTTGGCAGTTTACACAACACTCTTTTTTCACTTTATAAACTGACCTCTTTTATTTTTGGACTGTTGAGACTCAGCAAACAGTGAACATAAGGATATCAGTTTTATTCACTTTTCAGATTAAAAGTAAGCTTTAACTGTTCTTGAAAATCCATTCCCAATTCTATGGTTCATGAAGCACAAACTGCCCCACCATGTGAGCTGTGCCTTCATGCACCCCTGACCTACTCCAGTTTCCTGGCCTATCTTCACAGCTCAAAGAGAATTACAGAAGATAAGTTCTGATGCAGTCGAGTGGCTACAGGGTACTGAAAGCAACATTAAATAAATGAACTATTGTTAGCTATCAGTTTGACTCTCTGCCAACCAGCTAAATGAATCACTTTGAAAAATTAAACAAAAAGAGGTTTAATTTGACATGACTGTTGTTTGACTTTCCGCTTTTTTGTTTTAGTGGGGACCCAAGACTGATGCCATGCCATGCTAGGCAAAGAATAAGCACCACATATTTGTCCATTTCCAACCCATAACTAATGCATTAAACCCTCTTATTTTTCACTTCTATTGCTTGCTATTAGAAATCTGTAGTGCAGACCTGTAAGTCTACAATAAAGCCTCTAGATATTTTACAACTAAAACTTCTCTAGCCTCTTAAAATATTTAGCTGGTTTTCTTTGCTCTTTATGTAGTAAATAAGCCTGTAGGGTTACTGAATACAGATGACTAAACAATTTTGAGTGTTTTAGCAGTTTATGTGTGCCCTTCAATCTCTCAGAAAAGGCAAAGAGCAGGAGAGGCAGGGTTGCTGCAATAAAATGTTTTACACAGTGAATTTGGCTTGGTTGCGTAAAATGTTAATGTTGGAGTGAACCACCAGTTTGGCAAATAAAGTTGCATGAGGCCTGTTGCCTGGCCATTTACAGTTTTGTGTTTTTTCTCTTCAATAGGTTTCTTTTCCTTGTTGCTTACAATAAATGCTCTGGGCCAAATTTTCCACCCTGCTACAGCGTGTGACCAATTGGCACTAATTCGGTAACACTGGTGTAACTGAGGCAGAAGAATTTTCTCTTCACATTTATAGTCTGCCTTTCATCTGAGGATATCAAAGAACAACCCTGAACAAAATCAGGTTTCAAGATCTAAACCCTCCAAAGCTTTGTGAGTGTGTAGAGCCAGCCTTTGCTGCTGGATCCATTTCTGATCCATATTTAAGGTATTGCTGCCTTGATCTGAGAGATGCCATTAGTTACAACACTCCCTACCCAGAATGGGAACCTGAAGGGAACATTGAGAATTATTAAAATCTGTGGCTTGTTTCAAAATCAACTTCTTGTTCAGAGCCATAATTGTGGTTCTAGAGGGCTTAAGCCCAGAAAAATTCTGAATATTTTATTTTCTCCTTAGTGCAAACCCAATTGCATGAATAGTTTTGCCTGGAAGAAAAAAAAATGCCTATCTAAGGAATTTGAAAATGTAGTTCAAGTTGTCTGTGGAAAGAATTAAACAAAATAAACTGTTACTACGAAACACATTATTCCATGCCTTCTAAGCAAAACAGCAGAAAACCATTTCAGTTCCTTCAGCCAGTCTATCAATTCAGTCAGTGTGATACATTTCCTGCAGTGTTCAGAAACTAAAAAGTAAAAAATACATAAGTTTGATCACTACAGAAGAGAAATAATTCATAATTTTAAAAGAACCTGCAGTAGGGGTCATTTGGATTGCACTGGCTTCCATTACAAGGGTTTCTTTAAAACATGCCCTGTCCTGCATAGGGACTCTGACTCTGCCAGATACAGAATTCACCTGGGCAGGTGGCTGGGCTGCTCTGAAGCAAACACAGATTGTTTCAGCCTGTGGGGATGGAGGTAACGGGCATACCTCTTTCTCCTTCTTTGCAGAGAAAGCTGGGGGAGGTCAGTGAAATTTCCTTTGACCTTGTTCATGAGCAGACACTAAACCCACCATTTTTTCAAGCTACTATCAATTGTATTTATTAAAAAAAAATGAAAAGGAAATAGTAAAGATGAACATAGCCTAGGAATGACTTCGTAGAAGTAAATCTTGTACTGAATTCATGGCCTTTAATTTTTGTTACTGATTTCTAAAAGTTGGGGGATGCAGGAGGGTGAAAAGGGAAGAATGAAATTTTAATACCTCAGCCTTAGCACGGCACAACACCCCTTCTCAACGCAGAATTCAGCTGTGGGGCAGATGAGAGCAAAACAACATTTTTAAAATCTGTAAGTCTGCTTCTGTTGTCCTAAAGTATGACCAGAATGCTAATGGGGCAGAGCCAGGCTCTGTTTCATGGGCCTCCCACTGAGTTCATGCTTCACGCACTACACAGAATGACAAGTTCTGCGTGTTAGACTAAAATTAACTCTTCCTTTTCTTCCCTCTAAATGAAGAAAAGAGGCACTATGCATGATGCTGCTGTGGGCCTGGGAATCCAGCTCCCTCAGCTGCTTTCAACACCACCAGCCAGACTGAGGAGCAGCACGGCTCTCAAGAGCAGCTTCTCTGCCATCAGTGCTGCAAGCTAGGTAGTCCTTCCAGCAAAAGGATTTCCAGTCACAGGATTTCTGTCTGCCTACATCACCCGTGTGAGCTGCTGGAAAGCCATGTCAGAGATGATTTCTCTGGTACAGGTTTTTATGGATATACAACAGACAAGTCATCTTGACAGAGGACTTAATTCACATTAAAGTGAATTTTAATTTTGAGTTAGAAATGAATAGATGTAAACCAACATAAGTATCAGACACACTCATCTCTCAAAATGAGTGACTGAAAAAAGGCACCTATCTTTTTGCAGTCTTTTCTATGACTCACATATCTGTTCCTCTACTACTTGTATTTTACAGGCTGAAATTTTTCATTGAATAATTGCCAAAAGGCAACATCTACCTTTTTATTTCCTGTGTTTTATAAAATGAACCTGAGCCATAAACTCTTAAATCCAAATCAGCTCCTTTCACCATTTCAGTGCTTAGAATCTGAGAGCAACCTAAAAGGTTGATGATAGCTGTCTAATGCTTTAGTGCTCTTGACATACTAACTGCAGGTTCTCCGCTTTGAAAGGAGGGAGGGATTTACAAGAAGTTTTGGAAGCAAGAATATTATTTTCAAGGTACTGAATGTAACACAATTTCCATTTTGAGTTATATGCATATAATTTTGAATATTAGTAATATAACTGTTTCTTGAAGTTTCCATGAGAAACTACAGAACTATTGTATTCACCTTTTAGAACATTTCTTCTAACAAAAGAAATACGTGTACACAGCTTCCAGGTCAACATTATTCAAAAGAAGGTCCCTGTGTATTCTTGTAACAACTGCCCTTTCTTTTCATTTCATTTGCACTACAAATCTCAGATTAGTAAATGCTAAGAAGTGGGGATTTTGTGGTATTTGAAATTAGATTAATCAGCTCTGAAAAATCTAATTTACATGCACAAAACACATATTATACACTTTTCTAACTTATACTTTACTTCACAAAAGCAGTAATGAGACCTGAACAAAATCATATTGGAGAAACCAAAATACTCCAAACGCTTTCTTTGGAGTAGCTGAACCCTAAGCGTAGGAAAAGGAAAAAACTAATTACATTTGAGATCTGTACAGACCACCATGAACCTATCAGGTTTTTTTTCATCAAAAGTGAAAAAGAGACAACACATACCATAGTACAGAGCCTGAGAAAGACTAAAGAATATCATCTTTTCCTCAGGGCCTCCATGCAAAAGCACACATGAACAGAGGCACTAGTGTTTTCTAAAGACTTTTTGCTGTATCCAGGAAGGATGCAGACACTTAAAGCAAGACTGAAGTTGGAACTGAGACCCTGAGACTAAAATTGGAATCCAAATAAGACTCATCAACTGTTGCCTAATCTTGAAGTTGCTTAAATTTACCTAGTATATGTATATCTGATTGATTCAGTGCTTTTTCTGATATTTCCAGCCTATTTACGGTCAGGATCCAGAAAAAAACATGTTCCACTAGCTAAAACTAGCTGAGTAACTAAATGCAACAGACATTTAGAGAGACATTTAACACATATTCATGGAATTGGGCTTTCTAGAGGCAGGAGTTGGAGCCATCCCGTTTATTTTTTTTCAACAACCAGAGGTGGGTGCACTCCTTTTTATAGAAGCTATTACACCATTTACCCAGGAAGGTAGAAATGCAAATTCTACAACTTAAGGACATAATTGGAGAGCCCTCGGATTGTGTCCCTGGAGCTGTTGGCTAATACAGAGGGTGTCATGCATACAAAGATCAGTTGTGATACAGCAGTTTACAGCACAGAATATGTTTCTGAGTGGTAGCAATACAGACCACTTGCCAACCAGATGGAGTATTCTGGGTTCTGGTGTTTGCTCCCAAGGCTGGAATAAGGACAAAAATCCAGAATCATCACTGTGATGTACGTAAATAGGAAGCATACAAACAGGTTTCTTCTTGGCTTTTTTGGATCAATGAATCTTGAATGCTTTTCTGGATGGAGTCACAACTTTAGTAGTATAGGCAGGGTGCAGTGTAAAGGCATTTTGTGGGAATTAAGAAATTATCATTTCCTGCCCTTGGTTATAAAGAACTCTTGAATCTCAGCAAATGCTCCACCACATATGACAATCCAAAATGGAACAAACTGCAGCTCTACACCATCACCTCCATGTCCTCCTGGCAGAACAAAACTGATGAGTACAGCCTGAACTCGAAGCCTCTCTGTGTTATGGCCAAGTTCCTGATGACATCATAAAGAGACCAAGACTGCAATGTTCATTTTACAGTCCACTTGCCTGCATGCAGATTTGCCCCTCAAGACAATGGCTATGATCCCAACTCTTTCAAGTCCTCAGACTGTTATTCCTTAAGCTGTCAGCCAATTAAGAGAAGCAGATGGCTGTCATACTATCAATAAATGTGTAATCAAATATGCTGAAATTTGAAGATCTTTCATGAAAAGAGTTCTAGACAGGCATTCAAGGTTAGAAATATAAACCCTTTGAAACTGTAAGTCAGATTTGTTCCTTCAGCAGAGAATCAAGGCTCCTAATGTTTCTTTCTGGCCCTCTGCAGAAAGTTGCCTGTACAGGTCTCTTGCAGATGTTTTTTTTTTGTTTATTCTCTCTCCCCATGCTTAGCACAACTAACCCTAACACTTAGCACAGGATATGGGATACAGTCTAGAGCGCCTAATTTAAAAGTGCCTAATTATTAAGCAACATTTGCAAGGGCTAGACCTCAGTCTCTGGGCTGGACTATTAACACTTATGAAAATATAAGTGTGTTCAAAGACACTCTTTAAATAAGAGTCTGTGAGTAAATTCTATGCTCTTCTTTTTGGCTCAGCTAGGTAGTATCTGCTGTACTCTGTGAGGCTTCTTATATAAAAAGCTCTGAAAACCTTGCTATTTCAGGTCAGTAAGTCATGAACCTATCTAATACTTAAACTAAGGGAAACATCCTCATAGAGTGCTTAACTGGAATCTATTTAAAAATTTAAGTTAAACCAATGCAACTTGTTTCTACAAGCTCAGGGCCTGCTGCCCTGCATTTATTCTGCATATACAGACTTCTCCAAAGGGAGCACAGGGCATAAGATTCCAGGTTTGAGAACAGTCCATTCCATATAATCCTGAGTTAACTTTCAAAAAGGCCAGCCAGCGTTGGTTAATGCCATTCTGGCTATGGCTTTAGTACATGCTGTTCCCTCTAATACATCATTGCTCTACATTCTTAATTCACTTGAGCACTGTGTGTGCTCAGTTTTGGTGCAACACTCATATCTCACCTATCATGCAAAGTTCCTCCTGCCATCACTAGCAGGCCTACCAAGAGATCTGGAGATATTATAGCCCTTATTCATAATTCTAACAAAAGGCAGCTTGGTTTATTGCTCTGTCCCTAGCGAAGTATTTACATTCAAAGCCATTATGTGCCAGAAAGCAGGCACAAAGTAGACTGGCTTTATTTCTCACAGCTGCTAAAAACCAAATAGGTGGCTATAAGAGAAGGCAACTAAGGTAGATACAGCAAAGGACACATCCTCTTCCATGTGTCACCAGTTGTCACCCTATGCTTGCATGATCTGAAACCCAAATTTTAAGAAAGATGAAAGTTTAGAAATAAAAAAATCTGCTCACTTTTTAACTGAAACTGAACTCATGTATCATGTGTGGAATTAGGAGACTTTCATAAAACCTCGTCTGGCCTTGGATGATTCTGAGGTATTTTTGCTGGGCTCCAAACTCTATAAACTAGCCACTACTAACAGCTTCCTTCTGTGAAAGGCTCTGGTTCAAACTACAGCAAAACTCAAAGGCTAAGTCCAAAATAAACAGTTCCTGTAAAAGTAAATTGATAAATAGCTCCCCTGTAATCATATAATTAGTGGTACAATGTGCTAACCGCTTTTGTGAAAGCAATTTTAACGCTTGCCATTCACATTGTCAAAAATATCATTGACCCAGTTGCTTAAAAACAATTGCTGAAATGAATGTTGGTCTTTACTGTGGTTATTAATGCTGGGGCAGATCTTACTGTATACAGACAGCAACAGACCCTTCACTGGTACACATCCATGCTGTGTTTTTTTATTATTTCCTAAGAAAATATAGAGATTGAGGCAGGGTGGCAAGGATCCACATCTGGCCTGCTCACTTATCCCCAGTCATTGGATCCACTAGCCAAACTTCCGACGTACTGAGGATCAGAAGCTGGTAGGAAAAATTGTATGGCAACAAATTCAGAACTTTTGATATTTAAACCTTCAGTAATACAATCATACTTCATAGAACATAGATGTGATCCCCTCCCTAAAGGCTTTCTCACCATAGGGAGACTCCCACATTTACAAATCAGGTAAAACCCAGGATGACAAGAGGGACTTTAAGGAAATTTTGCACCCCTTACTGGGAAATAGAGATCAAGATGTTTAGAGCTAAGTGCAATTAGGTCTAAAGAAGTGTTGGAATGCAATCAATAGAAGCAAATATCCTCATTTTAACTTTATCCAAGATCATCATCAAGACTGCAAAACTTCTGCAGTCTCAAAAATGTTTTATCTTTGTAAAAGGTTTAGTTCTTATGTGTGAAAAGAGTTTTCCAATTGCCTACCACTAAGTCAATAATTATAGAACAACATTTCTCAAGATGTAGAACATTCCTTAGGAAACAGACTAATTTTGGTAGGCAACTTTCCTAACAGAGGCAAAGAAGTCATTATTAAAAATCAAAGCTCTAACTCTTGTGGTTGCGAAAGGTGCCTGCAAAAAAAGGGAGCAATTGGCTCAGAAGGGTCTTCCTGCAGCTCTTGCTCTTAGACATGCACTAAATCCACCAAATGCAAGAGGTGTTGATGCCAGTACTGCTCACTATTTCACTACTAATGCAAGAACAAAGGAAAATGTACCTTAGAAGGAATCCTTAACCCAGTCATTCTGAGTGTAGACAGTAAAAAATGGCATATAATAAGGAAAAACCAGAATATACATATGCTAAGGTGTTTGAAGTAAAAAGCTCATGAAAAAGAAATGGGTTCGATTGATTTCACTTTGGAAATGAGCTCAGCTTTTAAAAGACTGAGAAGTACTGTTACAGGAAGATGTAAAGATTTTACAGTAACAACAGATGCCCAAATAGCAACAAAGCACTGCACACAAAACTCCTGACTTGCAAGTAAACAGCTGTGCAACCCATGCCTATTATTCTCAACTCTCAATTTTCAACTCCTTGCCTCCTGAGCTTGAAAGAAAATTCTTTACTAATAAACCAATAAACCAACCTATAAATATTATCTTCCATTCAAATGTCATTTAACCATAGTTTGATCCAGAAAAGTGACTCCCAAGCTTGCTTTATCAGCACACCTAG
Organism: Dryoscopus gambensis; assembly: GCA_013389985.1. Taxonomy (NCBI): domain Eukaryota; kingdom Metazoa; phylum Chordata; class Aves; order Passeriformes; family Malaconotidae; genus Dryoscopus; species Dryoscopus gambensis. The sequence continues at coordinate 16,061 of WEIT01025102.1, forward strand.
CTCAGGACAATGAACCCAATTCTGGCTGATCACTCCCCATGAATGCCACAGTTTCTCTGTCTGGGAAACACTAACTTTGATTGTAAGACTTATAGAAGAATAAGCAGAAATGTCAGCACGTTCAGAAACAGAGGTATAGTCAATAATATACCCTTCCCTTTGAGTTCTCAGTATAAATACAGACACACTCAATCTCATACACAGGTACACAAGTGTTCATTCAGCCAATCTATAGCATAAAGAAGATCTTTTTCCTACACCCTGGACAAAGAAAAAAAGGAGAAGCTTATATTGTTACAGATATTTATATTTCTAAATACTCAGGAAGAACTTCGATACTTCAATGATGGGCTAGATGGACTGTAGAAATAACTGTACAAAAAATAATATCCAGGGCAACAACATCAGTGTTTGATGTTTAAATAAAACAGTATTCTGGCACGTGCAGCTCCTGTGATGGACTTGGAAGAAGACAAACCAAATCTCAAAGGGATAGCAAGCCAAACCTATTAAATATAGACATGGTGTTGAAGCAAGTCATTCAGTCCTCACTAGTTCAAATGGCCTTCCATACCAACAGGGCTTGGCACCAAAGTCATAGCAAAGAATACCCTTTAGCATCAGTGGTGGAAATAAGGAAGACTAAGACTGGAGCTTTAAAAGCAAATAGAAAAATGTGATGTAGAATCAGGATTGCCATGTGCTGTTTGCTGTGGAAAATAACCTAGAAAGTAACTTTATAAAGTGTCCATTATAAAATGGACAGTATATAAACTTTTCAAGAAAGACTGTAAAAAAAATAGCTCTAAATCAACAGGAAGCTCTAAGAAGGCTGGAATTTGGATTCGTATTCACCCCTTTGATGAGTTCCATTCTACAATTATTCTTGTTCAGAACAACTCCTTTTCTACATGTCCATACCACTAAAAAGCACAATGACTTCCGATGACCACCATTTGGAGGCTGGCTGTCAGCTACCCTCACAGATCACACCAAGAAAATACTGTAATTTCCACCCAGTCTCGAGAAACGCAGCTTAGCACAGATCTAGGAATAGATGCTAAAGGTGAAACCAAGACACTGTTACATCAAGGAGGTAGTATTTCCACTTGTTTCCTTTCTACTCTTTTTATCAGTTTGAGCATATAAAGCCTTTTGAAAAAGTAGAATTAGAACCTACTCAATCTTCATTTTTTCGTACTTTTAACAGAAAACAAGAGTTAAATCCTTTCATGACACAGCTGTGTAGAACAGAGTAGAAGAAAACTTGATGATGTTGGGGAAGGCATGGGGGGAAGAGGAGGCAATAGACTTTCACTGCATTGTTCCGGACATGCAGGAAGAAAGACATAATGCAAGGGATGTGGTTTATTTTGGCTGCAGCTTTATTAACTCAGCTCCTCTGGGAACTACCATCAATAACTTGTACAGTGCAGGTCGTCATTCTTTCCATAATCATTCCCACCTGCTGGAGAGCTGCAGTTGGCCTCCTTTCTCCCATCACTCCTCCCCTCACTCCTCCCACCCCCACCTACGCAGCTGGTCACCAGCTCACTACTGACCACCACATCCCTCCAAAAAGGAGTAAAGGGGCTGGAAGAGGCAATTGATTCCTTGCTGTTACAGACTTAAGCAATTCTTACTCTCAGCTTTTAACCTTTCTCCAAGTCTTCCTTCAGTTCCATTTTATCATACATTCAGATCTTCGTGGAACAAATGCCTATATTGCGTATCTGCCTAATGGAGGAGTCAGCAATTAGCCTGGCTGAGCTTGTCCACCCCTCCATCCTGTTTCCCAGAGAGTTAACAGTGCAGATTTGGGACTAAGCTATCTCACTCTGTGTATACAGATGCTGCAAAGTGCCTCAAATAGAAATAAACACCTTTTATCCAGAATTCTGATCATCATGACATTTACAATTGCTGTAACAATTTGAAAATACCATTTTAAATAGCAAAGGAAGTGGGTTTTCACAATGGTCAGAGAAAGAGAGAAGCAGAGAACAATCTAATTTCCATGATTTTTATATACACATCAGAAGATCTGTTGACTTGTACATTCTCAACTTCATTCTTTGGCTCTTAGAATGGACATGATACCTGCAAAGAGAGAGACCAGAGGGCTTGGAATGAGAGGGACAATGTGTCAAGACTGCATCTAAGGGGGGATGTGCCTATTGACTATCTGCACACACAATCAGTCCCTTGGGTTGTTCACACATCGGGTTTATACAAAATGTGTGTCTGCATGCAGACCTGCTCCCCACATTTTCTGGCTGGAAGATGGGTCCTGTGTGTGCAGATTCTGTGTGGAGGAACGAAGGATGAACAAATGCAGCAAGAATTACACTTTCATCAAAAGTCTGCCTTTTAAGAAAATAGCAAATTTACCATAAAAAGCACACACAGAAAAGGTTTTCTGATATAATGCCAGCCATTTATCAGGGAAAAGCCACAAAAGTGTCTATGGAAAATTCCATCTGGTATTCCAATGTTATGACCATTGCATCTTAAAAAGCAATCAGTCTAATTTTGTTCATCTACTTCTGTTCATCTAAGATTTTTTGTATTTGTTTTGGCAATATATCTACATTTTCTATGAATTATCAGTGACTGTGGGAAAGTCTTTCTAGGACCTGCAGTGCAACAAATGTGTTTGGAAATACTTATATTTCTTAAGCCATTAAAATGCAGTTGTAAGCAGTAGCTACGCTATCACTGCCATGTCATTTTAGATAATTATTTCTCTTCTACAATTAACAGCTAGGGCAGACCCACTGACCCTGCTCCCTTCTGAACTAATTCTCTTTTCTCCTCTCTTACTGCTTCAGTAACCAAATTGAAATAATTAAAAGTTATACCAGTTTTAGAGGCAGTGTAAGACCAGAAATGGAGCTATTCCCATTAAATTTAGAGAAAATGGGACATCAGTATGCATGATGCTGGCTCCACGAATACAAAATTAGGAGAATTTTGCATTTCTGCTTTCATATTTATTTATTTTTCACATACAATTCATCAGTAAAATCAACTGCATAAAGGAAAAATGCATTAATAAAAATGGAACACATTTTCATCTGGGTTTTATATTTTCTAAATTAATTCCCTTGAAAATTAAATACATAATTGAAACAGAAACTATATATTTATTACTCACAAAAATATATCATGCGCAAGATGTTGAATGTTGAACTACTTAGAGAAATTTACTCCTTTGCATTTTTCACATGAAGTTGCATTATGGGAATTGATGGATATTTTCTGGAATCAAGGACATTTGTCTCTGTTCCCAAATGCAGAAGAATGGAAATATAGTATTCTATCATTATGCTGTGCTTGGTCCAGGTCCATTCAATTTTTTTCCTCATGTTTTGGAAACATACAGACATGAAAACCAATGTCTGCCTGGCCCAGCATGAGATAGTAAAATACTTCACAAACACCAGATGGGATTTTAACCATGTTTGTAAAACATAAAACGCTTGAAGCATTCTCTGCAAACCGAAAAACTGAACATGTTTCATCTCATTATAAGTCTTTTTTTTCACCTAGTGGATTTTTTAACGTTTTTATTATAAGACTGACACTAACAGGTCTCTGATGTTTAAAAGGAGACCTAAAAATCAATCACTTTGGAAACTAATATTGATACAGATACTTGTGTGATGTCACCAGTGTAAACACTATGTTATCTTTATAATGTGACTGCATGTCTCAGTGCTGGAAAAAAAAACAAACTATATTTTTGTTTCATTCTTCTATTAAATAACAAAGGCATTTGTGGGTTTCAAGATATTGTATTATGTTTATGTTTCTAACCATCAGATAACATTTTAAAAGTACAAAAGTAGACTGCCTATCCATCATCACATCGGAAGGAACAATAATGAGCTCCTACTCCTCCAGGATTAGGAATGCTGCTGAATGGAAAATTTAAGAAAGCTGCTTTTACCGCAAGATACAAAATGATTTAAACTGAAATTGTCTGGGGAAGATGAGCCAAAGGCACTGAATTTCTTATTAAAAAAGGGAAACATTTCAAAAGCATTGAAAAAAGTTATTTAGGCTATTTTCTAACTAATTTTCTGTTAGTTCAGTTTTCCTTTCAAAGCTATAATCTGAAAATTTAAGGCAGCAATAGCTGAAATAATACCCTTTAAAATGAAATTATATACTTAGAAACAATCAAAAAGAGCAATTCATATCAAAGTAATGGTTAAGTTTACAACTATTCTGGAATTTCAGCATAGTGCTCTGATAATGGCTGGACAGAACCATCAAAATCTTGAAACTCTTCCCAGGATGGAAAATCATTTTAAGCTATATGAAACAATTAAGTTAATTTTCATGCAATATAATGTAATATAATTCTCTAAAAGCAGAGACTACTTGTTCTCTTAAAACCAAACAGAATTTGAATTAACTGAATAGTTGAAAGCATACTGTACAGAAGTATTCTTATTGCCCTTGCTAAACATTTCTGCTTATAGGGTACCTGCTCTTTCCCAAACAAAGGATATGCAGCACTTGTATAATTTGACCATTTGCTGCCTCCATCAGACAAAGCAGTTATTCCAAGCCTAGATCTGTCACTAGCATTAACAGGCAGAGGTGTGTGCTTCCTGATCCAGGAGACCTGGTGTCCCCAACTTGGTAAGCTGCAGAGTCACACTTCATGGTTCCCCTTGGATGCAGCCTTTTGCATCCCCAGCAGCACAGTGATCTGAGTTTAACCAAAGAGCTCTCTTTTTGTCATGCACTGAAGATGGAGCTGCTGCACTCCCAGGGGAAGTGACAGCCAGTGACTCCAGACAGGCTGGAGTTCCTCTTTCTCACCTCCTGGCAGAATACTGTGAGAAAACAGGACAGTAGCACTGGCGTTGCTCTAGAAGACAAGAGGTCAGGGTGCGACCACTGAATGTAAATGGAAGGGTGGCTTTGTATGAGGCAGGAATTCCAACGTCTGCAAGCCAGCAGAACTCAGATGGGGCAAACTCTTACCCACTCTGGGGCCACTTCTGCATGGGCCTGGTGGCAGCTTCAAGGGCAATCAGGGTCACGCTGAAGAAGTATTAAGCAGCACAAGATGTAATGGAGATAATGGTGGAAAATAGCTTTTTCGGCTGCTTCTTCAAGAATTAGGCACCTCATTTAATGCAGTTTCAGCAATCTTCATCTTAGGGAACTAAGTGGTGGTAATGCAAAATAGCTTGGCTTAGAAAGATTTAATTCCAGACATGCCTATTGCCATCTGAAGGTACTTAGGAGAGAGTGGCAGTCTGGATATTTTTGCATCAGGTTTACCAGATTCTCTCAGTTGCAGTTTATGTTTATCATATAATTTTAAAGAGGTGTCAAAGGAATTGTGGCCCCCTAGAATATGCCTCTTTTAGTTGTGACTCTTGGATGACTTTATGCATAAAAGGGCAGGGTGTTGAATGAAGTAAAGCCACAAATGAGTCATGCATGGTCATCTTTAAACTAGAAGAGTATTTAGTGCCTTTAAGTTTCCCTATCCCTTTGCACTGCAGGCCAGATTTTCATAAGGTGAAGCTTGATAGCCATGTACTTTATGAGCCTAACTTTTGCCTTAGAAAACGCCACAACTGCATCCTTAAACACAGCTTTATTTCGAGAAAACACATGAATATTTGTGTGACTAAAAGACCAGTGAAGTCTTACTGAATTCAGCATGAACCTTTCCACCAACTTCAGTGGGATTAATGTCAACAGTAAAATCATATTTTTATTACGAAACGAAAGATTTCTGTAGACAATTGCATAAAACAAACAACAAAAGGATGGAGTCAGATATGTCACGATGTCTGGCTTGCTTTGTGAAAATCCTACACTGAAGGTCATCCAAGAATGATTTCAGGAGAGACAGTGCTGGCATAACATTTTTGTTATGTTTTTTGTAGAGTTGGTTGTTCTATTAATTTCATAGCAGATATTGCTATAGCAACTGAAATGTTATGAATTATTAATTTATTATTTTCATTCTCTTTTCTTGTGGTGCATTATTGTACTTTCTGAGGGTTTCATGTGAAGTGCAGTTTGTGCATTTTGGTTAAATATTTTTAAATCAGTAACATTATCGGGATAAAGAAAAGCCAAAATAAATTGTACTCATGAAAATTTTATTTTGGTTAAGTAATATATATATATGTACACATGCTACACATTTGGCTGCATCCATTTACAGACAAGATCTGCCTTCATAGAAATTTATGTGCTGAAACAAAGGACAAACTTTAAAAGCTGGAACACTTCAATGGAGATCATTTTATAACAATCCTATATTTTGAGTTACTCAGTTCCACATGTGCCACCCCCTTGACAACTACAGCAATTGTGAGTCTACAGTCACAGAATTAGGAATATAGCATATATTCCTTAGTGATAAAAATATGAACAGTCAGTGTCCTGAAGGAATTCACAGGATAAATCATATCTCACTGTGCAGTTCTTTACTAAAATACTCCCTGTAAAACTCTGGTCTTTGAGTGCTTTTATTTCACAAAGACCTCATACATTTTGTATCAATTTTATTCAGTTTACAAGTTAAAATATGTTTTTGCTTCCTTTCATAAATTGCACCCCTCCAAACCAGGCCTGAAATGTAAAAGTCAAAATAGATTTTCTCAACTTTATAATCATCAGTATCACCAGTAGAAGATACTTCACAGCCGAAGCTCCATTAGAAATGCTGTTGTGCAAGACTGAAAATAAATCAAATCCCTCTCACTAAATTCGTTGGCTCTTCAGAAAAAAAAAAAAAAGGGCAGCTAAAACATGCTGGCAAGGGCTGTGCTACCTTTGGAACAGCTGCAAGCACCACTGCTCACACATGGCTGTAGAAGGATTTGCTGCAGGCTGCTTCCCAGGGCCTGCCTGGTGGTGCCTTGGCTTGTATTCTGTCCTGCACTGGCTTGCTTTCTATGTCATTTCAGGCTTCAGGGTTCCCTAACCAGTGCTCCAGTGCCTTCACAAACCCTGAAGAAGCCCATAACTATAGAGCATGAGTCTTGTGGCCCTCTGGCTTACATGAGAATGACCCTCTAGGGACCACGCTCATCCTTAACGTCAGCACAGCAAGCTGGCAAAGCTCACCAGATAATAGAGGCGAACAATCAGAGGGAAAATGAATCATTTTTAGTGCACAATTACTGTGAATTTGCGTTTATTCACAGTTATTTGCCTCAGAACTGCTTACATGCAGAGGAGTAGGCTCTGGATTTCAGTGGGAAATGGGGAGCTGTGTCTCCCTTCGCCTCCTTTGAAAATGGCTCTCTGTACATTAGTTTGGATGCAGGAAGAAAAAAATGTCAGATTGAAAGAACTCTTTTTTTCCAACTTCTTTTTGGCCGTAGAACAAAACTGTCAATTATTTTTGCTCTGTGTGTATGTGTCCAGATGCTGCTTTTCAAGTAACAGAACCTACCCAAGCTCCACATTATGACTCCATCCATGCCTAGAGCCTTCAACTGTACTAAATTCTCATTCCCGTCTTCCCTTTCTCATCCAAAAGAGAGTATGAGGCTGTATGAGTCCTGAACTACATCACTTTTAATGAACCTGAATGCTAACTGCCCTTTCTTCATTTAAAAACTTACATCTGGAAAAAATAATAAAGCAACTTTGCCTGTATGTAACTCTATCCATGCTACTTACAACCTAAAGAACATTTTAATTTTCTTTCTATTTAAATAATTTGAGTAAGGTATCTCTGAGATGCTGGCTGGTTCTCCTTGTCTTGGCTGAAGGATGCAGTGCACACTTTGATTCTCCAAATGTGGTCTGTCTCTTCTGAAAGAAGATACTAAGGAAAGCTAGTGGTGTTGGTTCATCTGCCTTCTTCCCTAAAAGCTATTATTCATAATTTGGAACACCTACTTGATGACTGTAAAGGCACAAGCTACTGGCTGGGATTCAGCACATTTCAGCAAACATTATCCCATGTTATTATTACAGCAGACAAACAAAATGTGCAAAGCAAATTATTTCAAAAGAATCTACGATTGCAAAGCAGATACACCTAATATAAAATGAAGCTAGAAAAAACCCTAGATTTCATAGAATGTATACTGTATTTGAATGAAGAGTCCATGCTTCTTACAGGATTTTTTCAGGCAGCATATGGAATACTTTTTTCTTTTGCATTTTATGATAGGATCAAATATGCTAAAACACAGATAGAACTAAGAGGAGGGTAATCATATTCATATTTTTACACCACATCTTGAAAACCCAGGTATTCATGTCAACAGAGTATTGTGCTCTCCGGTATATGGAAAATGTGCTAGAAAATAAAAAGCCTAATAACTCTAATGGCTAAAACTGTGCTCCTTTTTTGGTTTCAGAAAGCAACACCTTTGATTCTTCAAGTGCATCTTTACTCTGCAGAACTATTTAATGCAGCCACTTGGCAGTTTGCACAACTTGTGGATGTGGTACTTAGGGACGTGGTTTAGTGGGACTTGGCAGTGTTAGGTTAATGGTTGGACTCAGTGACCTTAAGAGCATTTTGCAATCTAAATGATTCTGTAATTCTATGGCATGAGCTAGTTCAGCTTTGCATGTGTCCTGAAAGATGTATCTGCTCAAAGCCAGCTCAGATATTTCAATACAGAAATACAGAGGCATGTAAACACACCTATTCTGTGTCATAATACAGCCCTTGTGAGTCAAAATTTCCACTGACTTAAATTAAAATTAGCATAATAGAGTATGGACTGAAATATTGGCTTTCTATTTCTATTATCAGATTTTCAGTTCTTTGATGACAGAAAAAGCAAATTTTGAAGCCTCACCCTTCAAATTCCAGTATTTTCCATCATGTGTCTCAAAGCCGGGTATAATGGCAGAGGAGTACCTTAGGTGAGGATGCTTTCAAAGCAGTTTTTTTTCTCCATTCGTTGCCTGCATAGAGCTTAGCCTTAATGGCTTGAATCTAAGTGAATTGTGCACAGCTATCTAATAAACGTTGTTTACATGGGAAGCTTCTAAGGTAATCACGTAACAGCAGTGAGTTCTAAAAATCTTCAGTTTATTAAATCCATATATATACATGCATATATATAGATATATATTTTATAATATGAAGACTAACTATATCTCTATTCCATTGCCCTGGCAACATCTGGGTGACTGCTGAAATACTGAAGATGCAGGTGGTTAACAAACCTGAAGGAATATTGTCTGGTTTCTGCGTACTATCTTCTACTCCCATGCCCATTTAAGTATCAAAAGGATAAAAAACTTACAGATGTGCTATTATAACTAAAATTATTTGAAGTGCATTTACATTATACTACAAAGTCAATCTGAGAGCTGACAGGTGTTACAAGAGCATCTGGAAATGGTAATAGCAGCTGCACACCTTTCTTCACTCTTCTGATAGGCTCCAATGGCCAGTACTACCATTAATCCCTTGGACTACATTGTAGGTTCAGCATTTTCAGCATGGATCCCTGAACAAAGCAATCTGTAAAACATACACTGACTTCAAAGCCAGTTTTACAAATGACATTTGTAATGCCAGTTGCTCCAGGTAAATAGAGGGGCAACTTGCAAAAATAATTGCATGAGGTTTCTTGGAGTTACCTCAGTAGCTTCTGGCGGTGATTTTTTTTTTTTTTACTGAAAAACCATCTAGTAAATTGAGGGTATTGTGACCAGACTATCTGAGGATACAGTGCTCTCATCAGGACCATCATCACAGAACTCTCAGGGTGTTTTTTAAACTTTCCTTCTCATATCTGCTTACCTTGCAGATGGGTTCCTCACTGCTAACATGTGACAGATTTAGTCACCCTGTTTCTTAAAAAGTTCAGAGGATTCCTTCAGAATCACCCCTTGTATATTAGGTTTTAGTAATCCTCCAAAAAAGCCCATCTTGAAATATATCTCATAATAATTCTGGCATCATGTTTGTAAAGGGAGTGTTCCAGAAGATTAGTAGAAAAAGCATGTCCTTTCTTTGACAGTTACCCTTAACAGAAATCACAGCACAGGCCCAAACACACCTGAAACCTGACACGGCCATGGCAGGATGATGGGAATCTGTTGTGTCAAGATGATCTCACTGCTTTTTCACATATAATTCAAACTCATCAGGTGAAAAACAAACTCCATATCCATCCACAGCCTAAAGAAATGAGAAAATTGCACTGGACAGTGTAGTGAGAGAAGGGAAGGAAACATTCACAAAGTTGAAGTTTAGCCTTCAAAGACCAGACTTTCAAACTAATTCCATTGTTAATAAAAGGAGGTAAGCAGTCCTGGAGGGAAATATCTAGAATGCCTAGATGATGGCTTCTACTTCTGTACCATCTTCTTTTGGTGCATTGTATGTTGCCCTGCTTTCCTCCAACACTGGAAACCTCTTTTTCAAACAAACTATGTGCTCTGCTCATTATTTTGGGGAGTTAAGGAGAGTTCCCATTCATCTACTCTCTCTCTCTTGCAGTGGACGGTTGTGTCAAGCAGTTCTGTGATAACTGTTGGTCACAATGAAGGGTGTTAAAACCATTCCCTTTCATCTAGCCTGTGATGCCTTTCCTCAGTGTAAAGGCATGTCAGAGACCATTACCTGAGTCCCCTGTCTAAGAGATAATGTGGAAGATTGCTTTTGAAATTAGCTGTACATGGTTTTCCATGGGTTTATTAATAGATGGTACGAGGGGATGTGCAGCCATTTTCCTTAATGCCCGAGGAGGTGCCCAATCTGCAGCCTTGTCCTCTGCACCTGTACCTATCACACCTCCCTTCTGGCAAAGGCCTGCTGGTATGTAAAGGGTCAAAGTGCAGAAAGGGGACCCAGGCTTCTCTCTTTACACAAGCAGAATACCATTTTCTACCTTGGAATCTAAAAGGCCTTTCAAGATGAACATGGGGTTAAAGGCTATATTATACAAACTCTTGTTCAAAAGTTTAATTTTTCTCTCACATATAGAATAGAAACACAGAGCAATGTATGCCGGAAGGACTTAAAGAGGTTACCTTGTCTCATCTCCAGCTCAAGGATCACATTTAGATTAGGTGTCTCATGGCTTATTCAGTTGAGCTCTAAAAAAAAAATCAATGGATCTCGAGACAAATTATCTCCAGAATTTAGGGGTGGCTAAAAAGTGAGAGAGGGAATATTAGTTTACTGCTGAGTTTTACAGAAGAGCTAGGAATAGTTAGTCTGCATCCTCACTTCTCCACTTCTCACTCCTCTCTTTTAGTACCTGAACTCACAGAAAGTAAAAACTTCTTTCCGTCTAGTATTTTCTTTTCCGGTCTATCTGATGCTCTTTCACCATAAACTACTATTACTTCAGAGTGCCTGAGCATTTCAAATGCAAGTTTTATGTTTCTGATGCATTTTAAAGATTATATTTAATCTATGTTAATAGACGGTTATATTTTTGCCTCAAAGTGTAATTGGTTGAAATAAGCTGCAACTCACGTGTCTTCAATTCTACTGCCGGGAGCGCCTGGAGGCGAAGGGCTCAGAGCTCCAGCAGCAACCAGGAGAGGGAGCCCATGCCTTTAGCTTGGTCTTGTCTCCCTGACGGCTGGAGCAGTGTGAAAAGGCAACATCAAGCGTACAGATTCTGAACAGATAAACTCGAGTTTTGATAAGAGATGGTAGCCAAATTACTTTTTAATTCAAGCAGAAGTATCTATCTCTCGGGTGTGTGTGCTTTTGGCAAAACAATAAATAAAATCCACACCTTCCAGTAATAAGCTGTGTGTACCAAAGTAATTGGTATGAATACACAAATATACGGGAAACCATTCAACTTCTTCACGGATAAGCTTGCAGATATGGTTGGAATCTATTAATTAGCCCTTGGCCTCATATGCCTTTTCATCTGTCACTTCTTTTTCAAAAGTCAAACTAATGACTTCAGCTACTGTTTCATCTTCGTCAGTTCAACCACAGCTTTAGACTCCAGTGCTACAAGCAAATGTATGCACTTATTTTGTCCATATGAGGATTACCAAAGAAGTCATACAATGTACAAGAAATAGATTTATAATATATACCCATGACTTTTCAAAAAACTAGTTCATCCTTTTAATGTCTTAATGAAATCTAATTGCTTGTGTTGTTTGTTTTTAAGCCTGGTGATTTTTTTCAAGTAGCTCTTTTGCAACACAGTCTTTGTGTGAAAGCAACAATAGACATACTTTTCATGTATTATGGGTATGCTTTTACAGAAATTTCTCTGAACAGTTTCAATTCACTTAAACACAATTCTAAACTTGCTAGATTTTACTCTGGTGAGGTACTGAGATAGAAAGAATAGCTTTGCATGCCAAATATGATGGCACCACCACAAAAGCCTCTGTAACTTAGACCACAGTAAATAGTAGGTTGTATTTGAGAAATATCTATTTACCTGTTATAACATTTTTTTCGTATCTATCAACCCAAAGCAGCTGTAAGAGATGAAAGTCTCACCACATTAACTTCTATACATCAAATAATTTGATGGCAAAATTAACTTAAATTTAATACTGTCCCTTAGATACTTATTCTCAAAAAATAAAAATTAAGAGTTCTTACTACATAGAAGAAGCTTCTTTTGAAAAATGCCATGGTAAGAACTTTGCTAATGTACTGCTGGACAACTCTGAAACAGGAGGAATATTAAAGCTCCAAAGTAAAAGATACCATAAATAATGTAATTCAATCAGCACAGTAAATCTGAATTTAGGATTTCAAAATACCCTTATATAGTCTAACTTTTGAAATTCCTTCTAAGTTGTTCTCAATTTTTAATTAAGTTGTTCAAAGTTAGAAAGCAAAAACTGCTTGTGTCAAAATTAGCAGTTAGATTTTGAAAGGGCAAATAAATAGAAATACCACATTTTGAAGATTTCTGAGCACAAATGAACATTACTAAAGAGTGGTGTCTGACTTGACACTTGTATTCACCTGGAAATTCACCTGTAAATAATATGCTTCTGCCCTAAATAAAGTCTAATACAATGTTAATGTATACATATATTATAATGCATAATCTGACAACTCATCCTTGACCTCTGCCACTGTATAGAAGGGGCACATTTTGGTCTCTGTTACAAATGGGTCAAGCTGTAAGTTGCTGAAGGGGGTAGAAGTCTGAAGCAAAATAAGAGGACAGTTGAATTCTGTTGCATGGCCACAAGCAACACAACATCTCTCATGCAGTCCTCCTCTCCTTCCAAATAATTTCAGTCGTGTTAAGTGCCCATGTCCAAAGAAATACTCCCTAAGATCACGAGCCAACAGATCTAACATTTCTTACTTTTTCTGTAATAAGATTTTCTAAAAATCTGGATGGGGAGTACTAGTAGTAGTAGTAGTAGTAGTAGTACTAGTAGTAGTAGTAGTAGTAATAGTAGTAGTAGTAGTAGCAGTAGTAGTTGTTGTTGTTGTCATTATTATCATTATCATTATTATCATTAAGTGCATTAAGTGTGTGTTTGTTTTACAGATGAAGATGTGTTCCCTGAAAAGGAAAACCTATAATGGAAATGACAGTGAAAACATACAAATACATTGCTTTTGACTTGTTGCATTTGAAATCCATTCCAAGGGGCCAAACTGAAAAGTAATTATTTTTCAATACAATGCATTGCTTTCTCCTTTTGTCATTTTCTTTCTCTTTTTAAATTTTCAATTCCTATGGTTTTACCATAGTTCACAGAAATATTTCAGAGAAAAATTAAACTTGACCAAGTGCTCCTTTCTATACCACTGCTGTTTCAGCCAGATTCCAAGTGGCATTAGACCAAAATGATAAGTACCGATTTACTTTCAGTCTTCTGTTTCACCAGTCTCAGGGGCTCATATATTGAGCCAAATGCAGATCAAAAAATGTACATAAACAGAACATACTAAACCTGACCTTTTCATACTAGTCCTTGTTTGCCAGTGTTTCCTGTATGTAACTTCTCAGGGTTGTGATCTATTGCAGAGGCAACACTACTTGTAATCAATGCCAGGATACTTTTGCATAGCAGCCCTGATTTAACTATCCATAAATACATGAAATCATTAATGTAGGCGCTTTGAACCACCTTCTGGAGGAGTCTATTACACTTAATCAGTTTCAGAAAGATGCCCGGGAGATTAAATTTGGGTGGTATAAACATTCTCTCCTCATCCTACTGTCTCCATTAATTGCTAAAGAAATGTAGCCAAACCCTCAGAGGCCTAAGTTGTTAAAAGAAATAAATACACTGGCTTCCGTGGTCCAGGTCCATATAAATTTGGATTTCTTTCAGGCAGTCTTTTAAAACAAAATTCCTGCAGCAACTATGCATTTGGAAATTTCAGTTCTCATGACAGCAACTGGAGGGATACCCCAACCATCCAGCATGGGAAACTGTTTCAGACGAAGAGGCTCTAAAGTTCCCTGGGAGATCTCAATGGTGATAAGAGTTCTCCCAGCTTGAAGCCAGAAGCCAGAAACTGCCTTGAGCAGGTACCTCTCTGTCTTCAATGATGACAGATGAAGCTAAATGAAGCAACACCCTGCTGTTTGGTAAAGAGGTTAGTGTCATGGGTCTGGAACTCTGTTGAGATGGGATTTATAAATATAAAACTCTCTCAAATAAGTAGCTTGCTTCAAAGACAAACACATCCCAAAACAAATGTGCCTGTCCTAAAGTCAGCTAACCAGCCTTGCGAAGGAACAGAAGAGCAACGCAACGCAATGCATGTTATAAACATGTTAATGTTATGTAAGGCTCTGATTCTGACATTCAGTCCAGAAATATATCTCTACATCTTTCAAAAAAATTTAGTGCAAATACATAGCAATTCACAGACTATTAACATTATCTCGGCAGTGTTTGTAGAAGAAAGAATCTTGAGAGTTGTGTATTTCAGCTAACTGAATTTATTGCATGTACCAAGACCTCTTGCCTCTTTCTCTTGCAAGTGTTTTGTGGGCCACCTTCTCTCCTCTTCTTTGTAAAGATCTCCCTGTCATTTCCCTGCTCTAAAGCTTCTATTTTCTCTGAGTGTTCCCATTCTCTTTTTCCAAATACAAGGGCTCATCCAACTCACTCTCATCTTCCTACAAACATCTGTGCTGCAATCACTCTTCCTCCCTTTGCTTCATGCCACCCTGCATAAGGCTCCTTCTCTCTTCATCTCCTTGGCAGCTATAGAGATCCCACTTTTCCTTTCTGATGGTTGGTCTACCCAAATTCTTGACCGTTCCCTTCCTCCACCTACAGCAAGGGCTTTGCATGGCTGCCAGCCATCCAGAAGAAATAGCACTTCTTGTACATCCATGTGTCTCTGGCAGGCACTGGTGGAAGCTTTGTGGATATGTTGAAGGTCACAGATCTATATTTTGCTCCTTCCCTCCCTTTGTGTCATTTTACATGACTGCAGATGGGACTGCATCAACTTCAGAGACTCAGCAGAGGTGTATCCTGACAGCTTATCACCATGGTCCAAAGTGTGGATGAAGCATGTGAGCCACAGAAACAAGGACACTTCAACAATTGTTCTGATTAACTATAAAGCTTTGGGAATTAATTTTGCACTGGGCAGTATGCAAATGGTTTTCAAGAACTTCTTGAAAAATTAAGTCCCATAAGGCATTTCCCATCTGATTTATTCCAAAGTTCTAATCAATAATAGGAAAAGCTCTGTTGTCAAGAGGACAGAGATGTTTGAAATGTTTTGGTCTTATTCACCAACAAAAAAATCTTGACTTCCCTCTCTGCAAAGAAATTTGGTTTTTCTGTGCTTACACCTCAGATGACAAATACACAGAGAAAGGAATAAAAATACAGGCCTCTCCCTCCTTCTGGAAGGGAATTTACAGGAAAACAAGATATTACACCACACATAAAGCCTTCTGACAATTTGTCACAATTAGGTGATTCTTTCTTACATCCATTTCTTACTTTTGCATGGCAGCTGATCCCAGAATGACTAAAGTTATTACAAACACCACAAAAAAGAAAAAGAAGTACCAAAAAATATTATTGTGACCTCCTTCAAACAACTACAAACCAATGTAATCACTCATTATACAGTATCATGCAAATACACTTCAAAACCACAGGAACCCCAGGGCCTTTGCCACACAGACACAGTGGGAGAAGGAGGAAAGAATTTCTATAGATGCTGCTAAATTAAGAAATTACTCTATTCATGTACATAGTAGGTATAAACTCTTGTCTTTTACCCGAGCAGAATGCAGATTAACACAGCATATACAGGACACAGAAATACATCATGCCTCTCCACACACATACATATTCAAAGGTTTGACATTTTACAAGAGTTTAAGGAAAACAAAAACAACCCTGCAACCCTCTGTGAACTGAAGTTAACTTCCTCGCAGAAGTGGAGGTATTGACTTTCCACGGGAGTGATGACCTTTTGTTGCATTAAGTGAAAAATATTTTGAAAACTTCCCTCAAAGTCCCACTGACAAACATCACAGAATGCAGAGCTCTCTGAACTTAACTATAGTGCTAAAATGCACAGTAGTGCATTTCTAAATGTTTGGTTCTGACACCTGCTATTATATGGAACAGGTAGTTATTACTTTTGTGAGGTGAGAAAGTAGAGACCCAAAACTATGCAATTCAGGAAACTGTCAAAGGGATTCCTCCATCACAACATACCCTTCCAAAATTCACATACTTCTTTCAGTCCTTGCAGAGAAATATTTGAGCCCACTTGGGGTTTGGATTCAAACCTACTAGGTGTTCTTCTGTCCATGAAAAAACAGGACAAATAAGTTCAGAGACCTGCCGCAACAATTTACTGACTATCAGAAGGCACGGTTAAGGCTACGGTATAAACACCTGACTAGAGGAAGGCAACAGTTGATTTGACCCGCCTTGCTGCCACACTCCCACTTCTGCACCTTTCTGAAGAAACTGTATCTTAGCTGTGGATGTGATTGTCTGGGGCTGCAAGTGAGACAAACTTCGAATGGGCAGTTAGATATATCTTGAGAAAATAATATTTGGTGAGCCAAAAAGAAAGCTCTTGTCTGTTTTCAAAATGTAGTTGTTCTGATAAAAATCTTGTTCCTCATTTAATGCTTTACCATTCTTCATGCACCTTTAAACATAACTTACATGTTCTCCTCTTTCTTCTGGCTTTACCTGAGACATGCAAGGATAAGGTAACAGGCCAGTAAATGTTAAGAGTTTAAAAGTTTCATTTAATGTAAAGTTTAAAGCACATAATTTCTGTGTTGGTGAAATACTCCCTTAATGCTTTTGCAGCCTGGCTGTGATTCCCTGAATGATGTCACATCCACCCAAACTCAAAATAGCAGGTTCTCTTCATATACCTCATTTTCACATTTTCACTCTAACACATGAATTTTATTTCCTAAACAAAGAATTACTGTAACAATCAGCTTTCATTTCCTCAAAAAAATATTCACTAAACCTGCAGCCTACATAGTTACATTTTTCCCTTGTTTCTTTCCCAAATTTCTAACTATTAAAATGTGCCTGGGTAATCCTGACTTTTGCACTAATGTTTCCAACTTTACAATCAGATCTTTTCAGACTAAAAATAATGTTCATGCCAGCTTTTGCTTGAAAATTATATGTATAAGCCAACTGTCACCACACAAATTGTAACAGTAACAATACTTTTTTCTATTTTTGTCCCTTCTTCCCACCAGAAACTTGACTATTGAAGCATGTTTCAAAAGAATCCAAGAAAATCTTAGCTGTCAGATGTTTCACCTCAGTCCTACCATCACACTGACTACAGAACTGCTGAGGGAAGCGTGCAGCTAGATGGCAGTGTGCCAAACTAAAGAATCAATATGAAATTGATTATTTCTAATAAAGCATGACATAGCATGCCTTAAATAGCATGAAAACCTAAAAAACCAAATGCAAAATGATAAAATAAAACCTTCCATAATATTATTTGGACTGAAAGGCTGCAGCCAGGTGACAAATTGAGCCAGGGCAATTAAAAATCTTGCATTTTGTTCTGGTTCAAAGAGTGATTCTACCCTAACCATCCTACATTTCAGGTACCAGCTCTTATCGTTATGTAAAACAGAAACAGTGCAATCTGCCTTGGTTTGAGGAACATTGTACGGCTTAATAAAGGGATGTAAATACTTGTGTTAACTCAAGGTTCTCCACGAAACGGGACAGATAAGGTCATGCAAATGAATGTGAACATACACCAGTAGGTAAATGTGGAACCAAATGAACACAGCATATCAATAGCCTTCTGCTTTATGTATAAAAAGCCTGTATAGTGATAAATCTTAAGGCATGCACCATTCTCCAAGGCTGGCTAGGAAAAAAGGACAAATCAGGTGTCATGCAAGGAGGAAAGGATCCTTTTACTCACATCACTAGGCAGTTGCTGTACTGCTCTCCAGCAGAACAGCCTCAGAGCTGTGGAGCTGCACACTTGCCCACTGAACCCTTTCAATGTAAGGACTTCAACACATCCAATGAAGAATTTCTTATCCCAAAAGGCAGAAAAAGAATTCCCACTGTGCACAGGATCCTTGTTTTCTCCACAGTCTAAACACACAGTTGTACTTACTGCCTTCTAGGAACCTACCCTTCCTTCATAGGCAGGAAAGGAAAAAGCATGCTACAGTCAGCTATAAACTATCTTGTCCTCTGCTGCTGTGCTTTTTACTTTGGCTCTGTATTGGACTTGCCTTAATATTTAAACTAGCTGCTGCCTTTGCTAGTGCAGGATCTGTTAACACTTCTGCTTTAAACTCCATTTTGGCTAGGACAACTGATCGTTTCAGGATTACGCATCATTTTCCATTATCAAATGTCTTAGCCACACTTTTTAAAAATAATTCTATTCAGTTTAAGTTTACAAAACAGAAATAGCAGTGACTATTTTAGATAGACAGTTTTCTTTTTACAGTCCTATATTTTAAACTCAAATTTCACATAAAGTCTAAAATCTGTCATGCTGTAATGATCTAAAATATTCACATTAATATATACATATATTTTATATATATATATATAAATTTACCTGCTGTGACATATGAATTGTGTGCTAAGAATATGTAACACAACATACAATTTTGTTTACTTGTAGGTAACATTCATAAAGATACCTTTTATACTGGTAGACCTTTGGCTGGAGCATCATCACATCACATATCATATTCAAAAGATATGGGGTTTTGCCTTAGTGTCAGGAAGACAGATTCAAGAGAGCATTCTGCTGAGGTCCCTGAGGGATTTTTTTTACTGCCTCGATGAAAGCCAGAGACCACTGACGGCTGTACCATAGATGCCACTTCAAGTGACCGGGACATTATGAGGAGATGTTAGAACCTGCAGGAAATCTGACAGTCCCAATGGCCTTTTGGAACAGTAACAGCACCTCCCAGAGACATTACCAAACAGACTGCTGTTTTTCCTTTTCCCATTATGGAGAGCTAGAGACCTATGAGAAATATGAAAAGGAAAAAACTGTACAGCCTAGTTTAAAAGTACAAGGATAGGAATTATCCATATCCATTCCTACAAAATCCTTCTTTAATCTTCAAGCTACTTTACTTTCAAGAAATCTTTAAGTAAAATTGTATAGAAGTACATTAAACATTTTAAAGAAAGTCACTAGCTCAACAAATGTATTTATGCAAAATAAACAACATACAGAGGAGGACTTTTACAGTTGAACCCTCACTACTAATTAATCTATATCTTTATAACTTCAGGTATCTTGTGCAAGCTGATAAATCCTCAACAGAAAATGTAGAAACAATATACTCCTGGCTTCCTAGAACAAAAAAAAAGAAGTGTATAAAAGCCTCAGGTTACATAAAAACTGTTTCACTATGCTTATGAAAAATATAAACTTACAGACATGGGCAAAAGACAGCCAGAACTTTTGGGGAAAGAGGTCTCCTGGACACATATCATGGCACAGAATGAAAAGTCCTCTTCCTGGAGAATTTTTCTCTTCGGGCATTTCTCAAGGACACTTTATGCTTTCAACCACTGTTGTTATTAGCTTAGGATAAGGTGATGTTTGGGGAAAAGTTTCACAGCAGCCCGGTAGGCCAAAACATTCTGGCCTGTCTAACTAGCCAGACAGCAGACTCCTTTTTTATTATTTCAAATAAAACACTTGAGTTTCAGTACAAGATCCTCCTGTAGCTCAGATTATACCAGAATATGATCCAGAGGTGAAAACAGGTGTTACAAACTGGGTAGAATATAAAAGCATGTATTTTGCTGGCCTTTTCATTAGCCTCTCATTTCAGACTTAATTGTAGATTCAAAGAGAGTGTAGCAGCAAACCTTTAACTAATGTTCTCCAGCGCATATTGAGTAGCCTGACCAACAATTTAGTTACCAGTCTAAACAGGAATTGGGCTGGGACTGGGTTCTTAAATTCGCAGCTAGTCTCAAATCTGGAGCTTGTGGCCAACTTTGTTCACACTAAAAATTGATCTGGAGGAAAAAGGTTTTAAAAAAACTTGCCATCCTCACCTTTCCCTCACTCAGTCACAGAACTGTAGCACAAAGGCAACTTCGTGTATTACCTAAGGAGAACCTCTGGCAAAAAGATGGGTGAGGGACATCTCACGAGCTTTCAATGGCAGCCTCACTGTGAACTCAGTTTCCCTCAGCAGCCAGTCCCCTTTAGAAAATTGTTGCCTGTTGGCAAGCCTGTGATTTAACCATGTGGTGAGGGAAGCGAGTGGATCCCCATCATTGACCAGGACCATGGTCTGCAGCTGGACTGCTGACCAACTAAGTAAGGCTTTAGAGGTTACATGTCCCTAACAGCCCACTGAAGCACCCAAGCCTTTGTCCCGTCTCCCGAGACCCACCCCTCACTCCATGGCCTGAGGACCTTACCCCCACTTCCACAACCGCCTGTTCTCCCACATTCCAGAAATGTCCACCACCAGCATCCTTGCCCCGAGGGGACATTCCCCCTCAAGAAGAAAGGACTGAGAGGGGACCTCATTAATGTGTATAAATACCCAAAGCAGCGGAGGGAGTGCCAAGAAGGTGAAATCGGGCTTTTCTCAGTGGTGCCAGCCACTAGGACACAAGGCAATGGGCAGAAGTTGGACAATGCTCTCATGCAGGTGGTGATATTCTTGGGGTGTCCTGTGCAGAGCCATGATTTGGCCTCAATGATCCTGATGGGTCCCTTCCAACTCAGCATATTCTATGATGCTATGACTGTATGATGCACAGAAGTTCCACCTGATTATGAGGAAGAACGTTACTGAGCGGGTGACCACGCACTGGAACAGGTTGTGGAGTCTCCCTCCCTGGAGGTATTCAGGAACTGCCTGGATGCAATCCTGTTCCGTGTGCTCTGGGATGACTGCATGAGCGGGGAGGTCGGACCAATGACCCAACTGCGGTCCCCTTCAGCCTGACCCGCTGTGTGAATGTGTGAGATCACGGCCCGAGGCGAGGGCCGAGGCGCGGCCGCCGCCCGCACGGAGGGCCGGCTGAAGGCGGTGTTCCCCCGCTCCCTCCTCCCGCC
>WEIT01025102.1:37928-49384 GCA_013389985.1 Dryoscopus gambensis
CGGCGGCGGCGGGAGGGCTCGGGCGGGCCCCCGGCGCTGACAGGCGGCGCTCCGTGCCTAGAGAGAACACCAGACTTCAAATAAGTTCCTAATCGCTTTTTAATCAGCGGCCGCGTTGTAAAGCGCTTATAGGTGTCTGGCTATCGCGGTGCCCGCTCCGTCGCCCAGAGGATCGCTGTGTGATGTGCCGTTTGGAGAGTAATTAAAAGCGACTGCAGCAGCAGAAACTCGATGCGATCCGCAGGGACGTTATCTTCACCTTTGCTTCCCGGGACAGGGCTTTGAACTGCGGCCGCCGCTGATTTAATCGTTAACAGATCTCCCCTCGGGTGGAGCAAAGGCAGTGAATAAAGCGCGCTCCCGGGAGGCGGGCAGCGCTCGGGACCGGAGTGCCTGTGCCCAGACACAGGTGCCTGCGGCCAGATCCGGGCTCGGGCCGGCGCACTCCGCCCCTCCGGAGGTTCCCCTGGGCCTCGCAGTGCCCGCCTGACAGGGCATCCCCGCCGGGACGGGCTGCGGTGCTTGCGAACTGCGCTGCATCTCGGGCACGCTGGGTTACGGCGTGTAGGGATAGAGCCGGCGAGAACGGAGAAACTTTGTATTAGCAAAAAAACCCACCCAAAACTGTGGTGAAACGTTCTTTGTTTCCTTATTTTTAGCTCAGTGTTCGTCGTTTAGCCTCTCGTGGTTTCGTGTGTTGAAAGTGCTGGTGCTCTAAGTGTTCCTTTGGTGTTCTCCTTACTGATTCCATAGATTTATGCGGTTGCATGACCAGCATAAAGTATGTCTATTTTTGAACGTGTTTGTCCAGTCTCTGTATTTTGACATGCTGTTAACATGCCTGCTACTATAGTTACTGTGAAGATGCTTTCACAGCGTTATGTGTGTGGGATACTAAAGTGATCATTCTCAGCACACTTCTCTGTTAATACCATACTTCAAAGGACATAAAACATATCTTACATCTGAAAAAATAGAATAAAGTAAGCTATAAATGGACTTCTAAGAGAAGTATAAACATGACAATATAGACAAGGTGGAAATTAGGTGCAACCAACCAAATCTAAGTATATATTAGGGGAAAGCCTAATTTAATGAAAATAGCGTTAAAATATAAAGAGGATGAGCAGCTGAAAGACTTTTTAATGTATTATGCATGTAAATACTATGCTGAAGTTTTTCTTAAGATTAGTTTTAGCTTATTTTATCAGAAACATTTCAAAGACAAAGCTGTTGATAATGTTAGGAGGCAGGAGTCAGCAGTTAGCATTACTGAACGACCACTTACAATAGAGCAAAACTCTGGGTGTGCATAATAGAGATACAATCCTTAAGACACATACAAGGTCTGCCACTAGTTCCAAAAGTAGCAGGTCAGGATTTTGGGTATACATAAGATACTATGTTTTCTGGTGCTTTGGAAAGCCATAAGCAAAAAGGTAGATAGTGATGGTATAAAGGTATACTTAAGCTGTACATATCCTGTGTTAAGAAGTAGAGACCCTAAATTCTTCATTGCTTGGCGGAATGCTAAAATGAAAAACATGAGAGACTCCACTGTTTGGCTGTTTTATGAAGAAGACAGCATATGCATGATGATGTCAAAATACCATTGCTGGGGTTCTTCTGCCGCTGGTAACCTGCTGCTTGGGAGGATTGTGATCTAGGCTGCCCTTTTGTTTTTAAGTCCTTCTGTACTTCAGAAGGAATGTCTTTCTCCAGTCAAAAATCCTCTGTTGTTCAGTAACATACACCCTGAAGTGAAAAAATATTATTTGGACAGCCTTTTAAATGACCAAGACTGTGTGCAGGCAGTTTAAAGTATAAAAGACTAGCTCATACACATAGGCAGCTACACTTAGCTTTTCCAAATTTACAAGGTTGCTATCCTTGCATTGACTAATTATTGCCTAATTATGCAGAACTGTAGCTCCTGCCTGCCTTCCGTAAAGAGCTGTCAAGTCTCATTGTCTGTAGATGGATAAGCAATGGCAAATTTTAAAACATGCCTGCTTGTTATAGGCATATTTGCCTCCCTGAGCTTGGTAATGGCCAACCAGCAGCTCCTTGATTATTCTCCTTTCTGTTTTGGCTTTTTTCCCCAAAAAAACCCAAAAATGTCTTTTTCTGCTCTGAAAATTTTTAGCTCAGTTCAAAGCAGGAGATTAAAATTGTGTACTCACATTTAATCTCTTTCCAGAAAAAAAAAATCTTCTGTAGTTGATTCTGCTCTTGCACCATAGGTATATCTGACCAAAACCAGTGTGTACTACTACCTTGTATTAAGTTTGAGCTCTTAAAGCTTTGGGGGTTTTTTTCTAAATTTCTGACTTTTTTATCTTACTTTAACACTCACATAGGAGAAAAAGGTAACTGTTTTCTTGGTGTGCACTGGAGATGGTGTGAAAAGCTGAAATGCTGAGGCCATTAAAGGTTTGTTTTATTTTGGGACAAATGTCTACAGAGTATGATATATTATGGTGACTGAATCTTGCATGTACCATCATTTTTTTTATGATGGTGCTTTTGCAGCAGAGCTAAATGTACTCTACAGATGGACCCGCTACAATTTTCTCCATTCTCATTTATAATCCCAGGCAGCAATTCTTGCCTCCCATCACAAATATTTTTATTTATGATTGTGTGTCTGCTGCCATGAACTGTTGGACTTTTTAAGAGCAGGCAAGGAGAATCCATGAGTTTCTTTCCATTCCTTTTTCTTCATTTACTTTTAGGCTAAGTAATGTATTCAGTGTATTCAAGGCAACTCCTGTTGACATAAATGAGAATTCCATGTGCTGATGAAGGGCAGCACTGAGTCTCTGTTTCAAATTAAGAACAGGTCACTTTCCTATCAGTTCACAGTAGAAAGAAGCAGCCAGAATCTACAAGTCTTTTGCACATGGGACCCTCATTAATTCTCAAAACAAACCCATGAGTAAATGAAATATTATTACTATTTGCTGTGATGTGGAAAACTGAAGTGGAGAAGGGCTTGCCCAAAGTTAGAGGTAGTTTATGACAAAGCCAGTCATTAAAGAAAAAACGCCTTATCCTAACTCCATTGTTTAACCACTGGCTTGTCATACTTTACCTAAATAATTACTTGTTAAAAATTGTGTAAAATCTGGAATCTCCTGTTCAAGAATATGTAGTATTACAAGTAATGAAAACAGATTTTCTTTTCAGTCTCATCTGATGATAATCTAGAAGACAGCACTTACAGATTTTGAGGTTCTTTGTTATGGGCCTGGACAATACAAAAAAGTAAATTTATTATAAATGCCAGGGCTGTCTAACAATTCGTATGCTGTGTTTGTGATCAAAACCTGTCAATGATAAGCAGAATGTTTGCAAAATATTGCCATCATAGGTTGACAGAGACATACATGAATACAAATATAAATATTGCAACATGTTGCCTGCCTTTTGCATTATAGTTTACTTCAAAAGTTTAAATTTAAGTACATTGTAAGTACAGTGTAATTTAAGTACATGTATGCTAACACCTCATGAAATATGATCCATATATATTTTGATTTTTCGTAGAAATAATTCATTAAGAAAATATTATTTCTCCAAACTTTGGTAACATTGATATTATTACAGTAGAACCTGCGAAGAAGAAATCAGTGCATATTGTAAGGTTCCAAACATGTCAGTCTTCAAGTGAATTTTGACCTTCCACTTCATTCATTGCTATACTATTGTATTTGATGATAACTATTCCTGTAGAGCACAGTCAAAACCCTGTAGGGTATTTGAAAGTGTTTAAGACTACTAAACATTAAAAATGAAAAGAAAAAAAATACAACGAACCTGAGAGAAAAAATTACTTACTGTTTTAAAGGTAAAGAAGTATGTTCCCAGGAATTAACAATGCTTCTGAAATAAGAAATATAGTAATTTCTGTGTCAGAAATACCCAAAATGATTAAGACCAACCCGTTGGGGTAAATTTGCACCCTTTTAGTCATTCTGATCTCACAGTGCAAACTCAAGTCTTGTCTGTGTTTTCATCGAAGGTATTTTGGGAATCACCATGGTTTTTCAAAGAGATCAAACAGCAACCTATCTTACAAAGAAGTGAGATTTACAAAGACTCTCACACCTTCCAGATCCCTTGACAAGATTTAGGAGTTAGGTATTTCATAAAATGTGTGTCTTTTCTTAGAAAGTACTTCTTTATATAGCTACAAACTTTATAGACCTTAAATTAACTGATTGTCATGTGGTTTCAGTTAGTAATCTGAATCTTGACCTGACTGAGGATGAGGGTGCATCCAGATTCTGGATTTAGAATTTAGTGCTAAATCTTCCTTTTGAAAAGGAAACACAACATTTCCTCTCTACTCCTGGTGATAGCAGATATGCAAAGATGAAATATACACATAGATATATTAGAAGTAAACAAAAACTGAAGAAGTAACAAACTATGTAAAGTTCACACTTGCCAGTTTTCAAGAGATTTGCTTTAAATTTCAAGACATAATGTGTCAAGCCAAAGTTAGTTTCTTTGAGGAAGAATTTGGACTGAAAATGTTATTTTGGAATGTCATTCTTCTCACTTGAGAATACAGTGCTAAAAATAACTCTTTACACTGCTTCCTAAAGAGCCTTTTGCTGCTCAGAAGAGAGGAAAAAGGCTCTCACACATTACCTCTCTCCTTCAGCATTTGCTCTGTGGAAACACTGCATATTTGGACACGGAAAAGGAAGCTGTCTTTAAACGGGCAGAATATAAGGCGCTGACAGAGTGAATGCACCTTCAATTTGGTTGGTATCTCAAGTGCATAGGACAATTGGCTGGGCAGAGGGAGCCTGACTCCAGCTGAGAGCGCGCGCACCAGGCTTACCTTCCCAGTCAGCATGCCAGCGGAGATTAGACTTTCCTCAAGTGCTCCCTTGTTAACCCAGCCTTTTCTGCAATCTCATTTGTCTTTCAAATGCTTAAAATTGCTACCAATTTTTCAGTAGTCCAGATCACTTTCTTTTATTCTGTTTGTTGGCCAAGATAATATTTCATCTGCATGCACTGCTTTCTTAATTCCCTGTTGGCTATTTAACTGGTCATGATTAATACAATTTATGGTGTTTTCCCTGACTTTCTTACTTGAACTGTCCAGCAGATCTGATTCTTTTCCCAGTAAAAATCATGGTAAATAAGGTGTGGTTCCTTTGGCTCCAAGTAAACTGATTGAAGGCAGAACATGATGTAGTGTTTTTGACATACCAGAACAGCTTTAGACTTCGGTTAGAAGAAAATACCCTAACATCTTTAAAAAAAATAAGATGTGATCAAAGCATGCTTACTCCTCAGAGACTTTGTAATCCATGTGGCAAATCCATATGCTATACGCTCTGTACTGTTTGCTGAGAAAACCTGAGAATCTCCTGTAATATTTTACTGATCACATGTGAGAAATTTATTGTCTGGAGAACTGTAAAAGAAATAAATGTGTTTGGGGAGGGGTAGGGCCTGAAATGATGTTGCTGACACTTGGTGATGGAGTGCTACCTCCTTCTATCTCTCGGAACTGAGGTTTAAATGCGAAATGCACAAAACTAAGATAGTGAACTGTTTCAACTGTATAGGACAGCAGCTCATGGTACCCTGACTTAGTCCGTGTACTTTTTTTTTCCCTGAAAGTCTACAGGCAATAGCTTGTAATTTTTGAATTAGAGACCTTAGAATGAATATTAAATCAGCAGTGCCCAAATAGAAATACTGTCCTGGAATGTCTTTGCCGTTTAGATGAAAAACACCCC
This sequence comes from Dryoscopus gambensis, assembly GCA_013389985.1. Taxonomy (NCBI): domain Eukaryota; kingdom Metazoa; phylum Chordata; class Aves; order Passeriformes; family Malaconotidae; genus Dryoscopus; species Dryoscopus gambensis. Next base: position 43,697 of record WEIT01025102.1, read on the forward strand.
AGCCAGCTCGTATTATACTAAGCACTAGCAATCCCTGGAACTCTAAGCAGGAATGAGATGAGATTGCAATGCAAGTCCCCAGGAACTGGTGCAGTTTTATATGGCTTCGCTCGGACGTTCTGTATCACCTTCCAGTTTTATTGTTTTGCTGTGTTTTACTAATTTTTAGCTATGAGCTTTGGGTTTTGGAGGCCGTGGCCACAGCACTGAGATCATTCCCTGAAAGGGCAAGTTATATATTCATGTCTAGTCGCTGCTGCAAAAAATAATTAATCTGAAGTGTAGTGTTATCCAACAATGATAATTATAATAATCAGCCACTCCCAAACTGGGATTTTATTGGTAACAAATGGGTTCTTAGTTAGGGTCCAATTGTATGATTTGGCTTCAGTCCTGCAAATACTTATCCAGATACTTAACTGTAGTGTCAGGAATGGTTCCACTGAAATCACATGTGCAAATGTTTGTTGATCAAGGCCTTTAATAATTCCAAAACAATTATCCCTTTCCCAAGTATCAGTTCATTTGTGGGGAGTAGTTTCATTAAGCTGTTCTGCTCCACTGTCTCATTGCACAGCCTAAAGCATCATGTATATCGTAAATCATTTAATACCTTTTTTTTTTCAAAAATTTTCAAAATCTTACACTGATTTGAATATTTAGTTTTATCTGGACTGCACTGTCTTCCAACAGTATTAAGTTACATAGTTGCAGTGAAATACTTTTAAGGACATATTTTGATTAAAAATTGCTTAAACATTTTGCATTATATATTAGAAGTATAGTCGGTTTTGTACAGGTGGTGTGATATTGTGTGCATGGAAATGTGTGTTTTGACAGACTTTGGACAAATTTAAAAAAGAATCTGTCAGTCTAAAGTGGCACAAACAACTATAACTCCCACCACACAAAATCTCTCCCCTCTTTTAATGACACTTGATTAAATGGTTTCCTTTTTATTGAGAGTAACCATGCGTAGTGAAATTATTAAACTTAAGCATTAATTACTTAAGTAATGCAGAATTAGTTTTTGGATTGGGACTTAATGTGTATGATTGTGAATAAACGTAACCCTTTTTTTTTGTGTTTGTGTCATACAGATTTTCCCATGAAAAGTGTACAGTAATTTGATACTGATATTTATGAAGGGGCGGGTGGGAGGCAGAAGAGTAAAGCTGATGTTTGGTACTACTAGTTCTCTATTTTTTTTTCTATTAGTTTCTTTACCTAACACTTCAGCCTGCTTTGTTTGAGGATATAACAGTTAAAGCACTGATATTTCACAGAAATAGGACTTTCCTAGCCCTCGTTTCTGCAGCAGTAGGCATCTTACGATGCCAGTTATACCATGTCTTTTGGATCCTGTGATAATAAAAATGCTAGTGTAAGTGAATGAAAGAACAGATGTGAGGTGATGTCAGCATCAAGGGAAGTGTAGCTGTGCTGATTTGGCATTCACTGAGTTTGTAAATGAGTCTCTGTGTACCCTGAGGGGAGGAGTAGGTCATAGCTGGCAAAGGAAGCAAGTAAGATAAGACAAAGCTCTCTCTCATCCATGATTGAAAGTTACCTGTTCTGAACCACCTTGATGAGTAACTTGCCTTTGAGCTTGATCCTTAATCAGCTTGGTGTGGAGGCTGCCTCAGAAATAAAATATTTCTCCTGTTGGTCTTGCATATGATGAGGTTGCATTTATGTTTGTGGTGGAGGGCAAGATCAAGTCCTCCAATGTCCAGAAATAAGATTCATCCTTCTGAAGGAATAGCAACCAAAGTTTCTTAAACACTCAGATTCACAGAGATTGTCATTTTTGAAGCATGAGAAAAGGGCAGAAACTGCTTCTGGGAATAGGGACTATTACCAGTTAGCCATTACTGGGATTCAGGTAGAGAGACTTTTAAGTTCTGCTCCTGGATATAGTAATTTACAAATTCAAGTGAATCATGCAACTTTTCTCTAGTCTTACTCTATATATATGGTGGCTGGGACAACTACCTACATCTGAATTTGACTAATTTGGTGGTGGCTGAAAAAAGCTGCAGATCTGCAGATTAAGAATATTTAATTAGGTGCTAATTAGGAGTATGACATGGTAAAATAAGGGAAGTCCCAAGGAATTTTCTTCTCTTCACAGGGGTGTATGTTTGCCTTTCAGTTTTGCTCCTGGCTGTCTATGTGAGCTGAACTCTGTGATATATAAGATTCTTACTGGAATGAGTAAAGTCTATGCAGGCATCTGAGAGTAATATTTGACCTGCTGACAAGAAAATACAGGATCCATATGCTTGGTGCTATATGGAAGTAATGCCTGCACTTGTGCTGAAGTTGTGCAAAGACAAGGATTTGGAAGCAGTCCAGAAGAGGTGCAGGTTCAACCTTGTGACTTGACAAGGGTCTCAGGGAGTACATTCCTGTTCTAGAGTGTCCCTGCATGAAGCCTCTCTGTATTGCCTGTAACCTGCAACAGGCACACACAATTACAGGAAGGTTAACAGAGCAACAAAAAGTACATGAAGAACAAAGAGNAGTACATGAAGAACAAAGAGAAAGCAGGTTGTTTGGGAATCTGCCTATATTGGTGCCGTAGAGTAGTACAATGTACCTCTCATCAGGCAGCTCAACCCATTTTAAACATTTTAAACCCTCAGAAGTGGCACTCTAGTCTAGCACTAAATTCTAAATTCGCATTTGTGCCATGTGTGTGCAAGACTTTGTAGCATACAGTTACTGTGGCAGAGTTATCAGAAACATTTGTTTCTTTAGTGGAGATAAGACCTGAGGATATGCTGGTGGGGTGAGGAGTAAGGATGTGCAGTACTGCTGATAGGTGTTTTTAAAACTTGAGCGTGAGGCACTGCGGAAGAGTAATTGGTAGCAGGAAGAGGGTTTCATGTGGCCTTTTTTAGGCCTAGCACTGAAAAGGGACAATGTGAAAACTCTTGATCAGAGAATAGCATCTGGGATGACTGTAAGTTCCCCAGCATATGGAGACTTCACATTGCCTCTTTGCTGTTGCCTGCACATATGTAAAGTAGTGTGAACTGTCAAGTGCCAGAACTTTACTTCCTTCTGGCCAAGACAGAAGATGTGAAAAGAAAGACCAGGACAAGCAATTTGGAACATCATAACTACCTGAAGGCCGGAGACAGTACAGAACATAGCTAAACACTTTCTTGAAATCTTGAGGTACATGTTTTCAGATTAAAAAAAAGTTTACTGAATATGCACTATGATCTCAGAAATGCTTGTTAGCCCTCAGCCTTGATGAACAGCACCTGGGCTAACCTCATTTTGTACTTATCAGAAACCCTGTCTGCTCCCAGGAACTAGTTCTGTCTAATGAGCTCCTGTTTTTTAATGAACAGCCATGGAAATTTATTTTTCTTGCTTGAATGATAATCCAAGTGGAACAACATTTTTGTTATCAAACTTTCAAAGAAAGTTACCGACCCGAATTGTGACCACAATGCAAAACTACTGTGACTAAAGCCCTTGCGACCCTATAAACAGCAGTCCTAAGTGAGACCCTTTGAGCTCTCCTGGTTCACAGAAGGATGTGACCAAGAATCTGCCTCTGAGTGGGACACCCCTCAGAGCCAGCCAACTCTCAAGTCTGCTATACTTGTAGGATCACTGCCAAATGCCACCCATGGAACCTGGGTCAATATCCCCATTCCTTGAGACTCAAACCTTCACCTGTTGAGAAGATGTAAGGGCATCAGATATGAGTACTGCACTTAAAGGGGAATTTTTCACAGATCTATACCTTGTACATACTCCTTTAGGTGTTTGTGCGTGTGAGTGTGACTATGCTGTAGCAAATGTGCTGCGAATGTTTCTCTCTTAGATTTTAAGTAGGTTAGATTCATAAGGTAGCTCTATAAAGGAGTTGCTAATGCACTTTTAGTAAATTCTATTGAATCCTTTGATAAATTGTCTAAATTAGGCTACTGATTAAGTGCTGCTAAGTTTAAATGTGGTTAAAATCTTTAGGCATAAGCCATTGGTCAAGTCTAGGGCTCAGTTTGGCAGGTGGGTTTACTCTAAACTTTGTAACTAAGTGGAAGAGTCTCTCTTATTCCTTTAATCCTTACCCTTTTTTTCATCCCCAGCCTCCACAGAGATCATTTTTGTCAAATTGTAGATTTTAGTCTGATTTTTCTCTGTGTGCTTTAATCATCTAGTAAGTAGCAGAGTGAACTTTGCCAATGAACTTTGTCACACTTTCACTTTAATATTAAACCTGCTTCTGCCCGTGATTCTTTGAGCAATCTAAGACATCCACTTATGATATAGATCCATCTCTGTGTGCTATTCCATGTATGTAAATTAATAGATTTATGCCAAGGAAGACTTCATGTAGTTTCTGCTGTGCTTATACTAACGGAACTAACTTAATTTTGTGGAATCGGTACTGCTAAAATAAATTGAATTTGAAAAATTTGAAGATTTTTAAAAAGTATTAATGAATATAATTCAAGCTAAGCATCTGCTTTGGTTTTAAAGTGCCAACTCTTGACAAAAAAGCTTCCATTATGTCATTAGTACGCACAGTGTCCGTCTTTTTGAAATAAATAAAAGTCAATTTTTTCTTTTGAAAGAAAGATTTTAGGCATACAACCAAGTGATCATCATTATTGCCTTGTTTGCATCAGGATGCAGACCTGGCAGGTGAGTTGTGTTGTGTCAGGGCGTTGTGTCAACTGTACAGATTTTGCGGGAGTTTGAGGAAGGAAGGAATTTCTTTTGATTTTCAGCCCTTTTGCGGCCATTGTTGATAGCATTCAGTGAACAGACAACAGCTTTTTTGGAGAATGCTTACACAGCGCTGTGGTACATTCATTCCACTTATCATAAGCAGAAACAACTGTCATACCAAATAGAGTTATCAAAATCACATTTCTGAACATATTGGTGCCTCAGCTGTTCTGCCTTCAATGGCTGTCTCTGGTCAATTTGTGAAGAATCCTGTAAACCTGAAGCCAGATGTGGTCTGTTTTCTACGTTTATCATCAATCATGGATACGGCATCTCGTAGTCATGCAGCTCTATGTTCCTGCCTGTCTTTCCATAACGCAGTGCTGGAAGAGCATCAGATTTCACAAGGAATTTGTAATATCCAGATTTACTGGATGGTATTATTTGCAGTGTTGTATCTCTGTGTGGGAAGTCTCTAAGGAAATGCTGCCTGCTCTCAGTGTGCTGCTAGTTTAATCCCTTCTGATAAGGGTTTGTGAAAACTAATTATGAGCCAGTTTGGTTCCCGATGAAGCTAGAACTGAAACTCCTTTCAATGCTGTGGGTTGAACCCCTGGTATGTCACAGTTAGTTTTATTGTAGAGGATTCTGTTGGGACGTGATCAGTCTAATCTAAGGGAAATTACTCACTCTTTATCCAAATATCTCCATATGTTGAGTACACAAGCAGATTTTTTTTAGTATTTGGTGAATAAGTAATTATCTAAGTAGCAATGATAGTAATTAATTGTTAATGACATTCATTAGTGATTTGGATTATCTTAGCATGAAGAGCTTCTATTAAGTTGTGCTCACAGTTTTTATAAAGCAGTATTAAGGTGGTTGTTCAATAATGACTCAATGAAAATAAGAAATCTGTGTATCATCATGTAACTATGAATTTGGTAAATGGATGGATGTCCCAGCCAAAGGAGAATTATAACATAAAGG
>WEIT01025103.1:0-10096 GCA_013389985.1 Dryoscopus gambensis
TGTATATATATTTATAAATATATAAAGTACTTCTATTCTGAAGTAAAAAAAAACAAGTATAAAATTTTGAAAAACAAAATGAGGGAAGATAATGATATGTCCGTGTGTGATATCTTTTTTCTTTCCTGGCTTTCATTTTTAAGGAAGTAATGAAAATAATTTAAAATAAATTAGCCATATTATGTTATCTGTTTTGCAAATGCATTAGCATCAAAGATGAAACATATGTAAAATCAGATCCATTGATATTGCCACTACTTTCCATAGCAGCAAGTAAGTAGACTTCAAGGAGAAGTCAGTTGCTCAGAATATATATACAGAATAACTTCTTTTAGTAATTAACCCCAACCACCAATAATATCATTTAGTGTATGCATCACTTTAAACATTTGAAATAAGACCAGTCATATAGCAAAAGCTAAGCCCATGAAAAAAATCTTATCTAGCAGGGCCATAGGAAAGCCTTAGAGAAATGTTAGAAAAATTGGTTTAAGGAATCACTTGTATTTGAAAGATAGATCGTTAAATAGTCTAGATAGAGAAATCATCTGTTGCTGTATACTTAGCACAAATGCATGTATGGAAGTTTCCCTTACTTTTCTCATCAGCTCCATCTACTCCTCTGCTCTGAAGGTATCCTTCATTTTGTACCAATCTTTCCTATCAGAGAGTTTGTACCAATCTTTCCTGTTCCTTGTCAGAGTTCCCAAAAAAAAGCTTATGAAAATTGTCCCTGCATTGCTTAAGACATTACACTGCTAATGCCACACATCACTGGCTTCAGCAGTATATCCTATTTTAAATGCAGAAAAAAGAAAGCTAAGATAAGGTAAGAGAAGTGAAGCTAAATTAAGCTGAGCTAAGCTAAACTCAGCTCTGATTTCTTACTCTCTCTTCCTTGATAAGTTCTTTTTTGCTGTTTTTCAATGTCTTAAATAGACTTTCTGATTAATCACTTGCTTTTAAGATCCCAAAGCTATGCTTCTAGTTGGCCCACCATTCCTTGGAATATTTATGGATTATTATCCGTAATCTTTGGAATTATTATGAAAAATGTGAGTACATATAAAGGTGCTGAAAAACAGACACACGTAACAGGGAAACATACTGCATTGCAAGTAAATACTATTGATTGCAAAGATGGGCTATACGCCCCATGAAACACTGCAAAAAGCCTTATGGTCTTACGTGGTCTTAATTGTTCAATCACGTTTANTCAGTCGCGTTTAGAATGATCACAGGCTCACTTAGAAAAAGCTCAAGTTCTTGGCAAATGGGAAGGACCCTTTCCGTTGATAACCTGGGGGTGAGGATATGCTTGTGTTTCCACAGATTTCAGTCCACAGTGGGTACCTGCAAGAGTGGTCTAATCACCCTTGGTTACTCCAGCTTCATTTTCAGCTTGCGGGGAAGCTGAGGGAACAAGATGAGTGGAGCTTGTTTGGTTCGGGCTGTGGGTCAAATATGTTCTAATGTTGGGAGTGTTTTGTGACTCTTGTTTGTATAAAACAAAAAAGGGGGAATTGTGGGGAGAGGTAGGATGGATTGAGCTGCAGGCTGTGAGACATGTCTGTAGAACACCATGGCAGCACAGAGAAGCTTGTCTCCTCCTGACCTTGGGGGGAAGAAATGCCACAGGGCAGATTCCCTACGGAGAGGAGCCGCTGGAGGAGTGAACAGCTCATGATCACCCCCATATAAGGACAGTAAGAAAGCGTGTTGCTGACATGGCAGTGTGTGATAGGTCGCTTAGTGAAAATACCATATTAGGAAATACTGGGTCTTGAAGAAGTGTATAAAACCAGCTTGTTTCTTTAAATAAAGGTCTCAGATACCCTGCCGGTCTGAGTCCATGCCTTAGTCATAACGTCAATTAATATCCATGATGGAAAAAGCATAAAATCTAAGGTGTTGAAATAGTGTATTTTCCTAAACACCTATGTGAACAATAGCAGAAAGCACAGTAAAATATTAATGAAATTGATAAAATATAGGTACATTTACTGAGAAAGGAACATATCTGAAGCAGGTAATCCACTTAAATTATTAAAGTGACAAAGTTTTGAACTTTATATGAATCACAGATGCATTTATATGATTAATGTCTTCAGAGGATAGAGAAAGTTCTGGCAGTGAATAATTTACTATCAGGTGAACAAATTTCTGAATGGGACTGACATTTGGAAAACAAAGACTCTCCTCTTTGGAGTCAGTGCATTTGAAATACACTTATAGAAGACGGGAGGAAAGGAGTTGGTTGTAATACGCTGCCTGAGTCATAACAAAATGCATTAAAATGTCACTTTAGAAGCTATTCCTTGTTCTACTGAGCCAATCCAAGAATAAAAAGTATAGTCATTAAGAAGAGAAATGTAAAAATGTTGTAAGGTGCATATTTAGTTTCAAATTTTAAAAATGCCTTTAAATGTGTGTTGGAAAAGTCAAGAAAACTTTATGAGTAGTATGACTAAATGACAAGACTGGTATGAATCTGCAATTTTGTGTCCAATATTTCATATAATGCATCACAGTTTTTTAAGTATCTGAAAATTAATCTTGTTTCCTTTAGGTAAGCCAGATGAAACATTACACTTGATCAGATCCTTATGCCTAAGTAAGCAGTGTCAATAAAACTGCAACTGAATGTCAGAATATCTTTATTGATAATAATCATTATTTAATGTATTTGATTGTACCAGTCTATAAATAAGGTACTAAAATGCATAAAATCTAGATCTACTCGTCTACCATATGTAATAACTAGACTAGACAGAGCAGCATAAAAATATTAGCATACAGGATATAAAATGTACCTCTCAAGAAAGTCAAATAAACAAATTAACAAATGCAATGTGTAATTGCTCTCACCCCTTTAAGCCTGCATCCTATTTTGCTTTCAGACATTAAATGTCAAGTGCATTTTTTTGAAAGAAAGTGACATTATACTCATTATGGAGTCATAGAAAGGCTTGGATTGGAGAACCTTGAAGATCATCTAGTTCCAAAGCCCCTGTCATGGGCAGGTGTGGTGGTTTGAGCCGAATTTTGGGAAAACATCCAAAAGGAACATCTCCTCCTCAAAGGAAGGCAGGTTATAGCCACCCCTCCCCCACCAGGTTCGGGAAAAAAAAAATTTCCTCGGAGGAATGTGAAAAGAGAAAATAAAAACTATTTATTTAACAAATACACAGGTAAAGAATAATAATGCTAAATAATAAAACCTCTCGCTATGGAGAGGAAACCTGAACGTTTTTAAGAGTCCTGCTGTGGATGTGGTCTCTCTCTCCTCCTCCTCTTCAGATCTTGGGTCCGGCCTGGGCCCCCTCTGAGCCTGAGGTGGGAATTTTCCCAGTGAGTTCTGGTGTTCTGATGGTGAAACAGTCCAGAAGAGAAGAAGGGAAAAGCCAAAAGTCCCAGAAAAAACCCCTTCCCTCTCTCTCTCGCCGAAGAAGCTGAACCGAAAAAGAAAAAAAACATGAAAAGCAAGAAGGGTAGGAAGGCTGCTCCTTTCACTCCTCCAGCAGCAGCTAGTCTCTGTGTCCTTGAAGCACAGACTGTTTTGAAAAGTTTGCTCAGTTTTTTCTCTCTCCTCTCTCAGGCTCTGTTTAAGAGGCACAGAAAAGCACAGGAATCATGTCTAGTCATAGAGCAGTGATAGAGGATACAACAGCATAAAGTCACCCCAAGACAGCAGGGAAACCTTCTACTAGAGCAAGTTGCTCAGATCTTCATCCAAGCCTGGCCTTGAACACCTCCAGGGATGGAGTATTCACAATCTGTACCAGAGCCTCACCACCCTCACAGTAAAGAATTTCTTCCTAATATCTCATCTAAACCTACTCTGTCAGTTTGAAGCCATTCCCCTTTGTCCTGTCACTATGGTCCTGTATAAAGTCTCTTTTCATCTTTCTTCTTAGCTCCCTTCAGGTACTGGAAGGTGACAATTAGGTCACCCCTAATCCTTCTCTTCTTCAGGCTGAATCTCAATTCTCTCAGCCTTTCCTCCTAGAAGAGCTGCTCCATCCCTCTGACCATCTTGGTGCCTCCTCTGGACTCTCTCCAACAGCTCCATGTCCTTCCTGTGCTGGGACCCCAGAGCTGGAGGCAGCTCTGCAGGTGGGGTCTCACCAGAGCGGGGCAGAGGGGCAGAATCCCCTCCCTCCCCTGCTGCCCACGGGGCTTTGGATGCAGCCCAGGACACACTTGGCTTTCTGGGCTGGGAGTGCCCATGGCCGGCTCATGTCCAGCTCTCACCCCCAGCACCCCCAAGTCCTTCTGGGCAGGGCTGCTCTCGGTCTGTTCATCCCCAGCCTGGGTTGGCACCAGGGGTTGCCCTGACCCAGGGGCAGCACCAGCACTGGGCCTTGTTAAACCTCATGAGATTCCCTTGGGCCACTTCTCAAGCTTGTCCAGGTCCATCTGTGCAATACTGAGTGACTTACAGTGAATTGTGGAACACTCTGACAGTGTTTGGAAAGAGAAGAAGCTGACAACTGTGAGTATTTATTTTTACTTTCTTCCCTATACTGGAGGTACATCATCCCTTGGTAGTGTGTGGGGATAGCATCTCCTCCAGAAGCGTGTGGAGTTGGTGTCATGGACAGTGGGGTGCTTTCTTCAAGGAATCCAGGAAGATGCACTCACCTTCCAAGAAATCATTGTCCTGAGAAGAGAGAGATGGAAGGGATGGGTATGAGAGTGACACAGAAACAGGGGCACTGTCCAGGATGATGCTCATGACTGAGGCAAGCTTCCCAAACCACCCCTCATGCAGGGAGCAGTGGGATGGCATCCGTGGTACGCTTTGGGGTGCATGGGGGCTCCTCTGAAGCCCATAACCTCATACTCTTGAGTGGGACCTACAGACAGAGTCTCCAAGAGCATCTCTGCCTGGGCAAGGGCACAACAGGGAAGCAGGGGATGATAGAAGAGGATGGGGACATCACAAACCCAGAATCGGGCAGAGCCAGCTTCTCCCACCCAGGGATGGAGTGGGAGAGGGACAACCCCAGCCAGCTAAGGATGTTATTCATGAATGTAAGACAAGCTGCGAGAAGCCATCTGTTGCTGCTTCTGTTATCACTTCTCTAACTGTTCACAGCTTCTGCAAGCCTGCCCATCCCAGCAGCCCTGTAATTACCTCAGGAAACATTCACCCTATATATATCAGTCTCAAGTCACACTTTACCCAGCTCTGCTCACACCAGCTCTTCCCAAGGGTATTCCAGCCCCCCATTCCACCACTTCACCAGCTGGCCTTTGTGTTTCAGCAGCTGTAGCATAGCATAGAATGCAGTGGAGCTGGCTGTGTTGTCCCTGCTTCCCCACAGATTGTGCTGAGGGTGCATCCTGCCTGCGAAAGACACCTGACTGGGTGACGCCCTTACTGCTGGAGGGATCGCAGATGGAGACAACAGAGCAACGCCTTTTTTTTTGTTGCCCATGTGTATGGGCAGCAGAGCCCTCCCCAAACCTCCAGTGCAAATGGGCTTTAACCCACCAGCCTCTCTCTTCCTACTCCCTCAGAACACTGCCCTGGCTCAGAGAGCTTAGATGAGCTCCTGCACAAGATGAGGAGGAAAACTCACAGCTGAGCTTTATACACAGGTGACCTAAACCAGCCCCCAGGAACATCTCTCCTGAGAAGTAGAATACAAGCACATCTGCATCCCATACATCCCTTCCCATCAGCAGCACGCAAGAAGTCTTATAACGTGGTGATGGTGTCGGTGGATTGATGCCACGTTTTTCCCACAGAGTCCCTCGTGGAGATGCTTTGGCAACACTCTTCCAGCACAACGCTCTTCCAGCACCCACACGTGCACATGATCTCAGTCCTGCAGGCTGTCGCGAGCAGCCACTCACATACACCGTCTATGTGCTGACGGGAGACGAAGAGGCGAGAGAGATTTTCTGCGTGCAATTCTGAGGCGTTTATTGGAACCAATGCACCTGAAGGGAACAGAGGCAAAGAACACAGAAAAAAAGCCCGCACTTGGTTTTATCCCAGAGGGTCCCAGGGGTGGGCAGAGCATCAGAAACCAGTAGTCTGAGGGCTAGGGGTTAGAGGCAAGGTTGAGTGACATCACAGGGGCCAGTGGGAGAAGGGAGGGGAGAGGGGAGAGGACCATCACAGGGGCCAGTGGGGTCTCGGTAAAGGGAGAACTTTCTGGCACAGTGGTGTGAGGAGAGACCACTTCGTAGTAACACGGGGGGTGTAATGTGGACTTAGCCACCGCAACAGTCTTACACTGTGTGCCAGAGACGCCATCCTTAGGGACACAGAAGCCCTGGTCTTCAGTCAGCAGCATCTTCTGGTTCTTGTGTGACAGCTCATTGCAAAACTGTTCAAGCTGCCTCCTCTGCTGAGCCATGCTTAGCTGATCCTGCCCCATCCCCAGAAGAAAGAGAAGCTGTTGGCAAAGGTTCAGGCCCTTGGCATACTGGTCACAGGCTGAGAATGGAAGGTGAGGGGCTTTTGCCTGGTGTAGAAGTTCTTGATGGTGCCTCAGCTGCTCCCTCTGTCTCTGGACGGCCCTGAGCCCCTCCTGGTGTTCGGACTCTATCCAGTGTGCCTCCCACAAGGCTCGCTCTCCTTCCTCATACATCTGGCATGAGCGCTGCAAGGCAGAGCAGCTGGGGAGACTGGGAACAGAGATCATCACTGCCCAGGGGCCAGACCCCTTTGCACATATCCTTATTTCCAGCTCGGGATTAGGATTCATGACTTTGTGAGCAGTGTGAAGCCCCAGTCTTGCTCCTGGCCCCTGTACAGCTGTGAACTGCAGCAAAAATGCTATGCTTACCTCAGTCTGCTTTTAAGCTCCTTCTGCCTCTGCTGGATGCACTGTTTGGCCCTCTTCAACTTCTCCTTCTTCAGATAAAGCTCCTGCCAGGACTCATCCAGCTGCTCCTTGTCCGTCTTTAGCTGTTCCTCCTTCGCTGTCAGCTTCTGGCCCTGTAACTTCAGGTCTGCTGGCTCCTAGGATGGGCACAGCGGAAAACATAGCATTACCTGGCCTATTCTGGACATTGTCTCATGTCTTCCTAAGTAGATGAGGGAGATCTGTCCTTGATAAATTTCTTCTGCAGGCCAGTTTGGGGTGCAGAGCAACACCACCGAGTACTTGAGCAGCGCCCTCATTCATCCGCCCTTGGGGGCCTGGGCTGGCAGACCTGTGATTGTACAGACACACTCACACATTTTCCCCAGAAAGGATGGAGCCCTTCACCACGTTGGACAGCCTAAGGTGTGCTCAAGGCTCAGTAGTTTGTGAGCAGTGGAAAGACTCAACCTGAATGGTTATTTTTCACCACAGCAGCCCTTAAAAATGGACTTCTGAACTGTCTGTACCACATATTCCCTCTGGACAGCCCAAGGCAGAAGCAGAACTGACTGTGGACACATCCCCAGGGCACAGCTGGCTTCTCAGCTGACTTCAAATGGAGACAGCTGCTTCTGCTCTGACTGCCCAAACTCCTTACAGGCACAGGCGAGAGACAGAGGTGACTGATGCTTCTGTAGATGTCCAGACATGCTGGTAGAGGCTGTTCCTGATTCTCACCACCCTGAGTGACATCTCTGACTTTAGACCTGGAGGCAACACTGAATGTCTCCCCTGTGGGCAGGACCCATCCTTGGAGCCTCCCAAGTGGTGCTGGAGGCTACAGGAAGGAGCTCTGCTCTGGTACCTTGGCCAGTCTCATCACAGCGAAGTCCATTCTCCGGGATTGCTCCATCTTGTGCTCCAGATACTCCTCCATCAGCCACTGTCTGTTATGGAATTCAGCCCACTCAGCTGCCAGGTTCCCTTGCTCCTCTGAGCATTTCTGCAGCATTCAATTCTTCTCCTCCAGCCAAGTGCTCTGGAGACCATGGCAAGAGAGGGAGAGATGAAGACCTAAGTCCCATCTGCCACATTCCCTTTAACCAACCCACTCCTGCCACTAAACCACAGACAACACTGAAAAGCTGATTCCAGGCCATGGTGCTTGGCCAGAATTTTCCAAGGAGATCGCTGGCTTTCTGCTCTTCAAAAACGAGCATGCATAATGCACACAACATTTGCGTGCTAGAGGGTTGATCAGAGTGCTATTCCCCATGCAGCCAGGTGTGGGATGAAGAAGGCCAAGGGCAGGTGAGGAGGGCTGCAGCCCAGACTCCAGCTCTGTCCTCCACCCTATGCTGCAGTGCAGCACTGCACAGACTGACAGCACATGGGAAAAGCACCCAGAGGTGTCCATCTGGCCTCACCTTCTCCTACTCCCTTTCTTCTTGCACCATGGAGAACTGCTGCATCATGAATTTTTGCTGCTCCTCCAGCATGTGCTGCAGTGATTCTCCTTGGGCTTTTTCTACCATTGCCTTCCAGTGCTCCTGGGTTTGGAGACAGAGGAGAGGCATGTGCCATTCCCAGGTGCCAGGCCAGCAACCTCCAGTGGGCAAGTCATGCCCCATATTCACACAGGAGGGCTGAACTTGTCAGAGGGCACAGGCCGGACTCACCTGCTCCAGCAGCTAAGTTTGCTCTCTCAGCCTGGCCTCCAGTTTACCAATCATTTGGAACTGCCTCTGCTCTTCCTCCATGTCCCTCTGCTGCTGTGACATCCTGTTCTGGAGCTCTGGAAGAGGCAGCAGCATTGCCATATGCAGCAGGAGCTGGGACACCCTCACTGCATCCACATGATATTCATGGAAAAACTGTATTTTTTTTGTGCTTTGCACATACCCAGGACTGTATTTTGTCAAAGATAGACCCCCAGATGTTAAGTGACCAAGGCAAGCAAGGCTTTGCCAGGCTCACCTTGTCACCAGCTGAAGAACTATTTGCTTAACTTTTGGAAATACAGTGCTTCTTCTCAAAAATCATGTTAAACATAACCAAGAAGAGGAACAAGAAAGTACACTCTGTTGACCCAGTGTCTCAAAAACAAAGAACTAAACTAGTTGTACCAACTCATCTCTGTATTTGCAAAGTAGCACCAAGTTCATCAAGAAATCAGCTTTGGGGCTGGTGACAACAAAAGACCACCCAAGGGACCCTTGAGACAGGAGGACACAGGCACCAGTGGGAGGGAATATATATTATTGGACTTGGGGAAATTATTATCAAATGTATGTTTCTTCTGTGAAAACCGGTGAATATGCATGTAAAATATAGTATATAAACAGGAGCTTTTCTTACTTGATATGCATGATAGGTAGAAATATCCCATGTGCATCCAGAGCTGAATAAAGAATGCCTGCTTCTTAATGCTACACTGGGGTTGAGGAGTTTATTCTGCCAGTTTTGGTAACACCTGGACCGACTTTCTTCAGTGAACTCATTAGCAGAGTTGAAGGTCTACACTGTGCTTGTCTAATGTTCTGGAAGTGGTACCTTTAGGTCCCACTGGGATGAATCCCACTTGGACGAAACATACCCTTGAGCAGCTTGTCCTGCTCCTGGGAATCGGGGTGCTGCTGTGCTGGGGCCATGTCCTGGCTCTTCAACAGGAACTGAGTTGCCGGCTGTTCGTTCTCTGGCTGCAGCCTCTCCTCCTGCTGCTCGTCTTTGTTCTTCACTACCTTCTTCTGGCTCCTACCCAAGAGGTCACACCAAGGAAAAAGTGTTGCTTTCTCGGCCATACCCAGCACATGGGAGATGTGCTGGCAGTGGATTAGCTCCTCTCCCTTGTCATCCATGGCAGTGTTGGTGAGCTAAGCCCCCAGCCTTGGCTCACCCATGGGGCTGTTCTCTGTGACCACCAGGCCCACACTGTTATGGGGTCTGTGCCTCCATTCTGGGATGGACTGTGGAGCTGCCCCCTCNTCCCCTGTGGGCAGGACCCATCCTTGGAGCCTCCCAAGTGGTGCTGGAGGCTACAGGAAGGAGCTCTGCTCTGGTACCTTGGCCAGTCTCATCACAGCGAAGTCCATTCTCCGGGATTGCTCCATCTTGTGCTCCAGATACTCCTCCATCAGCCACTGTCTGTTATGGAATTCAGCCCACTCAGCTGCCAGGTTCCCTTGCTCCTCTGAGCATTTCTGCAGCATTCAATTCTTCTCCTCCAGCCAAGTGCTCTGGAGACCATGGCAAGAGAGGGAGAGATGAAG
>WEIT01025105.1:1824-13527 GCA_013389985.1 Dryoscopus gambensis
GAACTATGTTGCTCTTACTCTTTCTGGGGTTAGCAGTTGTTTCCCTCTAGAGTAATTTGGCATTCAGATACGACTGTACAAATGTAGTAAATGCTGGTAAGAGACATGGGCTACAAGGAGGAAAACTGTCTGGGAATAGTATTCTTGCTAGTCTGATGTAGGAAGACAGCAGAGGTACTCTACAGCTTGGGATTCCCTGGCATACAGGGCCCTTTTTAAATATATATTTGCAAGTAATGCAATGTTAGCCATGATAAACAGAAGGATGTCCACCCACAGTCTTTGAGAAGAGAAAGTTTCTTGCAACTTGGATCTGTCCAGCTCTTTCTCATGGTTTTCTTACATACATATTTCAGCCGCAAGAACAGTCACAGTGTTTAGATACTCAAAAAATGCATCTGCACCACAAGAAACTGCCTTTCAGATCTCCTGCATAAACTATAAAAATAAAAAGTATCTTGGCAATTATTTTTCAGCTGTGAAATACGTTTTTGTAAAGCTGTGACTGTAATTTTTCTTGCACAGAACTCTTTGTACTCCCTTATCGTTACCATATGCGGAGCTTTTTTTGTAGTTCAGCCACTCCTTGAAGACCCAAACGTTGAACCATTTTTTCTTCCTTAAATTGCTTACTTCTACACATAACCAGTCCATCTTATAATGCAAAGGAACTATTAAGAGTATTCAGACTGCAAACAGGACTCTCAGCTAAGAGTCTTGAAATATGGAGTGATGTTGCTCCAACAAAAAGTTTTGGAAACTGTACCTGGCACTTCTGGTTTATTTTGGAATATTTAAAACTGTTCCTCATCTTCCGTCTTATTCCATAACTGATAATTTTCATCACCTAATTTAGGTTAATATGGCGACTAGAGCTGCTTCATGGAATTCATAGCTTCAGCTCACATGTCCTTATATTTCTTGAAATTCAAAGTAATGAAAAAGTGTAGAAAAACACATTTTCTTTTCTGTAACAAGAACAGCAAAATACGTGTAAGACTGCTGCCACTTTTGCTCAGCAGATAACTATTAACATTGGCTTATTGCTTTACATGTGCATGCTGCATATTTCTCTGTACTGAAGGCACTGCACTTGGCAGGTGGATTAAGATAAATTTGAATAAATTCTGATTACCTTTATGTTCAGGAATTGAAGTCTCAATACTGAAAAGCTAGTTTAGGTGTGGGGTAACTTTTCTGGCTGATAGAGCCTTAATCATGGTTCTGCAATTCATCCCTCTCCAAGTTTTATTAGGACGTGGCTTCTAAGACTCTTCTGTGCTTCCATGGTATGCTTTGAGAAACTTGTTGGTTTGATAATCTCATAGAAATTTTTTTACGAGAGAGTTAATACATGGCTTGCAAACAAGTGAGAAATTGCTGGGATTACAGGATAATTCTATCAAGGTATTAAGAAAGCCATTCCATGAAAATTAAATCAGTGAGGTGTTTTGGGGAGGGATTCAGAACTTGAATGATTAATTCTGCAGCAGTGGTTTGAATGAGTCTAAGAAAAGCAAGATGTTTCTGAAGGTTGAACGTGATAAAGTCTCTAGCAGTTAAGATGGGATACGTAAGTTTCTGGTCAAGAAAATGAAGCAGCCTAACAGCACTGTCAATTTTGGTTTTAAAGAAACCCACTTCATTCAAACCTCTACATCTCTACCTCAGAACACACTTATGCTTTGCAGTCTCCAGGAGATGATCGATCTAGCTGAAGTTTATGTCTCAGGTAGCAACTGATACAAACTGCTTGAGCAAAGAATTCAGGAAGTTCTGAAGTTGACTTTTCTGAAAGAGCCTTGTAGTGCTTCATTTGTCATTGTCAGTAATTTCGCATTTTGCAGTAAAGGGGCTTTAGAGAGGCTCAGCTCATCTTTCTTGTACTCTTTTAGTCTGTTCTTTCTACAGTAAATTTTTCTCCTGCCCAAACGATCTGGATTATTTGTTTTTGGTTTGGTTGGGGTTTTCTTTCAGTAATATCCTGATTGCTGGCCAGAGAGACTTGTTGCGGGTTGATTTAGTGCACTTTTCTTCTCCCAGACGTGGAGCAAATGACTTCTGTACTTGGGCTGTTGTCTCGCATTGATCTTAACAGCAATTGTTTTCAATCACTGAAAAAGAACCAATAATGTTTCGTCAGTAGGAGAAATTTAGCTTGTTGATCTTATCATGCTCGTTGTTCACATAAGCTCTAAAGCAAAACTCCACTAAAAAGAAATCCCATCAGATTTGCCAGGAATACTATATTATCTAATAAAGTCAGACTTGATAAACCTGTAATTAAACAAACGGGAGAAAAGGAAAGAAATCTACCATATAATGAAAGAAAGAAATCCATCGTTTTAATGATATCATGATGAGGAAACCTGACAGTGGTGGGGTTTTTGACTTCTATCAATCTAAAACTAAAACAGCTGTTTTGAAAAGGCAATGTGTCATCTTTCACCTCACCAGAAGTTAGTGGGGATGATGTGCAAACCTGCAGTTTGAGATAGATTTTCTTTTTTTTTTTTCCCCTCCACACAGGTATTTTTAAGCTCAGTTACTAACATAGTAACTGGCATGCAGCTCATAAAGCTGCTGTGAAGCTGATTTGTGCTTTCTCCTGAATCTCCAGTTGTATGTGTATTAATATAAGAGATTTTCAGGCAGCTGCAAGTAACAATCTAACAATTTTAGGTGGTAGATTTTATGGTAGATTGTTTATAAATGTGGAAAAATTTAGTCACATAATTTTATCAGGATAAGAGTTTCTGATTTTTGAAAAAAACCAAACCAAACCAAACCAAACCATACAAAAAATCAAACAAAAGACCTCCTTTCTCTATATAGGGTGTTGTTTTTCAGCTTATAAAGAAGGAATCATATCTGTTTTCTTTTGTCCCGGTTCACAACTCAGTGTTCTGATGAGAATTCCGTAATTGAAAAAAGATCACTGAAGTATGAGTGGAGAAGTTAAGAGTAAGAAAAGAATCCATACTTTCCTCTCTTTCTTTCATTGGAAGATTTTTTCAGCACAGAGTAAATTTCAACATATGGTATCTTATCTTTGCTTTTCAGTGAGAAATTTCTGAAGAAATTATTATCGCATTAAAGCTACCTTAAGTAGCAATATTTGCCATCTATTTGACAGAAACTCTCCAAATGTTTCTGGTTCCCTTGCTTATGTAGTCACTTTCTAAGAATAACCCCTAAAATCCTTAAAATATTTACCTGCAGAGTAACACATATGTAAAAAGATATTGCTTAAATGGAAAACAGCTCATTTTGTGAAGCACTGAGAATCTGATTAAAAATATTTTTCTTTGAGAGACATCCTATTTTCAGTATTCTTGAGGAGTGGAAGCTACTTGGTGCAAAACCAGACTGAAATGGCACTCATAATCTCCTTCCTCTCGTGTGTTGTCTCTGTCCAGTATAGGGTTATTAGACAGGGGCTAAGTTAAGTGCCAAGTAAATAGTTGGATACTATTTGGAAAATAAGAAGTCTACTGTACAAACAACTTTTGAGGATTCTGGACAAAAAAAAAAGTGTATGTAATACTGTAAGTAAATAGTGTCGTGGTTTAAACCCAACTGGCAACTCAGCCCCACACAGCTGCTCACTCACACTCCCCTGGTGGGATGGGGGAGAGAGCTGGAAGACTAAAAGTGAGAAAACCCATAGGTTGAGGTAAGGACAGTTTAAGAATTAAAGCAAAAGGTGTGCACACAAGTCAAGCAAAACAAGGAATTAACTCACTGCTTCCCATGGGCAGGCAGGCTTTCTGCCACCTCCAGGAGAGCACAGCTCCGTCACACCTCATGGTTGTCGGAGAAGACAAAAGCCATCACTCTGTAAGCTTCCTTCCTTTTTCTTCCTCCAGCTTTATACGCTGAGCATAATGCTGTATGGTATGGAATATCTCTTGGATCAGTTGGGATCAGCTGTCGCAGCTGTGTCCCCTCCCAGCTCCTTGTGCACTCCCAGTCCTCTCGCTGGTGGGGTGGGGTGAGAGGCAGAAAAGGCCTTGATGCTGCGTAAGCACTGCTCAGCAGTCACTGAAACATCTCTATTATCAACACCGTTTCCAGCAGAAATTCAAAACACAGCCCCACATGAGCTACTGCAAAGAAACTGAACTCTGTTCCAGCCAAAGCTGCTGCATCCAGCCATAGCATACATTTAAAAGTGGTAGTAGAAGGGAAATGCATGGTCCAGACAAAACACTTTCAATACCATCTGTAGTAGCTACAGTAAGTGGAAAAATATTTGGTGTACATGTGTTGTCTAAGCATACTTATCCAGTTCTTCTTCATGATTCATTGTCTTGTCTAGTTTTCTAAACTGCATTACAGGGGTTGTGCTAGGGAAGACCATGTATTTGGTACTTCTTGTCAAAAATTACTTGCTAATCTGTAGTGGCCATTATTTTATAGAACAGAGCAGAAAGCAGTTTGATCTACATAGCATGGCTCTGAAGACATTCAAGTTTAAGCCTATAGCTTGAATTCTTTATCTAAAAGTGAATGTAAAAATTAAACTGTCCATATCTCAAAAGAAAATTACTTGGTGTATTCCATGAGGATTCTTGTGCAATCATGTAATGAATTTCAGTAAATATTGTCATATATAGGTTTTTTCTCAGCGCATCCTGAAGAAACCTCATGTACTGTTTCAGCTCATCTTTCTCATCCGGCCTGTATTTGCTGTGGAGATTCTCATCTTTTCCATTTTTAAAAAGTGCTTTCTCTCTCTAACACTAGTAATTGAAGAAGGAAGGAAATTGCCATGTTTGGCTGTTAAAGAGTCAGTATTTTTATAATGAAGTAGTTTTCTGCTACACAGTATTTTTTTTCTTCTGGAAGGCAGTGTGTCTCAAGCCAGTTTTGCTTTTTTCCTGTATTCTACAAAGCAAATCCCAGAAGACATTTTGAGACTTCAGACCAAATAGCCCCGATACAAATGGAGTCATGGGAGAAATTCCTATTACTTTCCATTCCTGTAGCGAATGCTTCTCTACAGCCTACTGGGAATTTCTGATTCTTCCTTCAGAGACTCTTTGAGATGTTACATACAGTCCTTTAATTCAAGTACAGGAGCTATGTAGCGTGGATAAACAGTGGCAAAAATTCAATAGTAGTTTTAAAACACCTATGTTTGTAAGGGAGCACAAACAGCATTTTTTTCCTGTGGTAAAGAAACGTTCCCTAAAATCAGTGCTTATATTCACAATACAAGCACTGATACAGGTGCAAGAGCTGTTGACTGGTCCCTCTAAGCCAGTATAACCCCATAATCTTCCTTCTGCAAATACTTGCATAGTTATTTCCTGCATTCATTCATAATAAGAATAATTAAATCTTTTCGGCTAAGCTTGCAGTGGACCTAACAGTTGAACTTAGCTGCTGTTCCACAAAGCCCTGTGGGGAACTTTATATACTTACCATGACCTCACTGTTGAGTGTTTTCACTGGTAATATCTCTAGCTTGTTTTCGAGAAGCAAAGTTATTCAGAGCCAGGATTCAGATCAGCTTTCATTTTTGTACCTGCAGCAGACTGTGTGTGTAAATATTACTAGGTAAATATCCTGTAGTACTCAGTGCTAGAAAAAATCTGGGATAACTAATAACTGTAACTAATAACTTGGAAATGCCTTAAATTTTGGGGTGTATAGAACCCTATTTAGAAAATTTGCTAAATAATTATGAGAAAAATGCTAAGTGCTTTATGTGTGCTGCGTGTGTGGAATCAAGAGGCACAGAGGAAACACAATAATAAAACCTGTACCATTTTAATACATTGGACAGTGTTACTTTCTTCTTCCTTGCTACCAGGGAAGGACTGCTCAGAGGTAACATTTGAAAGATACTGTAGGTCATCCCAACAGTCACAAACTTTCCTAGGATGTCAGCACATAAATAAGGTAGTGGTCATGCAGACAACCAGGATACTGATGACCTGTTTTACACTCTCAGCATGTCATCTACTCACGATGTGACAGGAAACCACAGTAAGGGCTGGCGGGAAAGTGAGGTGAGGCATTTCATTCCCATGGGGCTTCCCAGACACAGTAACTTGTTATAGGATCTGACAAGTAGGTTAGGGCACAGGCTTCTTACAAAGCCAATACTGTACCAAAAATAATGAGTTTGACAATGTGTGCATCCAACTGATGCCCTTGTTCATGTTAGGTATGTCTGGAATTTTTGGCATAGTCCAGGATGTAGGGTGGGAGAAGACAGATACTTAGGGAACTCACTAGATGATACGGCAGCAGTTTTTCATAGTGCTTATTATTTTCTCAATAGCTTGTTGAACTAGCTCAGTATGCATCTACCTATCGGTAGTGCATATCAGTAATAGTGCAGAAGGTATGAATATACACTCCTGGATGAAGGAGTCACCAGGACCCCTGGAGACCTGATTTAGACTAACCTTTTACACTGACTGTCAGCTCACAAGCCAAAGTAGTGCTTAGGAAGGGGGCTAAATGCAGCAAAGATAAAATAGGTGAACGTAAAACCAGCAAACATGTTATGTGCTGTCTTCTCAGCAGCAGTGATCCAAATTGCAGCAGTGTGAGCAGCCAGCCCTAGGGGCCTGTATGCTTAGGTGGGGCAGACTGGAGCGGGGTGCCTGTGAAGCTCCGGGGGAAGTCTGGATGCATTTAAGAGAAAGCTTCCCTTCAGCAGGCACAAAGCAGAGTCCCATTTGCATAGGGCAAATACCTGAAAGCTCACAATTTCAGCCCGAAACATTAATTCAATGGCAGAAAGAAACTACTCTGCCTGCTCTTATTCCATTGTCAAAGTTAATCTGAGTGCTCATTGTCAGAAGACATAGCAAATAAACATGACATTTAAAATTAATCCAACTTTCTTTAGCCCTCTTCTGTCTCCTCTGATCACCTAAGCAGTTGGTTGATACAAGACCAATCACTCAGTTACAACAGTATACAACCACTCTAAATCCCTTATATAATTTGCATTCATATAACTGCAACCAACTTTTGGACTCTGAAGAAAATAAGTAACTTGCAAAGTGCTAGTGAGGAAAATTCCATGTTCCCCAAGGGATTAAAAAAAAGCGGAGTAAGGCGCAGGACTTCTTAGCCAACGTGTAGGTGGAAATCTTTAGTACCCCTGTGAACTGCGTGAGCTCAAGTTTCTTATTAACAATCATTTCTATAATGTTGCAACCACATAAATAAATAGGCTGAGTAAGTAGCTGTTTTCTGTTACTTAAAGAAAAATAGACAAGCAAGATGCATTATTTCATGTGTTTGGTTATCTTGGACCACTGTGATTTGCCAGACTAACTATTCCTTCATTGCATGTTGAACCTGTCTTTTGTTAAACACTAGCTGTTGCTTGGTTACTTCCCACCATGCTGTTTTTATTAATTCTGTCTTAGGTCTGTTTCTTTTGTTGTTTCTTTTCTGTGCCTTCAATCTCAAAATATCTTTAAGGTATTGCATTTAGCTGCTGACATAGAGTTACTCATCTTCTGAAGTCCACAGTATTCCCCAAGTCTGTTTTTTTTCCCTCATCCTCAGTGTTCCTCTAATTTAACTGTTCCATTTTGTTTTGACTTTTGATTATCCCAGGGTCCGATTGGTATGGATGGAAAGCTGGTAGGTGATTTGTTCAAAACCAGTGTAATTTAGGTCTTTCACATATTCCCCTCTGTTTTTTTAAATTACTTATGCTGACGTGTATGATAAAATACTGGCTTCCTTCAGTGTAACTTGGTTCAACTCCAGTAGCATGGATTTTTAACAGGTTGCTGAAAAGCCACTTCAGTCTTTTGTGCCTATGCAAGGAAATGGAGGTCAGCTCTGCTCCTCCTGTTTCCTTATCATTTTCTGTCCAAATTAGACTGGGAGACAGATGTTCCTCCTTGGGTGCTCTGTCCAAGGGTAGTTTGGTGGTGCCTTGAAAACAGCAGGATATCACTTCTGACTACATTTCTGTGACTCTTGCTGCTTTCCTTCTTTCACAAGTTCTTAATTTTTGTGTTTTAATTTCTGTGTCTGGATTTTGTTGGCTGATTAAATCTGAACAGCCTCACGTCTCACAAGAAATGATTTTGTATGATATTCCAGATATTCTTTAGGGATATGCTGCTTGAATTAAGTTTAGAAACAACCTTTAATTTTATACAATGCATTTGTTAATGCATTTGTACTTGTGTGTATATTTGTACAGCTTGATGTTTGGACATATGAGCCTGGAAGTTTATGTTCCCAGCTCTTTAAAGATTAACACCATAGCAAAGGTGTGAAAATCCAGTTTTGGCACTTTCTCATGTTCCTTTTATTCCTTTTGCTCTCTCTCTTGTCTCCCTTCCCAGGGCACTCCTTTTCCCTGATACCCTGGATACCTATTTTCTTTTCTATCCTTTTACTTACTACAAGCCCCATTTCCTTTGCAAGCTCAACTTGTTAACTTGCAGTGTCAACTTTCATTTTCTTCTCTTTTTTTCCTGTGCTTCTTGAGGTTTCTTTCGACTGTTAAGTAACTTGTCTGTAAAGTTTGCAGCCTGCAGTCAATAAGCTTTTTCTTCAATCTCTTTTAGGGAATTGGTATATTACCTGTTGACTTCAGTTACACCATGGATATTTTCTGTTTCTTTTAGTATCATTTATATATCAGCAGCTAATATTAGGTTCAGTTGCTAGGAAGGGATTAACTAACAACAGTAGAAGACTGTTGGCAATTAGAATAGGTTGCCAAACCCCTTTGTTTACCTCAAAATAGTGTATTCAGCTAGTAAATAGGAATATCAAAGGGAGAACTGTTCTGGAAATTTTACTGAAACTATGGCATATTACACGGCTATACCCACCGTAGTAATTTAGATTTTAAAAAAATAAAATAAAAAGCAGCATTCAGTTTGGATAATCACATACATGAGCAATGATCCAGAGGTTCAAAGCAGCAGCCACCAAAGTGCACCTGATCAGTCGGTGGGGTTGGGACTGATCCCTAAATGCGTGCAAGGACAGCAGGAATTAGTTGGTAGCTAGAATCAATGAATCACTTTTAGAGTACATAACAGATTTGAATAAAGAGATGTTCATTAGACAAAAGTCAGAGTAATGCTGACTTTTCAGTCTTGAACAGTATTTTCTCCCTGTTGGTTTTCTAAAATTTAGAGGAAAAACTTACAGCTAAAACATTTTAATCCACAAGTAACGTGAACTTGGGGATGATTTATGCAGCAGTGAACCAGACTGATTTCAGCAGTCCTGGGGCCATTTTGGGAGCACAAGCAGATAAACTGAGATTGAGTTTGCTCAAGTGACTTACAGTATCAGACTGAATTCATGTTAGAGGGTTTTTTCATGAACACCGAAGTAACTCAAGGAGCTTTATTCCTGACCCTTTCACAACATGTGAAAATGAGAGAGGGCAAAATTACCAGCTCCTTTTTGTGTCCCACCCTTTGAATTGCTGTTGTATGACAATAACCCCTTACAATTAAAAATGTTGTGATGCTTTTCTGCATATCTTTGTAAGAACAGCTGATGAGTTCCATAATTCAGTGCTTGCTGCATCCTCTGGGTAGTGTCACTTACTGGATTACTTGTGAGAAGGGAAAATTCTACTGTAGCTGCAGTGGATAGTAGGGCAATGAATAGATAAGAAGAAATGTTGAAGGATTGGGAACCATTGTAAAAACCAGAAAATAATTAACTTCACTATTGCGAAGTTCCTTCCATGCTAAAGGAGCTAATAGCCAAGGGCTGGAATAATCCTGCTATGAGTACTTTTGTATACAGCATCTACATTTATAGCTAAATGCAGGATAATTGTAATATTGGTAGCATATATAAACTAAGAGTAATGCAGCTATTGTATTCCCCAGTATCTCACTGAGTTTTCTGTCTACATGAAAAACTATTGTCCTGTAAAAATTCATTTTCCAGCTTTTTTCTGTATTGCAGAGATGAAAGAAGGGTAGTTATAAATGCTCAGTAACAGAAGGGCAAAGGAGTGATGCTGTTGAGATTGAGAGTAGAAAACACTTTCATGGGAACATGATTCCCACCCTCACATTCAATTCAGGATATGTTTGTGTTATGTGTATGTATCTGTCTCTTTTATTGTACATGTAGCATGTACCATGTGGTCACTTAGCAGCCTGGATGTCTTAGATGAAGGAAAAAGTCAATTTTCATATCTCATTGTTAAAATATAAATGCATATATTCTGCTTATTTGCTTTCTATTGCTTTAAATCAACTCTTTGTTGAAACGTTTTGGTAATTTCAGACCTTCATTTAAGTTTTGGCTTTTTTAATAGAAATACTTTGGAGACAGCCTTTAACGATGTGGTGAAAATGTATTGCAACTTTAGATATTTGTAACCAAATGTATTGTGAACTGCAGGCTTAGACCTCAGTTTAGATAATTTATGCAATTTTATTGCACCGACTGCCCAGTACTGCATCAGTAAGCAGTTCCTGGTGATTTTAAGATCACGAATAGCATATAATAGCTTAAAACCTGCTGTGAGGGGAAGATTGAGGTAAAGTCTGAGTGCTGAGGAGTCCCAATCATATTCATTAACCCACCATGGTGTGTAACTTCATAGAGCTTACCAACTCATAAAGTTTTACTTGATATTTGAACTGACAAACCAGCACCAGTAACTTATTTTTTTATAACCTCTGTGGTGCAGTTTTGGTCTAAGGAACCAATAGAAACCTGCAGCATCCACAAAAAGGAATACTTCAGGCTGCATGAAGTGTAAAGATTAGATAGCCACAGTAATTCTGTATTTTACCATTATTCCTCTATAACGTAATTCCTTATAATTTAAAAAAAAAAATCTTTTAAAACCTTCCTGTGAATTTAAATACCTTTTTTTTCCCCTGGTTTTTAATCAGCACGGATGTTCTATTAGTTACTATAAAAAGCATTTCTTCATCTGCTTCTCTTGTTGATAATTGTTCCCAGTTGAAATGCTTTCGCCCCCCACCCCCACTAAAATCGCACAGAATCACAGGACAGTTGAAGTTGGAAGGGACCTCTGGAGGTCATCTGGTGTAACCTCTCTGCTCAAGCAGAGCTATCTTGAGCAGCTTGCCCAGTATCATGTCCAGATGGTTTTTGACTATCTTCAAGAATGGAAACTCCACAATCTCCCATGTTCCTCTGCTTGGTTAACAGTAAAAAAAAGTGTTTCCTGATGTTCAGACAGAAACGTTTCAACTATTTGTAGAAGTACTTTCAAGCTAAAGTGAAGGCTCCGTGCTCAGTTTCTGTCAACAAAAGAATATGTAGTTTCAGTTTAAGTGAAGTATTATTTAAGTGTCATAAAACACCAGAAGCTGATGTAGGCCCAGGAGTTTAGAGGAATTCTCTCTTTCTAGGGAGAATTGCGCAATTATTTTTCTCTTGCAGTGTGAACTGATTGTCTGGATGATGTTGTTTATAGTCACAGCTACTGTATCGTTTGCTAAAATAATTCTGCTTTACGCAAATAATTTCTGTTAGGGGGTTTGAAATAACTCATGGCTTCCAGTGGGTTTTTTGGGCTAGGTATATTAGGGATAGGAAGTCTGCTGTGTAAGGGCTTGCAGCAACAAGAGATACAGTTCCTCAGCATGCAAAGGGTGCCTCTCCACTTGTCCAGGGATGATCTAAAGGGGATGTTGATAAATAAGAGAGAGGAAATGTATCAGCTGTCTTCTTGGACTGACTGACAAA
>WEIT01025107.1:285-11593 GCA_013389985.1 Dryoscopus gambensis
GTGATTTCTAGTCTAAATTTAAATTTCTTAAATCAACTTTATGCCATGCTGTAAAATCTAGTGACTAGGAAAAGAAAGGGTGGTGTCTTCTGTATTTAAAAAAAGATCTCAAGTTATTTTTGCATAATATATCTTTTTATTTCTCCCTCTCTCCCTTTATGAAACTATGATAGTTAAGAATGCGTTTTGTACAAGTGGTTTTAGACACACAAAACAAGCTTTTATACAACAGACACTCAGGTGAAAAAGACAATTGCAACAATGCTTTTCACACAGTGAAAATTAAAGCACATTTATTAATCACTCAGACCCAGATTTACTGTTCTGCAGCCAGTACTTGTATTCTGACATGACAAACAACATATAATGAGATAAACATATGTCTCTAGACTCATCTGGTAATTGTAATGAAGAGACAAGAGTCACTCTTGAAGTTCTCATTGATGCTTGTCCTCCATTACAGCACTGATTGACTTGAAGAACTCTTTATTACCACAGAGATGCTAAGTTTCTGAAGATTTTGTCAAATACTTTTTAAATCACAAACTCGACATGTCATGAGAAGTTGGATAGAACCAATACAAACAAGTTTAAAACCTGAGCGCTCTGAGGGGAGGTTGTGGTGTGGTTTTAAATTGTTCTGGTCATGGGGAGGTGGGGAGTAATGGTGTCTATAAAATAATCTTTTCCCTGTAATTTGGAATAAGGGGACATTTAAAGCGAAATTTTGGAAAGTTCACAGGATGTTTTTAAAAACACAGAGCCAGTGTGTACGTAAATTGATTTTACATCTTTGACTGTAGCTGGTTCTATAAGGTGGAAAGCTGATGGGAGATGGAAAAAAATGTGCCAAAGAAGGAGATATCAGAAAAGATGAGTCTGTGTATGGCAGCCCAATGTTATCTGTAATCACACCCACAGAAGACTGATCCTTTTCTGTAGAAACTAAAAGCCTTCGGTGTGCTGTGGTATTCCTCACCACCTGATGCCTCTCCCAGGTCTTCATGGCTGTCCTATTCTACTCCAACCTTGAATTCCAACCTTGCACAACTTCCCCATATCTTGCTCCTGAGCATAAATATTCTTTTACTGCTAAACATGTGATGTGTTTCTTTCATTGTCACTGGATAGAGTAAAATTGTTGCCATTTGTTTTGAAGATGGTTTAGCATACCCTGGCTCAGTGCTTACAATTTCTTTATGATCAGCCTGATCCATTTTGCTTCACTTTCAGAACTGGATATGTTTCTTTAATTTTAGAGGCATCAAACTCAGTTTCCAGGGCTGTGCAGAGCAATTAAAATGGGAGTTTTCAGGACAATTATTTCATGATATTTCTCTGCTCTGCTGAATAGTAGACTCAGATGATATCACCCAGTGGTGGTGTTAGCACTCTGCATGTTCATTTTCACTTACATACAATTATTAAATCTTAAAGTGCTTTTAAAGATGTCTCAAAGCTAGTGTATGCTCATGCTGAAAAAATGGTTGGTTATTAAAATAATATTTTTTGTACTAGATCAAATTTTATCTCCCGTAGTTTTAATAGTTGCTATTACTTTTTAAATTCCTGATTTCTGTGTTCCCTCTCTTGTTCAAAGGATTACTTAATGGGAATAGTGACCATGTAAGCAATTTACTCCCTCTTACAATTCATCTTGAGGATATATTTTAATGAGTTTAAACAAATGTTGATATCCATTATAAGGGTGCAGAAGCAGACCAGTAATGTTTACATTTAAGAGTAGAGTTATTTTTGAAACTGAATCTGTCAAAATTTCAATTCTGATGAAATACTTTTAAAATTCAATCTCACGAGTCACAAGGTTTCTGTAGTTGCATTTTCCTTCCTGCAGTAGTTATTCTTTTGGGAATCTCGTTATTGGCTCATAATAGAGTCCAAGTTCGGTGTTACATTTAAAATTCAATATAGATGAATACTTGTTTAGCTCTATCAGTACAATATATATATTTGGGTAATCACACTTTAATATAAAATAACATCTGCCTTATGTTTTCAGTGTTTTCAAGAAATTACATAAACATAGCGTGTCAGTATGTGGAACTTGTGATGATGTATTTTACCTGAGTATGTTCTTAGTAACTCAGGAAATTGCTGATGCAGGGGTAGTTCATTGTGTTTTGAATTCAGAGATGTCCTTTAAAGGCAGCAAATAAAGATCTTGGGAAGGCAAAGGGAAATGATTCAATATTTCTACTTTTGGAAAAGCGCAGAGACAACACCAGATTTCTTTTTTACCAATCCAGAATCTTCAGGGAGACTTTGGGTCCAGAAAACAGCAGTTGAGCAGTAATGGTAATTACTACTTCTGTTTTAGTTTGAGGTAAAATTAGTTTTGCAGTTATAGGAAAAAACATTTCTTTTAATGGATGTTAGTAATTTACAGTCTGTTGTCTGTGTGTGTGGGTTTTGTTTGGCTGCATTTATTTTTCTATCCTGATACCACCTTTTTTTGATAGTAAATTGGAATTCTCTTATGAAGAGACATTACTCCATTGAGGTTAGTAGTAGTTCAGGCATTTACACCTAAACAGATTTTCATCCTCTTTACTGTCACTTTATGGCAATGTTCAGTGTATCTGGTAATGGTGTTTTCTGAAGGCAGACTGAGAATNTTTGGAATGCCTGAATGCCTCATTCAGATTATCTTTACTCTTCATCAAAAATTAAAAATTATAATATAAACTCTCTGGACCATAAACCCCTCTTTGCTCTGTTTGCACAACAGCTAATGCAGAGAAGTCCTGGTTCATGGCTTTTAAGCAATAA
This sequence comes from Dryoscopus gambensis, assembly GCA_013389985.1. Classification (NCBI taxonomy): domain Eukaryota; kingdom Metazoa; phylum Chordata; class Aves; order Passeriformes; family Malaconotidae; genus Dryoscopus; species Dryoscopus gambensis. The sequence continues at coordinate 3,076 of WEIT01025107.1, forward strand.
AGTGTAGATAAAAATAATAATATAATTAAATTCAACTTTAAAGTGAATAGATGATGTGCAGTCAACATCCATGAGGAGGGGCTTTGTTAACAGACGTGTTAGGTGAAATGGAAGTTACTTTCATTTTATTAGAGCTGTGTTTCTCTTGCCCTCACACATTGCTTCCCGTTCTGCTACTGCTGTTGAGGCCAAGCTAATGAAAAAGAACAAATGTTAATGTACAGTGGAAATCAGCAGACACTGTAATCATTTGGCTTTGCCAAAGTAAAAAGTACTGACCTATTATTGGAGCCCTAGTCTATTCCTTTTTCTGATGCCTGCCTTTGTATTAGTACTCTAGTTTTTGAAAAGTAGGAGGCTCTGATGCTGAGTTTTATGCCACTTTTATAAATATTAACTTTTTTTAAAATTTACAAATATATGAGTGAGGAATGCCTTTGTGGGTTGTAATTGTCCTTTCCTCCTCTGATTTCTTTTGAATCACTATGTTTCACACAAATTACTCTAGAGTTTGTCTATATAAATAATGATTGTCCCACAAAATGGATGGTACAGGGGCACACCATCCATGTTACTGTTATTAAAGTTCTTCACATGGCACCATAATGTGAATGTAATTCAACTTGTTTGTCAATAACATGGGGGCATCTGCACCTTTTTCATGTCAGAGTTCACACCCATTCCCAAAGGGAAGGCAGATGCAAATTAACCTTTTTCTCAGAGTTATGGTTTGCACCAGTCCCCTGCTTTTGTGTAACATGTGCTAAATTAAGAAGGCCTTCAATTTGATTTCATCTCTTTTGACTACTAATGCTTGATGTAGCACATCCCTTGATATGCACGTGTGCACTGTGCTTGATTCAGTGTCTAAAAGCAATGTTGGGTATTAGAAGATTCTTATTTGTTTGTCGTATATAAAAAGTGTCATTTTTCCATCCCTGCTAGCAGCGAATTCTGACATATGAGCCTTTATTTGTTGTATTGCTGTAGCAGCCTTGGTTTTTGTAGAAACACGTAGGCTGCTCTTGGAAGGTAGGCTCATCCACTGAGACCCCTCTCCATTAGGAACTTGCTGGTGGTAATACACAGGATGGAAAAACTCAAGATTCTGAACTACTGGCTCAGAGATAATCAGCAGGCAGATCAAAAACTTGCAGAATAAATTGGAGAACAGCACTAGTATGCTGAGCTGTTATCAAAAGCCACGGACCCTGAATAAATGTTTCACAGGATAATGTCAGAGGCAAGGATCGTGTCACGTTTAAGAACATGTCCCAGTTGGCTTCTCTGTACCATGAGTGCTGGATTTTAAATGCTTGTAGTTTGTTCAAAGCATTTGCTATAAAAATCAGTGAGGAGATTTTTACTCATCCCATGATATTATGTTTGCCTTTTATTGAACATATGCAGGGAAAGTAGGACTAGCTTGTCTTCCTTATTTGCATAGGAATTCTTCTGTGCTTGTGCTAGTTGTAAGTGTATATCTGTGCAGTAAATTATAATACCTGAGATCCTTGCTCTTCCGCTACTTTTTAGCCCCTTTTTTGGCTTTACACTTTATGTGCTACTTTATACATAGAGACATCTACCTGTATATGTATTTATTTTAGTCTTAATTTATCAGCATTCTGTTAAAATCCTCATAGTTATTGCCCCACCGAGGAGAAAAACAGATTAAATTTCCTAAAATTTTCTTTTCTTTGGAGAGTTAGTGCTCCATGTGTGTATTTCTGTATGCATTGAGTAGTGTTTACTGCTGTGGTACGGCATGCATATGGATCCTGGAAAAAGCTTTGTCATTCCAGAAATCCTCTGTATATTTTCAGTGTTTTTATTTCGTGTTTGAGCATTATCCATGAAGAAGAAAATATTATAATGATTTTTTATTATATGTAAGTATTTTCTCACAGTAGTTGCAGGAGAAGAATGGGAAATTTTAGCTTTTCTATTTTTGCTTATCAAACCGTTCTTATGAAGGTGACTAAATCTCATACTCTTTTGTTCTTAGTACACCACCAGCACAGTCCAGCAGGCAGCTCCCAAGTGGACTCAAACAAAGGATGCTCTCCTTGTTGTCTGTAGTACTAAACTGAGGGAATATTTGCTGAACCAATCCAAGTAGTGTACCATGACTGAGTGCCCAGCTTGGACTCCTTGTACCATCCATAAAGGCCTGAAGCTGTGTCAGGGAATGTTTAGTTTGGATATCAGGAAAAGGCTCATCATGCAGAGTGTGGCTGAGCACTGGAAGTGCTCCCCAGGGCAGTGGTGACAGCCCCAGGGCTGCCAGAGTTCCAGGAGAGTTTGGAAAACAAGCCCGTGGAGGGATTTTTGGGCTGTCCTATGCAGGGTCAGGAGCTGGACTCGATGATCCTTGTGGATCTCTTCCAACTTGGGATGTTCTGTGATTCTATGATTCTACCCCTGCTGCCTCTGCATCATGGCTGTGAGGGCGCTCTCAGGAGGTGGAGGTGTGAGGGAGTGCAGAAAGAGGTGTTCCTACACCATTTCTGCAGGAAAGAGCCAAACCATCCCGAATCTGCCCCTTCTGAGGGAGTAGAGAGAGGGAGGAGCCATCATGGCAGAAAACCAAGTTCCTGTATTATCTGCATGGAAGGGAGGGCAGGAGGGACAGCTCCAGGGACGGGGGGAAGGGCTCCTGCCCCTCGAGTTCCCCGTGGCTGCAGGGCTGTACTTGGGGTCCTTCCTACAGTCTGCTCTGTAAGCAGCATTAGCTGAGGTCTTGCTACCTATGGATTCTATGAATACAATATTAAATATGTTTTAAATCATCTGTTATAGAGCTGGGCAGCTGAGAAATAACCTTGTAAACATTTCCCATTCATTTTTTATTTGTTATTGCCTTTTTTTTTTTTGCAGAAACATTCTTGTGGTTATAATCTTTCTTGTTGTGTTAGGTTTTTTTATTAATTTTTCTATAATTTCTCTTCTTCGTAGCATTCCCCAATGATTGTATTCACAGTGGTGTGTTGTAATAAAAATGTGCAATATTGTACAGATCGGTATGCGCAGCTTTCAATGATTATAATAATAATAATGAATTAATAATTCTTCTATTTCTCTAGCTCCCTAGACTTGAAATATTTCAAGTGTGTTCTTTTGGATAGATTGTAAATATTTTTTTTAACAAAGCATGAAACACTTCCATAACATAAAAGCATACAAATATTTTCTAGTTCAATATAAAAATGGAGATAAAAATAAGCGTCACAGAACTATACAACAGAACTGAATTAACTCCCCAAAGTGAGCATGATCAGACAGGAGGGTGAAATGTCAGGCCTGGTGTAACCCACTTCATTATGCCTCGCTTTCATAGTGCTCACACAACAGTGGATGATCTTAAACGTTGTAATTGAATAATTATGACTCAGGATGTTCTGCCTTAGGGCATAGTTTCTGCTTTTCCTGATGTGGCAAATAACGTACCATGTCACTCTGCATTAGGAAGCACAGCAACCATGCTCTGTGCACTGGTACAATTGTCTGCAGTACCAAGCTCTAAAGCACAGCCCTCCAAAACCACCTCTGTGGAAATCCAGATATTTAAGGAGACTTTCACATATCCCAAGTCTGGTTGAAGTCTGCAAAGTATTGCATCATAGCCTTGGGGTTTTTTAGCAAAAATAGCAATATGCCCACAAGTAATGCCCAGTTGTTTGAGGAGTTTGTGGCAACTTGGTGTGCAGGTTGGTTTGTTAATGCGGCTAAAAATTGGACTTTTTATTAGAAATTGTATGAAAGTGTTGGAAAAGCATTCTATATTGAGCCGTGTGTGTGTGTGTGTGTGTATATATAAAGTACCATCACTGGTGACATTTGTCTTAAATAAATTTACTTTGAGAAATGCAGCTGAAATGGATGGCCCACATTAGGGCTCTAGATAGAGATTTACACTTTGAAAAGTGAATGTAATTTATGTCCAGGTGAAGTGGGGTAGAAGTCCTTTTTGCATGTAGTGAACTGCAGCTCCAGCCTCTTTATTTGCTTCGTGGCACATCACAGCTTGATTCTTCTGCACTGCTGGTGAGTTTGCCAGTGGCAGCTGAGGTGATGTGAAATGAGTTTGCTTCTGGACAAGGAGTGCCTCAGGAGAGAAAAATAAAAGAGCTGCTTTGTGCAGCTGAGTCGCAGCTACCAATCTGCAGACGTTAAAGGTCCAAAACATTGTCTGGAAATACAAGATTAGCAAAAAAATCCCAAAGTAAATTCAGTAAACTGTGTGTCATCTCTCATCATGGCTGTGTCTTACTTGCACAATTCAGTTGTTTTTATTTTCTCCATAACAATGGATGTAATTCTTTGAGGTACGGTAGGATCAGAAACATTTCTGAATGACTTCAGACTATGTATAGCATCAGTAAAATCCTTGAAATGATGGGAGGGATCCCTACAGTATGTGTTTCTCATTATTTTTTACTAAAGTTAAATAGCATAGTTTTATTTTCAAAAATATTGCTTTATCTAAATGTCAGCTTTGTATGAAAAATGAGATATTTCAGGGGAATTTTGCAATGAGTGGGTGAAAAATAGAAGTATTTCGGTTTGGGCCAGGTGAACATTGACCTCTGAAATGTTCAGAAGGTGCTGTGATTCCAGGTAGCTGGAGTTCCATTGTGTATTTTGACACTTTTTCAGAAGAGGAAACGGACTTGCAAGTCTCTTGGCTTGTCCAGCAGTCTGTAGCCAACATGATTCTTGAGTTGACTTTCCAGCTCTATTAAAAAGTCCTGTTCACTCAGCTGAGAAAGCACTGGAATTAGATAGAATACATGAAATTTGGGACACCTATATGTATGTTAATTGTCCACATTCAATCTGTATAAGGCTTACTTTGACTTGCTTAAAAAAAGTCACGTTTTGTATGTTAGGCTTAGCTCAGTGTTTGAAACAACCCGCTATACACTACAGGAAAGAATAATGCCAATATCTTGCCATCCTTTCCTACTTGTAGTTGCAGTAAATGCTGGTATAATTATTACATGTGCTGGTGTGGCCACTTAAATAACTGTACTCAATATACATTGTACATTAGATTGAAACAAAGAATTGAAAAAATATTTTAGTTATTCCAAATCAAGCTATTTAGATACACAATATAGTTAGTGGATGAAAATGTAAAGGAAGCATTTATATTCCATGAGATTTATCCACTCCTAAATATTGTAGAGTGTTCCTTTTTGCAAATCCCTCTAGCCAGCTAAATATTTTGTTATGTTAATGATCAAGAAAAAGGGAATCCAACTGTAGAATAAAATCTATATATCTCCATGTTGTCTATGCATGACTGAAGGCAAAAATATTTTCAAAAACAGAACTTTAAATGTATCAGAAAAACAAATCAGAATTTCTCGTTAAATGAGAAATAAACAGTGGGGATTTTTCTTTGACAAGGTATGGAAAGTCATTCTGGTTTAGCATAACTTGGACCTTGTCAGCCTGAGTGGTGTCAACTTTTATTCTCAGTGTGGTTCACACTGTGTTTCCTGTTTTCTGAAAACTGGGCAGGACCTGATTAGGGAAGGACCTGATCTCTGCTGTGTGTGTAAGTGGTTTAGAATGCAGGGACTTAAAACTTAATAATAATAATTGAGAAACTCAGCTGCAGTGACCCTTGATTCATTGAATATAAATGAAGAAAAGAGGAGTAAGTAGTTCAAGCTGTGCTCCAGCATCTGTGAATTCCAATGATTTTTTTTCTCTTTTCTCTGGACTAATTCAGGTACAAACCATTCATTTCTAAGTACTAACCCATATAACCTGTACTTTTGTAATCAAGCCAGAGTTCTTAATATAAAACCATATTTTTAAATCTATGCTGGAGCATGTGTAAACTGGTTGTCAGAAATACTGGGTTTTCAAAAGGGAACCTATTTAATTTTCAGCATAGGAAGAGATATGACAGACAAGAAGACAATTTGAAGTGTATATTTTAGAAATTTTCATTTATCAGAAAAAGCCCATGAGGACTCTGATACCAACTGATATAACAGAGAAAAACATAGATAGTCCCAAATTGTTTTAATTGGTATATTCTCTGTGTACCTAAAATGTTGTTACAATCAAAAGGAATATTGTTTGGATGTGATTGGTTCCACTTGCAAAGAAAAGAATTTGATAAACCACAATTTTAATTTATTGATTTTTATTGAAGCACCTTTTAATGCACTTGCATTTAAAAAACCATGTTTAAGAATTGTTGACATTTTTTGCCTTTAAAGTTGCAGAAAATTAGGTCAAACTTTCCCTCCATCAAAGACTGAGAAACTCAGAAATGCCTTTTGCCTGTAGGAGAGGAATGAAAGCACGTTATTTTAAAGGCCAGTGAAATATAACTGCAAGCAAACTTTTACTGTTGAAATCATAAGACTTGTTCATCAGGATTCAAACGGAAGGGAATCAAAATGCTGATAAATTAAAAAATAAGGCAAATATTCAAATCCTCTTTCAAAATTATTCATTTTTTAATAAGGCTGTATTCTTATATTCAATAATTTATAGATGCAACGGTATCCCTGTATGAAACAAAATTTATTAGTGCTGTTTGCCCACCTTTTGTGTTTGAGCATGGACAAAGCAGTAAATGTCAAACAGCCACTTTGGAATTCTTATATAGAGTGGATTTTTGTATTTGAATCGTGGTTATTGGCAGTTGTAACTTCATGCCAAATATATAAATTGTCAGAAAACAAAAATATTAAAAACTTTCCCTATTTCCTCTGAGTATTCGTAAAATGTTGAAGAAATAACCTGTGGGGATAATATGTTTCTTTGCATTTTGAACCAGGTAGAAGTTTCAAAAAATTAATGTGATCAATCACAAAAAAATATCCAAATTATTTGTAGGCATATGTTTGGAGCTACTTACCTGGGTAAAAGTAGCTCCTGTGTACTGACCCTCAAAAATGGTCATATAGGACATGAAGGACATGACATGGTCAAAGTAACCTGTGGCTGTGTATATTTCTAATTCAATAATGGTCAATTTAATAAGCCACTGAGTGGGACTGTTCAGTCTCCCTTTGCCTATCATCAAGGTGTTTTTGCTGCTGGATTTTCATGTTGCCTTCTCCTAACACAAATGTTAGAGTTGCACATATGAAAAACCACAACTGATGCTGTTCTTTCAGACCAATATCCCAGCACTGCCAAGCTGCTTGCCTCTAATTCCAGACTGGGCTTTCCACACAAGGATGAAGTGTGGGCATAAGGAATGGTTATACTGAGCAATCAAAGCCAGATTTCCTACCACATGACAAGCTCCAAACCTGACAAGGTTTGAGGAAAAACATCCTTCTTTTCTCCTGATGGCCTTAGCTGAGGCTTTGGGACCTATTAGCAGTGTACAACATTCCCAGTGCCAAATCTGAACAGTTTGTCTTAAGCAGTGCCAAAAGCATTGAACAGTGGTGGAGAAAGTTCTCCACGAGTGCAGGGGAACTGCAATTGGGGCAATATCCAGAAGTTTTTTCTGTAATACCTTTAATGACTTCTGTAGTCGGCCTCGTCCACGTGTGGCTGGGAAGGATCAGAGAATCCTTTCAGGCCATCACATCCCACCACTGCTCTTGCACTTCACACCTTTGTGGTCTTTCAGCTCACCTTCACTGACAGGAGTCTGATCTTNNNNCCGGTTAGGTGGGATAGAGAATATAAATGTTTCCCTGCCGACGTGACTATCATCTTGAATTCATATGTGTTTTTTAAAACAAATCTATTTAAATGGCAAAGTTCATGTAATCAAGAAATATCTTTTTCCATGTTGATAATCAACCAACCACCACAGCCTCAAGTAAGAACATCAAAACTCATGTTGGAAGGTTTGAGCATTACAGTTTAGAATACTTCCCTCAACTCCAAATATGTAGGGAAAATTAATTAGCCAAATCATCATTGTCATGCTCTTTTTAAGGAGCTCCTGAGGGCAAGTCCTTGCTTTGCATGCACTGTGATAAATATAGGTCTGTTGAGGAAAATCATTGAGATCTGTGGCACCTTTGACTCATAGATAATATCTTTGTTTTCTTTTGTATCCCAATTAAGGATGTTATTGGCTTTTTTTCTTGGTAAATAAATTTCAATTAATGAAATTCCAGCTGTCTCACACATTATGGTGGTGTAGATTTGAAAGCATTTAGCAGATGCCCATATAAAAAAAAACCATTAACACATAGCGGGTTCCCTGACATTTTAAACCAGTCCAGCTGGAAACAATAGCAGACAACAAGTCCACATTGTTGAAAAATTTAGGGTTCTTTCTAATGCAGGTAAAAGATGCCTGTGCAAAAAGGGACATATTGTGGCAGAATATAAAAATGTCTGATGTTTTCAGTTTTGTAAGAGGAACATCATGAATATATTGTGTTGTATTCATTTGCTCTTTATACAAACTAAGACTGCATTGAAAAAAGGAGATAATTAAGATTCCAGGTAAAAGATAATACGGTCTCTTAAGTTTTTGCTCTACCTAATCACTCCTAATATCACGTGAGAGTTT
>WEIT01025107.1:13081-27239 GCA_013389985.1 Dryoscopus gambensis
TGTCTCACACATTATGGTGGTGTAGATTTGAAAGCATTTAGCAGATGCCCATATAAAAAAAACCATTAACACATAGCGGGTTCCCTGACATTTTAAACCAGTCCAGCTGGAAACAATAGCAGACAACAAGTCCACATTGTTGAAAAATTTAGGGTTCTTTCTAATGCAGGTAAAAGATGCCTGTGCAAAAAGGGACATATTGTGGCAGAATATAAAAATGTCTGATGTTTTCAGTTTTGTAAGAGGAACATCATGAATATATTGTGTTGTATTCATTTGCTCTTTATACAAACTAAGACTGCATTGAAAAAAGGAGATAATTAAGATTCCAGGTAAAAGATAATACGGTCTCTTAAGTTTTTGCTCTACCTAATCACTCCTAATATCACGTGAGAGTTTCTAAAAAGTAGCAGTCAGAAATTCTGATAATTTATTTGTCCCTAAGCATTTTAATCTGATACAATTATTTTTAAAAAACCCTTTAAGACTGCCATAAAAATCCTATTAGTAGTTCACTACTTAAAATCCTACCAGCAAAGTCAAGCTTGGGGAGGAAGAAAAGGAATGGGAAAGATGACCTTGACTTGCCTAAAGCTTGCAGTATTTAATTTGGAAATGGGCCATATTAGAGGAAAGCAGGTAAAAACGATATGCACGGTTTTCCAATGTGCACAGAGACTGTATGGAAATACACTTTTTTGAAGTCCCTGCTCATTCTGAGGAAGTAATCATTACAAGAGATGCATTTTAAAATTCCTACTTTCATTTGCTTGTGTTTAAAAAACGGAAGAGTTTTAGGAGAAGAGGGAAACTGAATGCTGTGAGGAAAAGTCTTTTTGGTTTTTGTTTCTTTCTTAGGATTTACTATGGGTAGAAACAGTAAAGCTGGCTTTTCATCCTTGTTGTGCAAACTCCCCACTATGCAGTGCTAACAGGAGGCCCATTTTCCATTTGGATCCATGTAAGCCTCTAAACAGCAATTTAAATGATGCACAGTGTTTCTGATCACACCCATAGCAAAGGGCTGAATTCTTAACATAAAATGTTTTGTGAAGTTATATCTGTGTAAGGTCCTTCAATGCTTTCCTGTGCTTCACTGTGATTTAAGTTATTGCACTGTCAGTGTCTTCAAATAACCGTGGCAAATTCAAATTTAAAGTCTGTCAGTTGGAGGGCAAATTCTAACAATTTACTGATAGTGATTTTACTTTAAGATAGCTCACCTATGTCCTAACCACATACAGTTACAATAGCATTCCACAGGTCTACTTATCTATTTTAAGGATTTAACTGCAAAGGTAAATCACTGTGTAAGGTGGATGTATACAGAGCAGAGTCTGTGGAAAGACAGTGACTGCAGAACTTCTAAAAATATTTTTAGCACATTGCTTCCTTAAATGAGGATGAGGGTTGTTGGATCAAAGCAAATGAAAGAAACTAAACATGGCTGGAGTGTTTGACCCAGCTGAAGTGGCTGTTCAGACAAGCCTTCCATTCCTGTGACACAAAAGTGCTGTGCTTCCCTCTGACTGTGTCATTGCCACCATCCTGTACTTGGCTGTCCTCTCTGTTGTAAATTAAAATAGATGAAAGCTGTCGAGCCAAGCCTGTGATAGAGGCTAATTTGATGTGATATAATTGATGAACTCTAAATCGTCCCACTTCTCTCTCTTGAAACAGTCTGACTGGAGCTCAAAATGCCAGGGTACTTTGATTTACACTCTGTCACTTTTATATTGAAAGTCTCAGTGTAGCAGCAGTGAGGGATTAACTTTTTCACAGTATTTCTTTCTAAGCTGTAGAATATGCACACACACTGACTGGTGCAATCACTTGTAGGAACAGTACTGGAAAAGTCAGATTTCCTTGTTTCAGCTGGTTTGTGCACAAAATTATTAAGATTAATAGAATGGCAACCTGACTTCTGCTGCTACAGATACTGCCAAAGTCGTCTTTTGGAATTAGTGTTGTGCTTCTTATTTCAGACTGAATTTTAAACTTTTTAGTATTTAATGCTTGAAAACTCTCTATTTCTGAAATTCTGGTGTAGCTGAAATATTTTTAGGAGATTAGATAGGTCCTTGTCCCTGTAGCTTGCTAGGTAGCAATTCAACTCTTAAAATAATTCTTCATCGAAATTTTACAAGTTTCAGACTTTCTGCTATCAGCAGTTTCTTGATTTTTGTGCTTTCCTGTTCAAGATATTTGAACTCAGAGAAAACTGTCTTGATTCCTTGGTTTCTTTGAAAGGTAAGGGATGCTCAATGGCCTTGATTTCTTAGTTCTCTAGTAGGAGTGGAAAGCTTTTCCATCAACTTACTGTTCAGGTATTCTTCAGCAACCCCTGTTAGAAGTGTAGCATCTCACATCTGCTAAATCAGTTGTTTCAAACAGAACCAACATGGACAAAGGAGAGCTACTTTAATTCACATTATTACTCTGATCAGACAGCAGAACTGCATCTGTTTCAGGGCCTCTTGCTCCCCTGCACAACATGAGCTGGCTGTGCCCACATGCCATTCCCACCAGTAGTGTGTGCCAAATTCTCGCTGACCTGAATGTACCACGTCTGGTGAGCAGATCTGTGAAGTTTGTAATATTTCTTTGGCTAGCACTCAGATTTCAGATTGGTATCCTAGTTTTATGTTGATTAGCCAAACCCCTTCTTGCTGAAAATGCCAAGTGGATGGGATTTGTTGCAAGGAATTTCTGTACATTTGGAGTGACCAGACCTTTTTCTGGTCCTGTCCGTCGCTTAAAACGATGTCTTTACTAATGATTTGCACTTGAATGGTTGGTGTGAAACATACTGGGTATTGAAGCTCCTACTGGATGCAGCAGTTGAGGTAAAGATGAGGCTCATTGCTAATGAAGAAGGAGTTGGTAGCACGGGGTCAGGTTTTGTAAGGATTGTATAGAAGGCCTTTACTCGCCCAAGACAGCAGCACCAGGAACTGTAACGTGACCATTCAGCTCCTTACACTGGGGATTCCTGTGGGTCAGGGCATTTCCATCCTGAAACAGGCAGGAGCACGGGTAAATGTTCTTTTTGGTCCCCTTTGCAAGACATTGACAATGATGGTTATTCAGCTTAATACTCTGAGGATTGAAGCTTGAAAGCATTTAAAGGCATCAGTCAGTCATGGTACATCAGCAGTTTAACTTCCTTAATGGTAATATCATTTGTGCTTTAAGGAGCTTCTAAAGGATCACTTTAGAATAGTTGAATGGTTGTCAGTGGCGCTGCACATAAAAAGTTTAATTTTCATTGTCACTTTATCAGTGTACCAGTAATCTCAAATAATAGATTGTTTTAAAGAATTAGTGGTAATAATAAAGGTAAGCTTCACCTTTGCTGGAGTACAGCCCAGTTTTCCTGCTCAGTATTATTATTTCTCACATTTTATAGTTTTTGTACATGTTATGATTTCATTAAAAATGAAGGAAAACAAATGTGAGCCTTGAATTCAATGTCATCTGGAAAAAATCTGAAGATTTTGATCGCCTGAAGTCACAATTGGGCCTGGCATCCAGGTACATTTCAGAAACTTCAGCTTTTTATACATTGGCATAGCTCCAATTCAGTCATTATAATTTGGACTGCAACTTTTCACATCACTTCACATAAGAAACAAATCTAGTGTCTACCCTTTTTTTGTCATGTAGGTTAAAAAATGCATTAACATTGTTTGCAAATTAACTGCACTTTAGCTTTTCTTTAAAGTAATAGTATGTACACTGCTTTTTTCTGACTTCCTCTGTGCTAGGAAAAAGTGTGTTTTAAAAAGTGCTTTAATTAGGGCCTCTTTAAAAAAGTTCTTAAGTACCTACAGTGAAAATGGGCTACAATAGCAAGCGATAAAGTAGAAATATGGGTAGAAGAATACTTGTTAAATATTTTCAGATATCAAAACCTGATTAAATTTATTTTAGAGTATTTAGAGAATTGGTAAGCAGATATGTGATCCCAGAGCCTGTCAGTGTTCTGAAATTTCAGGTATGACAAGTGATAATTCCCTTCTTAGAAAAGAAGAGGGTAAAAGAAGGGCTGGGCAATTAGGCACCAGCGAATTTATCATTAATTCTTAGGAAACTATTGGGATAAATAATTTTTACATGGTCTGTAGGAATGTAGAAAAAAGCAAAGATGTGAGAGGCATTTAATGTTATTTTTCCAAGCACAAATTGTGTAAAGCCAAACCCAGTTTCTTGATACAACAAATGAAGAAACCTTTTAGAAAAATAGGAAGTGAATGTCAAAGTGTACTTTTGAAGCTGGTGGTTATAAATTTTTCATTGTAATAAGGGAAAGGTGCATCAGGTAGGCTTCTGCTGGGGTCTGATTCTGGTGTTGATTTAAGAGGCAGAAGGGAGCACTGAAAATGGGAGCAGGAGTGGTGAGATAACATTTACATACCCACATTTGTTTACAGTTGAGAAGGTTGAAGGGAAACTTCAAATTTATAAAGAATTCCTGTAAAGCACACAAGAGTTCTGGGGGAGATTTCTCCTCACTTGTAGACAAAGAATGGTCTGCAGTCCGGACAGTACAAGAAACAGTTGGCTTAAGTTTCAGCATGGAGATTTAATTTAGGTGCTCTGGACTTCTGGAGGGACTGTGGAACCTCCACCACTGCAGCCTCTAAAAAACATACATCTGCCAGAATAATCATGATCACACTGCACTTGGGTAGGACCACGGCACAGGGGTGGACCAAGTGATCTCATGGGGTACCACTTAAACCTAGTTTCCTTTATTGGAACATGTTTACTATCTTTAAAACAATTGGAATTACTTTAGGAAGAGCTGGGCATTACCAGCTTGACATCTGTTTATTAAGATAAGTAACTAAAGCTGGTTTTTAACAGTTACAATAATGATGGATAATATTCATGGTGCCTCACGTCAAAAGGCCGTAGCTTAACAATGTTGATAGCAAGGGCTGAGTTTTTGTTATTTTAAGGAAGTTTCACACTGTGACTGTTTCACTTATAAAAACAGTAGTTATGTTTTGAAGTAGTTCTTTAGAAAAAAATTTTAAAGCATTATTTATGTGGCACCATGGTAGATGACAGAGTTCCAAGGAGTAGTTTGCACCATGCTTGAATCTTTCATATTCTGAAATAATTTTAAGACATATTTTAATGTATTCACTTATAAATAACTGCCCTTAGGCAAATACAGAATGTCTTCTGTGGAAATACTTCAACATCTATAATTAGTTGGTCTAGCTCTTTTCTCTGTACACAGAATTACTTTGCAGAATGAGCATTTTTAGAAATTTTCTGTCAACTGAAAATGGCTCTGCTAGCTAACAGCAAAATAGGCAACAGTTTGCTGAAAGAAGTTTTTAAACCTACTCAATTAGGGATAAGAGCACAATTCTGGGGTTAGCAAAGCATACAGAAAGGCTTAAGTACATCTTTAGGATCTTTTAAAATGTTTGTGTTTACAGATCTATGTAAATTTGCAACATGGATTCATAGTGATCCAAGTGAAAGAGATAATAGGATTAGGTCTTGTTTAGCACTTCTTAAATTTTAAAGCAGTAAATTGAATTTTGAGTTTATTACTGATTCTTAGCATCCAAAAAGTCTCCCCATACCAAAATAATTCTTAGGGAAAGAATATGAAGGATCAAACACAACTTGATTGTAACATGATCCCCCATAAATTACTGGCAAATGAGCATCACCTAGGGTGCCACTTTCAGTGTTTTGGAGATGGAAATTCCATTCCAGTATCAAAAAGTTCCAAAACCTGAAGTCACAGTAGATTCACATTTTGCTCTTTGCTTGCTAATGTGCAATACATTAAATATCTGTTCCTTGGATCTAGCAACAAAATGACCTTTTCAGGGCTCATCTTTTTTTTCCTCATTTTTGATTTGTTCAAGGGAAATTGCAGACGACTGGTATTTGGTTTCCAAAAGGGATACATAAAAACTTGACCTTTTGGAACTGTTATTTTTTTGGGATGTGTACACTGTATTTTAAGTACGTCTTAGCTGTTGTTTGCTGGACCACATCTAGTTTAAATAACGCTTCATTTTATTCAGTATAAAGCTAGGACAAAAGGTATAACTCCTCATTTTTTTCCCATGACAGACCTTTGCACACGCCTGACAGCACCTTTTCTTCAGGCAATTTTAACAGAAAGTGACATGGAATAGGCCCTGGTATCTCAGGAAGTTTCCACTGACTCTATTTTGCAGTGCAAATAGCATGTTATACTATGTCCATCATTGTAATATCTCACTGCCTACCTGAATGCACTCTTGTGTCAGGGCACTTTCCACTTAGCATGGTGGGAAATGAGCCAGAGGGAAATGATTGTTTAGGAAGTTCGTGATGGAGGGAATGAACAAATTCAGATTGTCAGACTGCTGTCAGAACTACGGCTGTTCCTGCTGCTTGGTTTCCTTTGCCAGCTTTTATCCATCTCTTAAAATCACTGTATCTCGTGCAGTCATGGAATGCTGAGCTTATTTCACCTAAAAGCCAACTAAAAAGTTTAATGACTGATATGCCTTTCCAGTGAAAGCAGCTGATTTGGAAATTAACCAAGTCAAATAGTTTATTCAACATGTAAATGAGAAATTGCTCTCCATTCCAGCCATGTAAACAGCCAATTTAATCTGAAGAGATTTTCAACACCAAGAGTTGCAATGAGAAAATTTACAGAGAAGGCAAGCTTTGTCTCGTGCAAATTAAAGTGAATAATCAGAACTTCATTGAAATATCACTATGCATAATTCAGTTTGAAAATGAGAACTTAAGATTTGGGAAGAGAATTAAATTGTGTTTCTAACTAAAATATCTGTGAACCACACAGATGTGTGTAAATCCATGTAAGTTACTTTTGTTGATTGGATGTGGCAGTAAGAATCCTCAAGAATATTCAATAAATGGGTGAATTGCATTGTTTAGAGAGGCTCTGGTTTTGCAGGGCTGTCTATTTACGTACAGTCTTAATTTTTTTAAGCCTTGGAGCTTGTCAAATGCAGTGTGATCAGAAATTCGTCAGTGCAACTTTCCATGAGGTTTTGACATTTTTTCTCATTGCAAATACGTTTCCTATAAAACTCAGATTTAATGCATGGCATTGCTAATGCTTGTGTTGTAGCCTTCTGATGTTAGTCACATCAGCAGTTGACAGTACAGAAGCAGGAAAGGAGGTGACCAAGTTGTAACTGCAGACAAGTCAGAGCTGCAGGATGAATAAGCAGAACAGGAATTTCAAATTAGGCATTTGGAAAATCCTTGTCACCAGGAGGGTGGTGCAGCACTGGACTAGACAGCAGTTTTCAGAGAGATGCAGAATTACCATTTTCCTGGTTTTGAATACTCACCTTGACAAAGTCATACATATCTTGGTACAACGTTGATAGTGATGTGATCTAGGAAAAAAACCAAACCCATCTAAGAGGTGAAGGCAGAAAAGCTAGAAAATCTAGGCAGTTGCTGTTAAAATAATAGACACCTTTTCAACTGCCAACCCTTATCTCTGGAACAGTGCACTGAGACTTCCTGGCTCTGTTTGGTAGTCAGACATCTCCTGAACATCTTTTCTGATGTTTGCCACCTCTTGCCCCTACCCCAGCTGTCCAGCTGCCCCATGGCCTCGGGCGTGCGCACTGGTCAGTGCACACTGGTCAGTGCACGCTTCATGGCATGCTCCAGGTACCTTTGGTTGCCCGTGGGCTACAGGAGCCCATTATGGGTGCCAAACAGCAACAGAAAGATCTTTGAAAGGATTGCTCTGTTCGTCCTATTGTGGCACTGAAGTGGCCTCATCCTTTTCAGCTCTCCTAATCTATCAGTCTCTCAAGAATGTCTGCTACTGTATAACAAAGAGAAAGTACACCTGTCCTAGTTCCTAACAACTCATGCACTTTATTGGATTTTTTCCAATTAGGGCTTTTCCAGGGCAGCTATGCTGGAAGGTGAAAAGCATAGAAAAGCAGTGCTAGTCAGAAGAACAGTATCCAATTCCACATGAGAAAGCAGGTCTAAAAGATAAGAAAAAGAAGAAAAATGGTAACATTTCCTAAAATACAAAAGATTTGAAACATGTCAGCCCGAGTTTGCTGAAACACTGCTTTATGTTAATGTTAACTCACTGTAATATGTATTTTGCATTGACTGTTTTATTGTGCATGAATACAATATAGGCATTAAAATATTTTGAAAGTGATGTTATCAACCAAGAGAAGAAAAATATCAAAACATTTCTACTTAAATAAGAACTTTGCAATGAATACATTTCCTTATAGTAGTGTATACAAGATGCCATGGAACATTTTAATTTACTCCAAACTGCATTGATCAGAGGAGTAGTATCCCCCATGAGAATTTTTTTTGATCAATGGTAAAATTGAATTGCATTCCCAGACAAATACTTTCTTGAGATAAACTTCTAGATGGGAAAGCAGGTCCTATATCAAAATCCTTATTTGACTAGGACACCAAAACTCAAAATTATCATAATCTAGGGGCCAAGATGTCTACATGTTCGTGCAGAATCAGCTGAAATGTTTATTTCCAAGATAGGGAAATAATGATGCCAAAATGGTTGGGTTTTGAAGGAATGTTTTAAAATTATATGGGTGTTGAGTGAGAAATTGACCTAATTTATTGTGTCCTAGCATCTTACTGTTCTTCACTGAAGATAGCTATAATCCTGTACTTTACATGAAAAACTCTTTAATAGGATATAAATTATTACCTTGGAATTGCTGCAAAATAATAGAGATGCCTAAAAAAATTAATCTTGTCAATAATCTTGTACTTAATGAGATTTAAAATTATAGTAGAAATTGAAATTGGTTGTCTGCTCAGTCAAATAAATGCTCATTGAATTTCTCAGCCCTATGCTGAGAAAATTATGTTTTTAATTTCCCATAATTTTTACTGAATATTTAGAGATGTGCCCACATTCTGAATGTTATAGATTAAATTTGTGATAGAACATTCAAATATTACATGTTAAGACTATCTATTTATCTGATGTCTCCAAGTGAATAATCCCTAATGACTGGGGAAGTGTGGGTTTGGGGGTTTTTTCCCTGTGATTTTTAAATTCAGTAAATATATAAGAGTAACAGCATTGTAGTTCCACTTTCCACTATCCCATGCTTATTCTGCCTCGTTTGTGATGAAATCTGTGGGGGGATTTTGGAGGGGTTTTTGTCTCTCTGACTGCTGGTAAGGTAAGGAAGAGCTTTTTCACTCTTCTCATAAAACCCATGGTCGGAGTTTCCATGTTTCTTGCCCTATTGGTGAGGTACAGGAATTGCCCACAACTGGAAGTTCTAGAACTTTGTCCCTGTATTAGTACGTGGACAGTTGTGGATGGTGGGAGGCAGTGACCTTTTCCAGCCACAGAACTGATTTTAAACATCATAATATCTTCCTGTATTTCTCTTCATTGCATCTTGTTTTTCCTGTCCTGAACCTTACAGAGAGCTTTAAAATGGTGAAGGGAAAGCAGAAGTGTTTTGAGTAGAGCACTTATCTTTGATGTGCAAGTGCTCAGCTGCCAAAATCAGCAGCGCTTTATGGGCAACTGAACATTTTAAAGTTTTCATTCTTGTTTACAGAGCTAATTAAGAATCTTTGTAGTACTCTTTTCAAATGGTAGACTATCAAAATTACAGTGGCTGTCTTGTGAATGAAAAGGTTTTGCTGAATGCCTGACCCAGGAGAAGAGGGGGAGAAACCTGCTGGCCTTAAAAACCAGAGAACATATCAAATGTACATTTCTTTATAATCTGCATTAAATAAATCTTTTAAATTGTAGTATGTGCATTTGGAGCATAGGTTGTTCTGCTCATTTAAGTATTTTCCTCAAGCAATTCTACTTGTTTAAAACAAAGTGTTTGGTTTCCCATTAAAAAGTAAGCACTTGCCAATAGCTCTGCAGACTTAGAATACTGTAATGAGTTCCATGTGGCAGGACTGCTCTAATAACACTGTTTTCTTTAATTTTTGTTATTGTCAGAGGAAAAGGAGCTACATGTAGTAATTTCAGGATGACTCAGTATTTTATGCTTTAAGTTTTTTGTGGTATTTGCTAAGTTGCTGGTAGGACTGGAGGGTCATAGTAGTTCTTTGCAGCTGTAAAATCTATTAGTAAATGGTATTAATGCAAATCAGTGCTGATGTAAATCCTAGACAGAGACCACAGGTTTCATGTCAAAGTAAAGGGTTAAAAACATAATTCTTAACTATCTAGATATTCATACTTGGCTTTTATTTATTCTCGATATAAAACACGCAGTTTTGCCCACAGACATATTGATTGCCCTCTTGGTGTGATATACTGGGTGCCCATTTGTGCAGGTGCTTGCTGACAAACACACTGCATGGCTATAAAATCCAGGCCTTGGAGTGTACTGGCTGTGCACTGAGAGGCAACTGCTCCGTTTTGATTTTAACGTTACAAGTGCGTCTTTAAATTCCTATAGACAATCTTAAAATGCAAGTCGAGGCAAAATGCATAAAGAAGCTCTACAAAATGAGTTTGTTGCTTTGTAACAGACCTTAAATCAAGAGTGTTTATTAGTAAGCTGCCAGCAAATATTTGCTTGCATATCTTTTATTATTTCAAAGGCTTTTATGAACAGTATGTCACAGTGCTAGTGTCATTTACATCCAGACACCACTTTCGAATGTTTTAAGCTTTCCAGAGATAACAGGGAGAAAAACGTTAAGAAAATGAAACAGATCTTTTCTAATAAATCATTTTTGCAAGTGTTTTGTCTCCTCAAGATGCTGTGACATCCTGTTCAGCTGAAGGAACACACCACTTGAATTGCACGACTCATTCACCTTAAATATTTAAAATGCTTTTGTTAGTTGCACTGAACCAGTGGAGTAAAATCTGTAATATCTAGTGCTGGTCATCATTTTTATTCATCATGGTTTAATAAGCGTGGTTTAATTACAGATTGAGGAAGAAATATGAGTTAACTTTGTGCTTTTGCTTGGGACTTCTGTCCATGCTGGTATGATTGGAAGGGATTATACAAGCTCTGTGAGCATAGCTGAGTGTATTCTAATATACTGGTGCAGAGTTCCCAATCCTGACACATTATTCTTCATATGAAAGGAACTGGAGAAAAGATCCTGCATAAAATTAAGTCCTGACACTATTAACTCCATCTGGCTTTGTTGTGAAATATGAAAATTTGAAGACCAAGTGGACTTGTTTTTTGCAGGTGTTCTAATGCATGCATTATCAGTGGAATTAGACTTCAACTATTTTTTACCAACTGTTTCCTGTATTTGCTTGCAGCTATACACAAATAGCAAAGTTATTTAGAGGGAATAGTCAGTTAGGGAAGTTTTCATTTGGAGATTTCGTCAGAGTTCAAGCTAAAAGGCCATTTGTAGGCATCATAACCTTCTGTGCTCATTTCTCGAGTAAACATAGATGATGATGATTATGATTTAGTATAACTTTCTCACTTTGATATCACAAGTATGACTGTGTGCATGCTGTTTGCATTCTTATGTTTTAATGGGAGGTATAGTAGGGCAGACTGATATCTGGTGCATTTTTTAATGTTTTGTTAAAACATCATTTTTTCCTCATCAGCAACTTATGCGGGAGCGACAGCAGATGGCCAGCCGCCCCTTTGCTTCTGTCGATGTAGCACTGGAAGTAGGAGCTGAGCAAACAGACTTTCTACGAGGGCCATTAGAGGTAGGAACAGTGGTGCTGACAAGGGACCATTGTGATTTGCATATTTATATTGCCAGTCTCATCTGCTTCTGAAACCAAGCAGCATCTGATTACCTGGAGCTGACAAGTCTCAGCTACGTGTGTTATGTCATTTCCAAGGCGCAGAGTCTTAATCTCGTGACATAAGCTGTACTAAAAGCCACTGGAGAATCTATTAGCCTGGGCTGGTGTGACAGTCAGCTCAGCTGGCAGTCCTGTCGTGATGGATGTGAGCTGAAGGAATGCAGGACTCAGGCGTTAAGGAGGCAGCAAATGTTGTGCTGCAAGTCCTTCAAGTACACAGTGCCATCTAGTTAACATCTATCTTAATTAATGGACATTACAGCAAACAAACAAACAAAGCACCTTAAAGTAAAAATTCAGTGGTTTTTTATACACAGAGGTTCAAAGCATACAGACTATATTGCATGGTTTTGTTTGTAGGAAATTGCCATGTTACTGCATTCTTTTACTGCATTTGCAATACATTGGAACAGAAAGAGTAATATGCAAAGCAATATGATATTGGAATGGAATAATAATGCATGAAATGGATTCTAGAAGTTTCACCTGAAAATAGAGGGAAAACCACAAAAAGTGGATAATAACGAATATCTAATCTAAGTCCAGCTTTTGGGAGATGATCCTCTACTCCTCTACTCCTTTAACTTTATTTACAATATTGTGTTTACACTTATTACTTTACCCTATTTATGGTGGGACCTGGGAGTGAGGTGTGCTGACTCTGTAATCTTTCAAGATTGTACTCTTCATTACTACCAATTCTTCTTAAATTCAAAGCTTCTCTTACTTTTCTTAATAACCAATCTCAACGGAAGATTAAATACAATCTATCAGATCTCCAAGGTTCATGGAGAATGAGCAACGTGAAAAGCAAAGGCATAGCAGAAAGAAAAAGATTCAGCTCTTGAGTAGTTATCAGACTGAGCTGCTCTGTCCTGCTATTGTACAGGAAGTAATCCCAATTGTTCTTGCTGTCATAATTTAAATATTTGGAATAGATGATGAATAAAAATGGCATATCTCTTTGAAGAAGCTTTGTTACTTTGACCACATACTAGACCCCCTTGCATTCTTCGCCAAAATTACCTTACTTCTGTCTCCTCTTACCTTGGAACAGAAGACCTGTCCAGCTCCCCAGGCTGAGGACACATTACACTGCAGTTAAAAGTTAAACTTTTTGGAATGTGATTTCATTTTCTCTGCACCAGTATCTGAGAAGATTTTTTTCTGTTATCTTTTCAAACAGAGGCGGTGAGTGGAAGATGAGGCATTCAAACTCTAATTTTGTACATACTGATTATTTAATTAAACTTTAGAAGTAAACATCACAAGTTAATTGCTACACTTTCTTTCTTGTGTGTTTTTTTTAGCACTAAAAGAGGTAGATCCTAAAATATTTTGATTATATTTTACAGTTTTTATTACCTTATTGTTTTTCCTAGCCAAGCATTTTCTAGCAATTGTTTAGGATTCAGCATCCATAGTGGTTTTTTCTTAATTAATACGTAATTATACGCAGAATGAAGTCCATTCAGGGTTTCCTCGGAATGATAACATACTGATCTATATCCAAAAAAAGGCATTGTGTTGAGGATTAAATGAATATGATTCAAATATTGATTGCCCTTCTGTATATATTCTGTAAAAATAAAGGAGCTATATTAAGCTTCTTTGTGAAAGGACAGTAAAAGTTTTAGTTGCCATTCTGTTTTTCATATTCTGCTCTTTTGGACTGAGGAGAATCCAAGTTGCACATTTCCAGGATGCAATGCTTAGGAATAGAATAGTATGAAATAGCTGTAAACTTCATTTTGTTGTATAGTTTAGAATAATTAAACTACTTTAATAATTTTGTCATATTGGGAGGCTTAAAGCTAGAGATCTTTCGTTAAAAAAAAAAAAAAATAGAGAATATACAGTAACTTCAGAATGCTCTGCTGGCATGGCAGAGATCTTGCACTGATATACCAGGGGTTCCAGTTTTAATGATGGTGCATTGCATTCCCTCTCCTCACACTTTTATTGACGTCGTGTGTTACTCGCTGATACTTTGGACATCGTTGTTATACTTTTATTGACGTTGTAATAACTCCGACACTTCCAGTGACACCGCATTGATCCGTGGGCCCTTTGGGCACTGTGTAATGTCACTGAACTCTTCCAGACAGTGCTGCAAGTCTCCCATTCGGCTGCACAGTAAAGCTGCTGTTCATTAATGTCATTGGCCTCACGTGTGGTGGTTTTGTACGGCTGGTGTTCTACACTGATACTGATGCTCTGGTACATGGCAGCATTCATATGTCTGCATGTGGTCATGCCAGGATGCTGTTTGGTTAACTTACATATTTTGCATTTATTTGTAAATACCCACAGAAGCTGTTTCACTGTAGAGGTTTAGTTTGCAGT
>WEIT01025117.1:4511-54818 GCA_013389985.1 Dryoscopus gambensis
GCTAGTACAGCAATTACAACTCTGTCTTTTGTTTTCCATCCCCCTCCTCTTCACGCCCTCTCTCTAGGTAGGCACAGATCATTCTGTGCCACCCTTGCCATTTTGTAACCAATGACAAAATACTTCTTAATTGCCAGCTCTATTCTTTGCACAGACAGTTACGGTGCCTATTTCCCCATGGAACAGCTACTATTAATGCATTAAAATTTGAAAACTTTATATTTTCTCAGTTATAATGCAGATGCATACACAATCAAAAATTCCATGAAAAACAAGGACACTTCAATGAAAATGAATAGTCAAGTATGGATTTAAAGCAACTGATTCAGTGGCTCATCATCCTGTAACCTGACACAAAACAGGCAGTATCAGAAGTGCTGGCAGCACGCTGAAGGATTTGGAAGGACAGGGGTGGGGAGACACAACAAAAGCTTATCTGGATATTGCACAGAACCTATATAAAATGACAAGAAAGAGACCTGATAGTCAATACATAGCGCAGGAATCAATATACGCCAAGGAAACAGATGATTGTAACTCCACGATGCCGAAGTGTGCCGAACCCTTTGTACACTTAGAGAAGTGCATACATTTCACTCAGGCTGGTGGGAGCGAATGTCACTGCCTGGGTAAACACTTGTTTGAGAACTTTTATTTTCATCAGTGCTACCACAGAATCAGACAATGTAGTTTTGTATTTGTTCATGTTTTTCCTACTGCTAAATTGGCAATAAAATTAATTAATTTACCCAAGCTGAGTCTGTGTTGCCTGAGACTGTAAATGCTGAGTGCTCTCCTTGCCCTCATCTCGACCCATGAACTTTTCATTGTATTTTCTCAAGGAGGCAAGGGACAGAGTGGCTTGGTGGGCACCTGAGAGCCAGCCAAGGTCAGCTCACCACACTATCAAATCCACAGCTTTGCAACTGAGCAACAGAGATGCTGTGTGGGACCACGTTAAAGAACTCAAAGAAGCCAAGATATATCAGTTGCTCTTCCCTTCTCCACCAATGCAGTTGCTGCATCACAGAAGGACGCCAGATCAGTCAGGTGCAATTTGCCCTTTGCAAAGCCATGTGGCTGCCTCTAATCACCTCCCTGTCATACATATGCCTTGACAAAGCTTCCAGGAGGATATGATCCATGATCTTATCAGACACAGAAATATCTGACTGGTTGATGGTGTCCAGGGTCCTATTTTTACCCTTTTTAAAATCAGGTGTGATATTTCCCTTTTTCTCGTCACTGGGGACTTTGCTTGACTGCCATGACTTTACAAATATGATGGAGAGAAGCTGAGCAACTACATCTGCCAGTTCCCTCTTATGCGTAATTCATTATCCTGTAAATAGTAATGCTCAATATTGTCCTGCTGGATGAAGGAAAACATGGGAAAGTCCAGGCACTGAAGACTGGGGGCAGTCTTGACCTTACAACACAAGTGTTATTTGCCTTGACTGACCTCATACGTAATTTTTTGCCTTTTTTTCCATATACTTTTATTTTCTGCAGCCCCACTAGCTTAGGCATTATATAACCAGTGCTTTAAAAGCTAGGAGAATTACAGGCTCCTGAAATCTCTTTCCCTGTAGATTATTTTCTTCATCTGCATGATCTTAGTGACATGTGTAAAACTCATGCCCTAGATTTTAGTGATGGTGACCTTTGGGACTTGCAGTTGAGTCAATGTCATTTTAAACATGAGCCTGCTGCTGTATTATATCTTTGCAGGTGTAGCCAAGTGAGAGGATGACAAGTGTAATTACCATCTCTTTCTCTGAAGATTCCTTTCTGAGAAAATCCAAGAACCTTTACAAAATGAGAGCGTGGATATGCTGTGACTTTGTATCACTAGCACAAGTGCAAGTATTTATTTTTCACCGAAGTCGGATGCATTTGGTGTAGAAAACAGAAGTGCATATGTGCATATACATACTTAAGAAAATGAATTGCCCTGTACACTACTCCACGTGTTTCTGTTCTCTTGGAATTGGACATGCTTTCACACAGAAGTGCTTTAAACTGCTAATCTGGAATATTTGCAACAGTGTTCAGGGCGAAAGTAACACTGTGTTTTATAGTTTCACATCAAGAATGCCCAGTTTGAAAGTTTAACTTTACAAACCAGCTGACATAACCCAGACAATGAGAGGTAAATTGACTTGTTTGAACCTCAGGTATTACCACTAATAAAACATCTGAAGCTAAATTTACGTAAAGACAATTTATCGATTTTACTGGGTCTACAGAAATGTATGTGAAAGCAATTTGGTTAATTATTCTACTGAGGCATCTCCAGACAGAATAGAGTCTGCAGAAGCCTTGAGATGCCATCCCTTCCCTCTTCTTCACTTTTTCTTTCACTAGCTGGTGATAGTAGCTGAAGCTGCTCTCAGAACTTTGAAATCCTACTCCTATCTCTGTGAGAGGTACCTGTTTGCACAGGAATAACTAAGAAAAAATTTCTGATTTCCATTTAAGCTAAGACAAAGTGTTTGAGAATGTATCAAGGTTCAAAAAGTTTCAGTGATGAGGACTACTACTTAGATCAGCAATTTTAGATTGTAGAAAATTATCTCTATGGCACTAAATATTTTAATATATTTTTGATTCAGCACTGCAAGTCTCTGATGACAATGACAGAATTATTTTTAGCATCCACTGAAAGACACTTTAAAAGGTAGGCTTTTGTGCAACAGTTTTTCTTAAAAAAACTAGTACAGCATGCATGCACAGGGGAAACTAGAACTGAAAAGCAATATGAAAAGTGCTGCTGAAAGGTACTTCTCGGAGATATTAAAAGTCTCCCTTTCTAAGAGTTTGGATTTTGTTTCAGCATCCTTTTGCTATTCAGTGTCAATGCACAGACTAATTGTACATTACCGCAGCAATTTCCACTGTGAAGCTATTTCACATACTGCCCATACTGTATAACAACTTGCATAGTTATTACTGGGTCTGACCAGAGGAGAACTTGATGGCATAATGAATTCTGTATGAGAGAGAATCTGATCTGTGGTTCATTTAATGTTAGTGTAGAGTAAATCTGTTAACTTCAGCAGACTCGTGCTGGTGTAACTCAGATGTGAGTTAGATCCATGCTGTGTATCCATAAAACCACTCCCTGCTGGAGGAGATGACACCTGCTCATGCATTACATGTCACAGAGCCTACACCAGCAGCAGTCCTATTGCCAGCAGTGTCCTCAGCCCGCTAATGGGAAGATCAGCTTACTCATGTGAGGTGCTCAGAGCCCACTCTGTTCACAGGGGCCACAGAACCACCACTGTAGCAAGCAAGAGGCTCAGCCATACTGGTGACACAGGGCTGTGCTCGCTCAGTATCTCGGGCACGTGGTGCTTACAGCAGCTGCTCAGGTGCCAAGACCGTGGCAGTGGGATGCTCCTGGGTGAGCTCCTCCTTCCCCTGGCACGCAAAGCACTGTGAAGATACTCAGGCTGCACCTCCTCTCCAGCTGCTGCAAGTCACAAAAAAATCACTGCTGAGATCCCATGGGGCTTCTAGATAAATTTGAATCACCAATCGACAAGCCAGGGAAGAGCCACGGTGACATTAATTAGCTTACTGGGGACAGATGGATGAAATCTTTTCCCAGCAAGGATGCAAAGAAGGTGGGTTAGTAAACAAGGAAAACCTGGGGGGTACCCTGCAGCCATCACAAAGATGGGAGTGCCTGCAGGGGGAGGTGGCATTGCAGGTGGCATTACTGGCAGACTGAAGGCTTACAGGGAACAAGGCAAAGGACAAGGGTCTGAGCAATACTTTGGGGCTTGAAAAGTAAGCCAAGAAAATACAATGGAAGGAGTTAATGAAGAGCCAGTGTTAAACAGTATCAGCCACAGAGCTCTGAGCAGACAAATGAAATTCTCTGTAGGTTGAGGAGTCCAAACAAAAGAAGGCTACAAGAAAACAGAAGAGGAACGTGGGTAAAGCAAAGAAGCATACACTGGAATCCCAGATGGTGCATTTGGTCACAGGCACTGAAGAGTTCATGAAAGCTGTGCACATGTAACTGCAGGCAACCATCAGCTCTGACATCTGCATTGCCAGATTCCCACACTTCTGGAAGATAAATAACTTGTTTTGAAGGGAGCACTTCAAATAATAGTATAGATATTGCTGTAAATCACAGTCTTATTCCTCAGCTGTATTTCATCAACTTTACCTTATGTACCATCTTTCTATCGTATGCCAGACAACAATGTTCCTCTATCCTATTACCTGCTAACAACCAGTCCTAAATTCAGGACTTCACACTCCCCTAATTCTGCTATCTTTCAACCCATATATAAATGTCCAGTTCCACAGGCTAGAGGTAGTATTTCTATAATTGTCCCCAGCAGCTCTCAGTGCCAACACAAGGATGAATAGAGAGAAAAAGCCTTGCTGCACAGGGCATCTGAAGCAGGCTTTCAAAGTTCTACAGCCATCAAACTAAATCACCATTCTTATTTAATGTTTTTGATGTAGGTAACTCTCTTAATGCTTCATGACTGACTAGAACAAGAGGAGTGCCATCTAAACATTTTTTCATTACTGCCTCCTATCCAGTTTGCTTTCAAAGGAAGTATTTACGATCCTCAATAAATTTCAGCGGCACCAAACCATAAACACACACACAACTCCAGTTTAATTACGCGACTGAGCATCCCACAGGCTGGGTCTCCCATTCTGAAGTACAGGACAAGTCAGCTCATGTTGAAATTTTTGGGAAACAGGGGTGCTGATCAGTTGCAAAAATCAGGCACTTCTGTGTCAAAAAAAAAAAAAAGATGGAATGGGGTTGTAAAAACAGAAAAAATACATAAAGCATGTTCATGAGGTGTTTATAATAGCACTTCTTGATTTGAAATGTCATTATACTCCTCATTCAGTGCTTACTCAATACCTACACAGTAAATACAGATCAACAATCCTGTAAATGTATTAAATGCAGTCTTCCTTTTTCATACTGATTTCAAAACTTCAATACCAGGATCAGCTCTGCTTGAATTTTAGAAAACTTCGGTCCTTTGGCAATCCATCTTCTTACCATGTAAATCCATTACAGCATTTGGACTAATCCTTTTGTCAAAAGGATTCTTGGGACTACCAGGAGGCAGCTAATTTTACTATGTTTTTATTCTCGGCAGTGTCTGAAAACTGGATGTGTGGCTATTAAGAAAGTAAAATTCACTCAGTGAGAGCTCCAAATAAAGAATAATCTCCCACATAATCGTTTCTGCAAGCCTGCAGGAGTAGGTCTAAGGTTCAGTAGGTGTCCTGGAGCTTACAACCATGCCTCTTTGTTTCCCTTGCTTGAATAAACATTTGATAAAGGAAAGATGAAGAGAAATGTTAATCCTGAATTTGTATCTTAAGACATGCAGGGGGGAGAGAGAGAAAAAAGAGAGACAGGGATCTGGCTAGATTTTCTTACAAGGTTATAAGAAAAATAAATCCAGAGATGCTAATCAGGGGAATTATCTCTCCTCTTATCTAAACAGCTACTTTAATGTAAAGTCAAGAAATAATTGGCCTTCCGGGAAGACTTATGTTTGCATAAAAAGGAAGATATACAGGCCTACTCAGCTGAAAAAAAACCAAACAAAAAACAATAGTGAAGAATGGGAACAGCTTCAGAAATGTACAGAGTTTGGGGACACATTGTGGAAGGGGCTGAATGTCTTCCGAGATCCCTCAAGCAACTTACGAAACAAAAAAGTTCTAAACATAAAACAGAGCAATGTGAGTCCTCATCCCACCACTGATTGCAACTATCCTTGTAGTCCAAGACAAGCTATTTAACCCATATAAATCTTTCCATCTGTGCAATAGGTTAATAATATTTACCTACTCACGTCTTTGGGATTAAAACATTATTATTATTTTTGAAGTATTTGAAGATGAGTCATGCTATGTGATTGCTAAATATTATTATTACTAAAAGTGTGACATATTGTTTGAATTAAAGAAAATAGTATATCTGTATCTTAAGAAGCTTGTCAGTTCATAATGAACTGAAGTTGTGGTTGCTTAATATAGTTACTGCAATTTCTAGTCTGAATGTTCTGTATTTATTGTTTGCATTGCACTGACGTATATTAAATTAACAAGATTATACTATATGATTGCTCTCCTCTTGAGACCCTTAGGAAATGAGGCTGTCCTAGGGAGCACAGTGTTTAAATAAATATTATTTTATGCATTAGTTTATAAGCATGGACTGTCGTTTTTCCGCATCTTTGGATGTGTTTTTAATGTTACCTAATTCCACATAATGTTTAAAGGAAACTTCATTGCTCTGAACATTAAAAACAGAAAAGTAGAAAGTATATAAAATTCGACTGCAGGAAGCAAATCTGCAGTGGAAGTTGAAGGGACCAATCGTCCTTGTTCATCTTTCTTTCCTGAACGTTTGTTCTCTGCCGCACCATTCCTACCTTACATGCACCTAAGAAACAGTGGAGGAAACAACGTTCCACTCACTTGTGCATTCACAAAAGCGTTTCCTATTCCTTCAGTATCACTGAAGGGAGCACACATTACCAACCCCTCACGCAGTCCAGCGTTAAACAATCTGTTATCTGGCTCTGCACACCCACTGGCACAGCGCTCCTGTGAGTGGGCTGGACAACACCACCAGCATTTTCTGCCACGGCTTTGGCCACACATGATTCAAGTGACCAGAATCCAGGAGCCAGGCCTGATGGCCTGTGCCCACACAGTCACACTATTTTCCAGGCTAGCAGATTTACTTGCATGGGTGTGGGTTGTTCCTTGACACCCAGACTCCAAGGCTTCAGTTCCAAGTACAGACACAGCCAGACTGGAACCACGGTGGAGTGCTGTATGAACATCCTCACGGCAACTGTGGCTCTTAGCTCTGGCTGTGCCTAAATAGTGTTGTCTGTGTGCAAAGTTAAATACAGTTGGAGTCAAATGCATGATTTCCTGGCTTATACAACACTCTTACCGCAGTCTGAATTTGTCAGAGTGTGGAGTCATTACTCAAAGTGTCAGTAGTTTTTGTACACCTTCTGAAGCATATTACACAGCTTTTTATTATTATGGAATAGAATTTACCTACCCATGTACTCCCAAATGAGTGCCATACGTGCTCTGCTCAAAGCAAAGGTTAGAGGGGTTGGTCCTCAGTATATAAACACAGAAGGCTTGCACCTCCACTCTTCTGTGAATTTAGAACTATGTTTTGCTCTTGTTTTAGAAGCTTTTAAGGCTGCAAATAAATCAAGACCACCCCACCAGGCTCCCACAGCACAAGCTATTCATCTAGAATAAATTCAGCTGTCATTTAAAGTTGAACTAGATTGGACAAAGAGGCAGCAATCAAGCCGTTTTCATGTGAGGCAGGTAATTACAGAATGTGTTAAACTACAGTGATTAGGCACTGCTAAGAAGAAGCTCTAAGAAATCTCAAGCAACTTTTGAAGGGGGAAAAAAGTTAACAGCTGCAGACNGATCAACGGGAGCCTTGGGAAATCCTCAAACAGTATGTCTGAATGTGGCATCAAATGGTTCATTTGGCAGTAAGTGATTAAATGGGAGAGGACTTTCTTTGTCATGGAAATTGGTCCTCTATACTATTGGACCTATGCTAATGATTTGAAACTGAGAAAGTAGGATGACTGTGTTATAATGGTTTATAATACACCACTTCATGTTGGACTATGAGGAACATTTGCATGAATACAGCCACGCAAGGAATCTGAACAGCAATAGATTTTTGTTTGGCAGAATTATTCTCATGGGTGTCCAAAGTTCACAACCTAGAAAATGCTAGCTTTTTTATACATTAACTTAAAGCAAAATGTGCCATTTTTAGTCACAACACTGAGAAAACAAAGGCCCTCCTATTTTACTCTGAAGTCTCCATTTCCAAGTCTAATTTAAATTACACTAGTGCTGGGCAAAACTATACTGCAATCACTGGGGTAAATGCAAACCTGTATTTAAACCATTCAAATTCTTTAGAGCCCTAATTTGTATTTTGCAGTGTAAGCTATGTAAACAGGGATATTCCTTCAAAGAGGGAAGGCCCACTAGCTCAGCACATCAGTTAAGAGTTTCAGAGACCACAGGTCTTGTTTCCAAATTCATTTGTTAATTCCCTTGCCACACTGAATGACTTCGAATTAAGCTCCCACCATATTACCTCAAATGGCTTGATAAATTCTTCCAAAATCTGTGAAGGAGGACTAACATGACTTTAAGAATCTCATTGGTGCAATACCAAAATATTTCAAGCTTTCAAGAGAAGAAAAGGCAGTTTCATATTACAACCAGAATCTTG
Source organism: Dryoscopus gambensis (assembly GCA_013389985.1). Classification (NCBI taxonomy): domain Eukaryota; kingdom Metazoa; phylum Chordata; class Aves; order Passeriformes; family Malaconotidae; genus Dryoscopus; species Dryoscopus gambensis. The sequence goes on from WEIT01025117.1 coordinate 12,826, forward strand.
GATAGAACCAAAGAAAGCAACACATTCAAACCCTTAAAAAGTCAGCAAGCATCATTAAAGGGTCATTCCTTCCTGCCTTGACTTCCTTGTCATCAGCAGAAGAATAACAAATGGTTATGGTTTCATTTTACAGTGTAGCAAGGAGGATTTGAGACTCTGCAGGGCCTCGTCTGCTGCTTCTTAAGCAAACATCTAATGTAATTTTAAATTTCACTTCATCATTGTGATAGCTTCAAGCAAACCTCTCCTGTGTGCCAGTCCTCCCTCTCAAAGGCACACAGTCAGTGCTACAAAATGGACAAAAACAGACCAAAATGATCAGCTCCCCTAGGACTGTTATTTGTGACATAAGCTACACTTGTAGGGACACAGCTCCTCGTTCTTCTTCATTTGCTTTAAAGCAGTGCCTTGTAGTTTGTGAGTACAAAATGTTGAAGCTACTTATTGTCACAGTGGTAAAATATAAGGTTTGATGGGGCATGGGTCTGAGTCTATAAGGATATTTAGCTGTGTGAAAGTGCAGAGAGAAATGATGAGGTCAATACCTTTGAAAGCATCAGAGGTGCATTTTCTAGAAAGCCTTAGGCCCAAATGAGGCTTCATTTTCAAAAGTACTCCATGCATTTTAGAGTCTAAGTGTTCCCAAAAGTTACTGTGACTTAGGCTCATACATCACTTGGGCACTTCTGAAGAGCACACCTTTAGTAAGCGTACAAAAGTGCCTGTAGCAGCGAGGTACCTCTCTTTAAGTGTCAGGCAAGTGAGGCTGCTTGCCTGCTAGGCACTCTTTATAAATCCCCTGGGAATCTTCCTGCATTTTTATGTGTGTAAATAAATCTCACCTTGTCCTCTAGTGTCCTCTAAAAGCAACAGGACAACTCACACACAAGGCCACTGTGAGCGTATCAATAAATCCCTGATAATCAAATCTCCCAGTGATAACTGATATGGAATTACTGCTCAGGCTGGAGCAATGCCAGCTCAAACGCAGCCTGCCAGCCTCAACAGCCCAATCTGACCTACAAGTGTTAAAGCAAAGGACACAGACTCATCTGGGTGATGACCTGCAAAGACGAAAACGGCTCTGCTAATGGAGACACTGTGGCAAGCCGATAGCTTTCCCAATTTCAGTGACTATATTCCTCTTCATGTCCAGTGGATGACAGAAAATAAGGACATAAGCACTAACTGTCACTGTGGAGTCCAAGGAGGTCTTCAGATTTTCTTTTCTGGGTGCTAAACTGGAGAAGTAAAGGCACTATGAGGACAGCATTTCTCTAGTACAGGCATTCCCACCACAGAAACTCCCAATGCTACTCAATCTTCCTGGCATTTTCTTTCCTCTACAGCCACAATAAACTGACCAGAAACCCTGTCCCTCATCTCAGATTGTAATTGTTTGAACACAGGATTGTTGTCTCTACATTAAATCTTACTAGAAATAAAGGAATAAAGTTCTGAACACTGAAAATTAAATGTTAATATTCAACAACCCAGGAAAACTTTTTGCTTCCCACTTGCCAACTACATACTAGCAGGCCAAGCCTGCTATTTCTTAGCAAATGAAGATTTACAGTTTCTGCATAGTTTGGAGAGAACAGAGTAGGTAGCAGGGGGGAGGGGAACTTCTCACGTGCCTCATCAGCTCTCCTGTAAAAGAAAAAGTACCCAGTTAAGGACTCCTTGGTCCCTGGGTCTTTTTGTGGAGTTTCTGATGCTGAAGTATGTGGATTCAAGAAGAGAATGTGGAGGTCGAGAAAAGTCCCCTGAGAGGAGCTGCAGTCTAAAACTGCAGCATGATGTTTGCTCAGAACTGACAAAAGAAATGCCCGCCTCCTCTTCCTTTCCCTGGTACTCACCTAAACAAACAGTTATGCCAGTGAATGTGCTGGCAAAACCAGTGTTGGCCGTGCCCAGGAAGTGCCACTCAGCCCTCAGAGGTTCCCCTCTGCTTACTGACATGAAGCAAGAAAGAGAGAATTATGGAGGCAGAAAAATGGTTATTTTAAATAATCATCATGTTTTTTTATGGAATAGCCAGTGCTGGCTCCACTTCTGGGGTGGAGGGGGAAGGATCTCTAAATTAAACTCACATGATCCACTCTTGTTCATTTGCATGGTTATATAAACTGCCCACTGGCAGAAAGCTGGTCATTTGTAAATTGAAAGAAGAAAATGATGTCATCTTAGTACAAATATGTTTTGCTGATGAAGACTGTTTATGGTAAAGATAAATAAATAACCAAGTAGATAACATGATGGGGGCAAGACTTCAACCAAAGTCTTGTGGAATTTCACGTCTGCTTCCACTGGAGCTTCCACTGCTTTAACAACATAGCAGGGGCATATTGTCCTGCACAAAGGAGAAGGAGAACAGAATGTAATGTGTAACTTCTTAAGTACATGGTCTATCAGATGCAATGTTCTCCCCAGCAGCAAAATGTCCATTGACTTTTACGAGGTATGGCTGGGCGGAGGCAACTTATAGCAATAACTGCCCAAATTCATGGAGGGAAATGTCTTCCTTCTCTGATTACCCAAAGTTTGGGCCTTGTCCATTCCCACTGAAGACAACAGGAATTCCACTTTGGACATAAACTTGAGTAGAACAAACTTTCCAGAACAACAAGCACTGGAACAATGCTGACATAGTCCTATACTGGTTTCAGACAACAGCAGGTCATATATTGGTGGGTGTTCTGGGCTGAGTTCAGCTTTAGAAGTACTACCCAAACCCTCACCATTTCCTAGCAACAAGGTTCAAATGCTTCATGTCTCAAAAGCTACAAAATAAAGCAAAGAAAAAAGTAATAAAATAGGAACTAAGTCTAAATGCTGAATACTATTTTACACCTCATGTTGGGAGGCCATAGGTTACCCCTTTAACTGTGAGAGGAAGCATTTGGGGCACAGCACGTATAAACACAAATACCCCAAACACAGGCAGTGTGATGGCAAGTGGGAGTCTATTATGGAGAATTCGTGATTCCTTAACTCAGGCTCCATATGACCACTGCAGGATATGCACTACAATCTGATCTCAGTGTTTGTCACTTGTCAAAAAATTGAGAACAAAGAGCCAATTAGTTGTGGTTTGTTTTCTTTTATTTTGCTGGAAATAAAAGCTGAGCTATCATACAAAAAGAATTCCTGGTGTGTGTACGAGGCAGGGAGAAGGAAAAAAACCAATAAACAAACATTTTTACAAAAACTCAAATCATTGGACTTGCAAAATAAGGACAGCTGGGATGCATAATCAAGAGCATTAGAAAAATTTTATTTTATACTAAACTTTCCTATTCTGGCATTTGTTCTTTCAATATAAAGTATAGCCACTAACTTCTACTGCAAATCTGCAAAGATTTTAAAGGCAGCTTAGCTGCAGTAGGACTGGTTTTTGAGGCTGTCTGAAAGGCAGTGACTGTCACATAGTGGCCAGGTGCTTTTCAACCATTAAGATAACACTGCTTTGCATTTGGTCAGAGATGATGATAACAGAGTGTTTTGTGACAATGTAATTAATTGCTCCTCCCCACCCTGTTATGCAGAAGGTAAAGAGACACTGGAGACACATCACCAGCATTCGAATGCCTCTGCAGTGAAATCTATTGCAGATGACCAAGATACAACACTTCGAGATAAAAAGGACCGCCTGGCTTCCTAGTCTCATCTCCTGGCTAACCCAGTCCACTACGTTTCACTCCACTGAACAGTAAACCAAAAAAACCCCTACTTGAACCAATTGCAAAGACAGAGAAAACCTGGAGGGGTGAAGTAAAATTACCGAAATCGGAATGTAATTAGAACTGAGAAGTCAATATCCATGTACTAGAAAGATGACAAGAGACCTTTAGGGGACCACAGAGAAGTGGTTAAGGTTTTGGTTTGTGTTTCTGTTTAAGAGAACACTCAATACAGTGCCACAGTACTTGCCCAGCACTGACTGCTAACGAAAACTGATCATTCAGGAAGTACCAGCAACAATTCAAGCAAGATCCGCAGGAGTTCCTGGGAGGTTTCCAATTCAAGGATGGATCCAGTCCAAAACCTGATAGCATCAAATAAGATAATACATGACTAGTTTATTAGGCCATGCTGGTGTAACTCAAATACATAAACACTGTTGCTTATGGTGAAGGAGCAGCATTTAGCAATTTGCTTAACACTCTGCACACAAAAAAACAATTAGCAAATTAATTTTCATCCTGATCTGAAATCTAGAAATATTAATAAATATATTTGTGTATTAATGTCTTGTTTTGTGGTAGGAATTGGCCAATACCTGTAGTAACCACTATAAGAACACAACTCTTCCCATTCCTGCTGAGAGTGATGGGATTATTTTATGACTGACATGTCCAGTGAGCCATTTCGTGCTTTTTAGGCTCTATATTGAATGAGGAAAATCTGCTGCTTTTTCTACTATCACAACTCTTTGTCTTTCAATGTGCTGTTCATGAACTACTGAAGCTTATTATATTTAAATAATAAAATAATGCAAACCAAGAGAGTGATTCTGTACAAACACAGATTAAAGTTCTTTACCTAGAGCCGTGCTTAGGTCACTCCCAGGGGAGGCTGAAGGGAACAGTCTGTGTGCATAAGGGAAAACACATTTTATAGCTTAAGACAAGTGCCTTTCACACTGCTGCCTTTTAAGCAGCAATGGGAATCAAGCAATGCTGATTTCTAAGAAAAAACAAAATCCAAATTTGGTTTCGAGCGCAAACAGAGATAATTAAAGTACTTGCTCTAACAGGAAGCTGCATTAGAAAACAACTTTGCACTTTTGACGACGCACACTGTGTTTCTTGTTATGCCAATTTATTTTAATTAATCAGGAAAACATTTATTTGAGGTATTAGCAATGCTGGTGCTTAGCCTGTCATTCTGCCTCCTCGCTAAATACCCAGAATGGCAATTCCAAAGCAGAGAACATCTGGTGCAAGGAGGAATCTCTCCCAGCACATCGCTGAAAAGGAGCAGTATAAATTCAATGGGCCAAATCTTTGTCCTTCCACTCACCTGGAGTCAAGCTGAACTGTGCTGGTGTTCATCACTGCACAGAAATATGATTTAACCCTTAGTGGAGTGTGATGTGGTGCTCATGGCATTGCAGGAGCCCGTTCATGCTTGCCAGGGAGGAAGTGAGGCAAACCACAGCACCTCCCAACAGGCAACCTGTGACTTGAATTTAACCTTGGAGTGTCAAACATGGTGGGAGTAGCACCAAAGTCCCTCTGGGAGACAGAAGGAAAGCTGACAGTACGGGGAGGCTGGAAGGACCAAATAAATTGGACTGCACCCACGTGATACTCCTGGAATACAGAGGGAAGATGAGATCTTCCAGGGCCATTAAAGACAAAACAGAACCAGAGGGTGACTCAGTCTCCTTTCATGCTTCTCTACTGCACCTCTCACTTCTGAAACCACCACTGAGTTTCACAATATCTGCATCAGAAGATGCTCCTCTCCAACAGCATCTGGAAAATGGAAGTGAAAAACACCATCTTCCATGCTCCTCTTTGCATGCTTCATTCAAATAATGAGAACAACTGACCTGTCCTCACTAGCTCTTGTCCCCTATCTTGTCTACCCAACCCAAAAGCACTGCGTAAACTTTCTGAAAAAAAAGGCAGACCCCCAAAGCACATGTGACTGACATGACTTCTGAAAAATTTCTGAATTTTAAAAAGGTAATAATTTTGATAATATTTGAATCATTTACATTATTAAAATCACTATTAAAATCTATTTTAATAGCATATTTTTTGATTTTTTTTCCTGTTTGGTTTTTTCTCTGCACCTGTGCCATATTCAAACATTTCTAAATAAAATAAAGACACTAGAAAATTTATTTTACTCTTCTTTCAGTTGGACTGAAGTTAATGGGTAATTGGAAAATTCATGGGGCTGGCACACCAAAATAAACACCAAACATTTCTAGAGGCAGCAAAAACAAATGCAAGATTTGCTGTGACACATGCAGAAAAAAAAGTACTACGAATATCACCAGTAATATCTCCTAATTGGTACTGTTTATCTTACCAGAAAGATTAACAGGCTGGTGGGAAAAAAGCGTTTTTGACAGTTCCACGGGAACAAGAAAAAAACAAGGTGGATGCTCCCTGAGGATGAGTGTGGCACAGACAGGGAGCAGACAGTAACTTGGCTCCCGCTGAGCTTGCTGGGTGGTGCCAGCCTGACCTCAGGCCAGCTACAATCCAGCAGGCAGCGATTCCCACTGCATGACTCTGCCAGCTCTCTGCCAGTGCCTCTCGTGTGCAATGGGGCCAGCTCTTAGCATCCAAATGGTATGAAAGCTCTCAGGATAAATAAACCAGAAGACCAACTCAAACAGTGTCTGTGAAATGGCAGCAACAAGCACATCCTCCAGCCCAGGCAGTTTCAGCACTCAAGTGGTTCTGCGATACAGCATTTTGGGAGCTGCTGTACACTACAGACTGAGACCAAGAAGGGAAACATCCCAAACGCACAATGTGACAGCCCACAGCATCATGAGGAGGAAAGCCAGCCTTTCCACGAGGTATTTAAGAAAGAGACCTGAAAATAACAGAGCTTGCATATTTTGCTCACCTTAAACTCCTGCTAAAGTCATAGAGATTGAGCCCTAAATGCCATTCGATTGCCAATTTACTCAGAGAAGCATTCTCCTGTTAACACATGGAAAACTATCCCTGGTAACCTCCACAACTACCACATGCTGCTGCAACAGTGCCTACACTGTCACAGCATAGTGCCTTTGGTACATTATAACCACTACCAGTAAGTGCAATTTATCATATAATAAAAATTACCGTAGTTTAGCAGAAGAAGGAAAAAAAAAATCTGTGTTAAAACTAATGAGGAGCAAGTCTTATTTTTAATTACAAATCAGTGAAGACCAAGGAACTAGAGAAGTGTAACCAAGGAGAAAAATTTGCCCCTAACCTTTCATCCTCTTTCACAATAATTTTTTTTTCCTCTTCGATTTTTAACCTTTTCTGTCACCACCAGCACTAAAAGCTGCTTATTTTTTCCCCTTTTGCTGGAAGAACAAACAAACAGTTGCCATTTCAGTCAAAGCAATGTTATTCTTTGGCTGGCTGGCACTGGTTTCAGCTCACAGGGCGGTCAGTTCCTCTGGCTCCCATCCAGAAAGCTGAATAACCCAATCTGGCAGTAAACACAACTCTCTGGGCTCAGAAATCAGTGCTTCAGACCTGTTTCCAACCTGCACGCTTCCAATTTACAGCACTCCAACACCGCAGGAAGTATACCAAGCCAATCTGAAACTCAAATATATTTGAAACAAAGCTTTCTTCCTTTTAGGTCTTTTTCTACACTTGTCTTCCTTCTCTCTTTAATGTTTGCAGGTTGAATTTAGTGCTCTTTTTTTCTGCCAGAAGTTTGGCCTTTGCAACAAATAACTTCATCCAAGTGTGCCATTTCCTCCAAAATGCACGGGAGTGGCAGAAATCACAGACAGATCATTATCATCTTTTCTCTGTTTCTTGCTTCCCTCCTTTTGTACGGAGCACTATGAGAGTCAAGAAGAATCTTCCTGCAATTACAAACCTCACTTTTTATAGACATGCAGTTGCCCAGTGCAAGACTTTGGACCCTCAGAGCGCAAAATGGAAAACAGGAGAAAACTTGTAATACAAGAGAAACTGCAGTTCAGCAAGTGCAAAGGCAAGCTGGATGGATTGTAAGTGCAGGACTAGGCACTTTAGACTCCCCTTATGCTCTGCTCTCTGGTAGAATAACACTAACAGCAGAATTCCACTTTACTGGGATAAGGGATGGTGCTTATGAGAAGGGCAGGAGATGTGAATGCAAAGCTTGAGAAATTGTATTGAGTGCCGTGTTTCAGTGCTCAGGTTATTATTTGCTCTTTCCTCCTCTCATTTTTCACACCATTAAAATTCCACCTCAGACATCGGACTCAAAGTGAACAAACAAACATGCATTGTTCGCTATCCAAACCCACCACGCTCACACGGCTGCTGTGAAGCTGCAGTGACACTTGAGCCGGGGAGCACAAACCACTCGGGCAGCTCACAGGGGGAATGCCAGAGTGACAGATTAAGTACAAAACTAATCCTCATGTTGTGTTTCTGCTGCACAGGTGTGTTCAGGGATTATCCTTCTGCCACGCAAGTCACTTATGCCAATCTCTAAAGAGCCTTTCTCTTTCCTTCTGTTTCTTGGTTTATATGAGGTAAGTTTTCCATGGCTACTGTGCTGAAACCCTGCCAGGGAAATTATTCTGTAAAACTTCAAACATTATCACTACCTCTCATACACAATAATTTATCAATCATTGTAGCATGCTACAATGCTACATCCTACTCTCTCAGCATCTCAGCAGACGAAAGTTACCCATATTCTTAGAAAGAATCTTAAATATTAATTCTTTGCCCTGCAAAGAACAATTTGGAAAAAAAAATAAATTAAAGCTTCAAGATCACCTCTAAATTCTGCACACAAATATTATGCTAAGTCAAGACGGAGACAAGTAGTGAAAAAGATGCAAGAGCCCTGAGACATGTTTGAAGTTCTCAAATAAAAAGTTAGCAGATACAAACTCCCATTTAGAAGCAGAAGTAATTTGAAGAAGTTCTACTTAATGGATGGCACAGCAAATATGGGTTCTGGTTTCCAACAAAAAGTGACATGCAGTAAAATATTTAGGCAATCTCTTGAGGACTATGTAGCATTTCATAAATTAAAGGGCTTTAGTCAGCTTTCCACGTGACAGCAACCAACCCACAGTTCAGTCAGAGGAGAGGTGTTTGTGTTTTATCCCAAGATGGATTGGAGGAATTTTTGGCGTGAACTGACACTGATATAAACGGCTCAAGAGTTTTAACAGAGAAGGAATGGAAGACAGAGCAAACCATTTTAAATTGAAGCTACCACAATATTCAGCAGCAGCCTAAATTCTCTGTTCAGAAATTTATGTTACTGAACACTGGGACTTAATTTTAAGGTGCCTTTAGGAATTCCACCACTATGTTTAAAAATCCTTTAGTTTTCATTCCAGCTGTGTTAGGTGTCTCTGTGTAGCTTTTGGGAGAAAACATTGCGTACTGGTTGTTACAGAAATGGGAGAGTAAGGGGACATGAATCCCGCCGTGGTGGTATCGCACAATGCCTGGGTGACCTTGGGCTGGTGAATTGTGACCTCTGTAAAATGGAGATAATCATGCTTATCTGATTCAAGGAGGTACCAGGAGATGTACTGTTTCCTAATTGTTTAGAGATATACACGGGAAAGGCACAATATATAGTTACATGGGTTAGGTTTCTGGAAATATCTACTGGTGACACAATAGATTTTACCCATCTGTGTAAAAGTGTCAAGTACTGCTATTATTTTGACCTCGTTGATAAAGAAAGGATGGGTGGTCTGGTAGATTGAAGCGCATTTTGGCTGGAAGCTATTACCCTTTGAGACGACCTCCTGTTTCAAGTTTCATTGGTGTATCAGAAAAGTTACAGGCAGCAACAGTAAGGGTTTCTGTAACTCATGCTACAAAAACACTCCAATCTGCTTTATCTCCTCTGACATGCTTCTCCTCTGTACTAGTCCTAATGATATTTTTCCTAATCAAGCATACGTTAATGGCAGGAAGCAATGTCACTCCTTTCTCATTTTACCTGACCTGTCTTTGGGTACTCACTGTGTATGTGACGCTAGACCAAGCTCAGTTGTCTCTCACTATTAGGGAGGCGTAGAAAAACTGACTGCAATACTAAGAAGGGCAGCAAAAATGATGGTAATTTAAGAAGAAGACTGATTTTAAAACAAGATACCCAAATTGAGGTGAGATGTAGATCCTTGTGATAGTTTCATGTACTCATTCAGTTTTAGGGAGAGAAGTTGTTTAAGGTGATTTGGACAGGATTTATGTAAACTGAGTAGCAAGGAAAAGAGATGATTTACGTTAGAACATAGCACAAGCAACCATCAAGTAGCAGTAGTTTTACTGCTGAAATGTGACTCTGGAGAATTTTTACAAAATCTCCACACTTGGCCGGGCAGGGCAAGGCAAGAAAGGGGCCAGTGTGAAAGTATTAGTTTTAACCTGGAGTAATCCATGCTGATTTCTATTTCACCAGAATAATTTTACACCAGAGATAGCCATACAGAATGCAAATATTGGCATCTCTGCCTAAAGTGCTCATTTACTACAAAGTGCCCTTGTTTTTTAACTCAGTGTGTTTGCAAGGATGAACCAGTCTATCATTTACATCAGTAATGCAACCCCCACCCACATGTGCTTCAACCCCAGACTTGACTAATGCATGAATCTTTACGCTGTGCTCCTTATGAAATGCTGTGTCCTATCACGTTGCCACGATACTGCCACTAGATTTATGGCTCTAACTAAATCATCCGATCATACCACTTCTGTGCTGTGCTTCTTCCATTACCACCTAATGTATCAAAAGCATCGATTTTACACTTGCCAGCTTTCCTGCCGGAGCACTCCAAGGTCCTGCAGCACTTTATTACACCCCATGCCCACACCCAGAGCTGTCATGCTAATGAGCCATGTGTTGCTACTTTAATTTTTCTGAAGCAGGTCACAAAGCTCAATTCTCCCCTCATGTGGGAGAACCTAGAGTCCAATTCCTGAGCCGTCATGGCTGGCTGATTTTGAACAGTGCATATGATGACACAGGCTCTCATCTTACTGGCCTGGCCACCACAACACCCTTTCCCTCCCAAATGCTGAAAGAAATATGTCCACTTATGGTTTCAGAATGCTTTTTCCTATTCTCAGCACATTGTACTTACCAAACACCTAATATCCTGAGGTGTCCAAAATGCTGAAATTACAACCTGCTTAACCTCAATAATTCTGAGAGGCCAATTTTTATCTCTACAATAAGGGTCTTATTTAGACTGAAAGAAAATGAAAGACACCATGATTAAGAGACTAAATTGGCAGGACACCTAGAAATATCCTGAAAACCTAGAGAAATTTAACACAACAGAAAAAGAAAGGACCAATATATTTTACAATCTGCAGGTATGAATCCCTTCCAACTCCGGGTATTTTATGATTTCTGTGAATTTACTGCCTTGCCAGGACATTGTCAGTTAGTAATGGTAAGAAAGACAAGAGGTTAGAGTGGCAATTTTTAGGGTACTCTGAAAGGCATCTCAAACACACTTGCTATATTTTGTAGGGTTAATTTCTGAGTAATGCTGATGTCCTGAGATGTGAAATAATAGGAACAATTAGGAGGTAATCAATGAGGGCCAGTCCAGCCTTCTTATTTTGACCACTCTTACTAATAAGGCTACCTGGTGTTTGAGACCCTTGGTGATCAAAAGGGGCAGATTTGGGTCTCAGTAGCTTTGCCTGTTTTAGAATTTTAAATGGCATGTGAGCTGGGGAGAAATGCATCAACCATCATTCTGCTAGCAATTGTTTTCCAAATGCTGTTTCAGTGGTAGAAAGCAGTAGATTAAGATATGAGGTCTCTGCCATTTGGCAGAGATTTTCTGGCATCACCATCCCTGGAAGTGTTCAGAAGGCACTTGCATGTGGTACGTGGGGACATGGTTGGACTCAGTTTACCTCAGAGTCTTTTCCAGCCTTAATGATTCTCTGATACTATGATGTAACATGGAGTCACTGGTCTTTCAGTCCACCATTGTTGATTTAGTGAATGGCTGCAAATTTTCATGCCACTTTGACATTAGCTGACTTCTTGTAAACAGAAATACCATACAGTACATCTGAATTTCATCAGCTTCTGTCATATAATAGTATGATTTGAACCATTTTGTCTTTTTGCTACACTTTCCCTGCTTTATATGGAAAAGGCCCAAACTACCAGGCTGCCATTAACAGACCTAATTATTACACAGAAAGAGAAAAAAACATCTATTAAATCTTGCCTGTTAAAAGTGAGGGCAGACTGTGAAGACATGTTACAAAAAGCCTGCCTAAACTTTGCAGAATCACCATCTCTTACCTCCAGAGATAGAGCACATGTTAAAAGCCAGCAGTAAAGCCCTGGACACCATGGATTTATCAGCTGAATGGACAGGGAACACAAGAGTATTTTTCATTTTCAATCTGAAATGAAGAATCTGAAAATCTTCAAAACTTCTAAGGAGCAAACAATGATGGTTATCCCCTATGTCATTAATGTAAAGAGTCAAGCACCAGCATTTAGGTCACTTGGCCAAGGTCACCAACTGTCACCAGTTTTCTGACTGGTGCTGACTCCAAACTAACTTCCATTTCCAGGCACTACTTACTACAAAATATTGACCTTGTAGTTGTGGATTTTGAGCTAATGCCAATCGTGCATTTAAAGCACTATACCAGCTATTCCATCTCCTTTGCGGACTTTTTTCTCAATTCACGTGGCAGGACTTAAAAACAAACAAAACTTTTAACCCTTCAAATTCTGGTGTGTTCCAAACTGCCATCAAAATGAATTTTTATGTGGGATGTGCACACTGGGGCTTGTAGTCCTCAAAGGCTTAACCCAATTGACTCTTAAAGAACTGTGACAGTCTTTCATATAAAGCTCTTTGTATCAAAGGTTTCTTCTGTGCCATAACTGCCTGCAACATCAGCTTTACTGCCAAGCATGGGCACGAAGGGCTTGGCCCCGCTGTTAAGACACATGGTTAAGGACTGCCCTCCCCTGAACAAATGCCCTACTGCTTTGCACTCAGGTGCACGTGGGAAGCAACTTCAAAGAATACACCATGGTTCATACATACACAGCAAGAAGTTGCACGATCCTCTCATGTCATGTTTCAAATCTCTTTTTTCAGAAAAATCACACTGGATCCACGGAAAACACTTTTTCCTTTGAATTACTGCCTCAAACCTTTTTCAGCCTGATCCTTTCCCTTCTATTCAGAATCTCAAAAGCTTCCACACAAATTACCTACAGCTATCATTGCTTTAGCTGAAGAATTTGTTGGGGTCACATGATGGTTTGAAAGCTGTGGTTGAGATTAATAGTGTGTTACAATAAACACAGTGAATAATGCAAAGCACAGAAACGATGGAGGAGGAAGTGGGGGATACATCTTCTGAGGCTATGCAGTTATTGGATGTTTAGTTTGAAAGAACACACAGGTCAGAGTGAGACTTCTGGCATCTTCTCCCTTACAAATTAATCACCGGTTCACAGTGACCAGCAAATTTCAGCTTATAAATAAAGTTCAAAGCCCCCAGGTCCTCATTTAAAAATGGAGACATATGGTTTGCAAACAGCTAATGGAACAAGCCTTCCCAAAGTTTGAGCTCATTCCCAACTGAGAGATCCATTTCACAGTAATAACACAACGCAGCCGTGAGTACCTGAGCTTCAGACTTCCTTCCCGTATTTTATAATACCTTGCACTTCCACAGCAGCTTTTATCTGGTGAATGGAAAAAGTTCTGATGAACATCAGCTATGACTTTTCAAAGTGCAGAAGGCACTGCAGGAACTGAGAACATACACAGACCCTCAGCCATACAGCCTCAGCTCAGAGATTATACATATCCAGAAACAAAAAGTTCAGTGTTACGCACCCAGAAATCGGAAAAGATTTAGAAAAAAGATTAGCTTACTCTCTGAAACCGGATGTCTGCAAGTTTGGAGCCACAGGTCCATTTTTGTCTACCTGTTCATCATAGTGTAAACCATGTCTAGCTCCAGTAATATCATACAGATAAGGAAACAGTTCCGAAGGATACTGAATCCTAAGGCTTTCTGTATCTCTCATTTGCAACTGAGAAAACTGAGGTTCAGTTTTGTATCTGAGAAGTCTGTGGCAGAAACCAAAAGGCTGAATTCTTGGCACTCACTTTTATCTCTGGATAGCTCTGCCTTCAATGTTTTGTTCTTCTAAAGCTGCCCAGAAAGCACTTTTTCCACACAGAATCTACTGCTTTGGGGGCTTTGTTTCATGTTAGTCACAAATCTCTCACTATAACCTGAGGTAGACCAAAACACAGGCAGTCCTGCAGTGAAAAAGCGTCTAATGGGCCATAAATTAATGTTTCATTTCCTTTAATAGTGTAATGATTAATTCCTTCTTCAGAGCAAGATTTTGTTGTACATTTGATAGTTAGACTATAAAGAAAGAAATGGGGTTTTTTAACATCGAAAAGGATCAAAGCCAGAATGCTGCTATTTTTGTTTGTGCTCTTGTAGCTCGACTCTTCAAACAGTTTTTTCTCCCCAATTTTGTAAAAAGGTAGAAAAAAATCCATCTCAGATGAGACCTTGCACAGCCTGTCAAGTTTCAACCCACACTGAATTTCTTCTGCGGATATAAACCTCTGAAAGTAGGGGTTTCTAATGGAAATTCTGACATAACCTTAACTACACCAATGCCGCCGTAATGCTCAGGTTACCAGGAATATTTCTGCTGCCAATTCTGTTTAACAAGTCTGAATGCATATAATTTGTTCCAGTTGTCTTTCCTTGGAGTGGGGCTCCTTTGTGCACACTTTCCAATGTGGCTTGCATTAAAAGAAAGAAAAAAAACTCCTACTTCTATGTAAATTCATATACACACTGATACAGTTTTATCACAGCTAAAAAGCTATAAATCTGCTTTAACTGATTCAGTGTGTTCCCTGGCCTGGAAAGGTGGCTTGTTTCATTGCTGCCCTTCACTGAATGTGACAATCATAACTTTGCTTTATTCTTTCTGAGATATTTATTCCTTGCAAAAAAACCTCCCAAAAGCCCCCGACCTGCCTCTCTGTGTATTCATATTATCCTCTCCTGACCAAACGTCCCTCTGTTGGAGCCAAAAGGATTTGAGCTGGGTCAGGATTTGACCCTGGCTATGCTAGGAATCTAATCCAAATGCCTCCCACCGATATCAGCGATAAGAATCTAGTCCTATAGCAAATGATTTGCTTCTCACCTTTGGCTCATCCTGAAGCCAAACAACTGCCAGGTTAAACAAATACTCTCAGGATGCAAAGTGAATTCATGAGGCAAGAGCTTAAGGGACAGCAAGGTAAGTGGGCACCTCTAGAGCCTCATGTCCTCTGAAGGATCTGCAGCTCACACACATCTCTCTGATCTTTCCTCCTAGAAGGAAGAGTGAAACAGGAGGAACAAAAACTCAACAGGACGGCTCCACTGCTCAGTGAATAAGAACAGGAATAATTCATGATCTGATCCTCCTCACAGCTGCCAGTTTACAGCCTCTTACTCAATCTTCAGGGTATAAGAGGCAATGGCTAATGCTTGAAAACTCAAAACCTGAACCTTGTTGTCATCTTTACATCAGAGATAAATTCAGAGGAATGATGTGAGGACAAATTTTCAAATACTTCAGTGAATTTTTGGAAGTTTCACTGAGTTCCAGTAGGTGTCAGCTGTGAAAATCAAGCCAAAATGGCCATCTCCACACTAAGTTCTCAGGCTTCTGTGGATCAGTAGTCAGACAGAGCTCTATCCACAATGAGAGGAAAAAGAGAAATCTCCTCAAGATGATTCAAACCCTGGTGGCTTGAAATATCTCAATCTAGATTGAAAACTTATGGTTACTACATTTCTTGTTTAGTTTACTGACTAAAATTAAAAGAGAGGAATTTAGGTTACAGTTTCTCAGGCTAAATTCTAAGCATGCTCCCAATTAGAGACTAAATTCATTGAAAAATTATGTGACACTGGTTTTCAAAATGCTTTTTTCAAAGCACCTCACCGTATCATCACTACTGTTCTAAAAAATATTCTTTTACTAAAGAATATTTTTAAAAGTATTGCTAAACTAAACATCTTTTAAACCTTTCCTCTCCTTAGGATGTGAAATTTTACTAAATTTCTGCAGTGTTCAGGGGAGGGGAGGAGGGGGGATAATGTTAAAAAAGTTTTAATAGGAAATGCAATAACAGAAATAATATTTTAAACTTTTAAAAAGACACTCTGAAATTGATTGGCTATATCTCCCAATTCCTGTTTCCCTCCTGTAATTATGAATAACCATTATGAGTAACACCGACTGCTAATGGACTCTGGAAATCTCTGATAAAGGATGCAGAGATTAATTGTTATTCCTACTTAACATACTTGCTTGAGTAGTAAAAAAGAAGCAATAGAAAGCACTGTGCAAGGACAAAACACAGCAAGAGAATAGATCCTCTGTTCACAAGCTTTTTTGGAAACAAAAATGAAAGACTTCCATAAAAGAAAATTGAAATTAATTGGAATTTATTGTTAGTTTTTGATGAGAAAAATATCAGTTATTCAGATTATACTATCAAAGGTTCTTTTGCTCTCCTCAGTCAGATTCCTGAAAATTCTCCACTTCTAAGACGCCTTACGTGATAATATTCCTTCTTCAAAATCCTTTCATATTCAGCGCCTTCTGGCCTCCCTGCTGCAGTTTGATCTCTGTACTTTCCATCCTGGTGCTGTAAACACCGAAGCCTGTGTTTGAGCAGGACTCCTGCAGGACAGCTCCTGTGTCTGAATTTGGACCTGTGGATCAGAGCAGTGCTGCCTGATGCAAAGCCGGCTGATGCTACGTTCAGCCTTTCAGCTGGTCACACCGGGCTGCTGAATGAGTCTGAAACAGCAGTCGCTGTGTGGCAGACTCTGCAGCACCAACCACATCAAGGATACAAAAGAAATAAACACTGAGCACGCACAGACAGATTTAAAACTTTCAGCAGAAAGCGCCCCATGTTTCTAGAAGATGACTTCCTTCTAGATCCTAAGACTATCCAGCCATAGCAGCAACAGTGGCAGTTGATCTGGTCAGTTACTCACTGTAAATTGCCAGAAATGCACCGTTTATATAAAATGAAACTATTTGACAAAAACCAGATAAGGCTATAGGAGTCCTCAGCAGCCTATTAATGAAGGATTTATCTTCTTAAGTCTGGGCCAAATCAATGAATAAAAAAGTGGAAAGTTCTTAATGAAGGATAGGAAGGGGAGGTAAATTACAAACAGTGATTGTCTTTTAACAGCTCAAGGCTGCTTTTTAAAGGTTTTAAAAAAAAACTTAACAGAAAATAGGTTACATATAGGAGGTTTAGATTGGTCCAATTTAGTTAGAAAGGAAAATGAAGACCTTAGGGGAATTTACTGCTTCAAACTGTCCAGCACTCCAAACAAGGAAAAGTGGCACAAGCAGTACATGAATCATGATCCATGACCATGGATTTTGTTGGTCAAGCAGCTCGTTCATGCAGATCACACTATGCAGAAGCAGCATGGTGTGGCTGCTGGGGGCAAACTGATCCTGATGTGGTCTATTTTCCACTGAAATCATGGATCATAAAGAAATCGCACTCGTCTCCCAGGATCTAACCTCAGAATATTTATGCACGTACATGGTTTTCCCTCCTTGTCCATTGCCAATGGAATCTGTGCTGAGGTAAGGGCTGCATCATCCATGCTTTACACAACTTTTAACCCTCCTCTTGGAATTCAAAGCGTAATAATTCTGCAAATTATGCCTGCCTTCCCCCTCTCCCTCTCTCTTCAGCAGCAATGTCACATTGGGTGACTGGCAACGTGACCCTCCACTGCTGCTTCTTCTGTGAAAAATACCCTTAGTGGCAGAAAAGGTGCAAAACTGGTTAGGCAGTGGTGAGCAGTGAGTTTTTGTAATAGGGATGTATCTGAGGGAGAAAACAAAGAAACTGGGGTACATGTATTAAGAAGTGGGTGATAAGACTCCAAACTATATTAGATCCTTCCTAAAGAGACTTCAGTAGATGCTACCTCCAGTACCACCAAAGTTAAGTAATTTCTAGGACCAAAGAGTCAGTTTTAGATATTCTTACAATTTTCTGGTATTGTCTTACTTCTGTTGGAATTAAATGAAATCCATGCCCTGGTCTCAGAAATTGTGTTTGGGAATACTAAAATGCTTCAAACCAGAGGGGATTTGGGATTTTGTGGCTCCCATGTGCAGAGGCTGTTTCAAGTGACTACATCCAGCCTTCCTGTCTGCCTGATACAATCAGCTTAGAGAAACACACCAGACCCCACAAAATGACAAAAGCACACTTCACATGGAATGCCTGCTCACTGATGGAAGAGCTGGAAGAAGTCAAATATTTCGGCTTTGACTATGAGGCAACACAGTCAGTGTTCTCAAAGGAATTTGGATGTCAGCTTTCCACAGATTTCATGTATCTTTCCAAATCTGTTCTCTGTCACTCTGTACAACAGCCATTTCCCTACCTCAGCCCTGTGCTGGGCAGAGATGTACCTGCTAACATCCCCAGTGCCACAGCTGTGGATGCTGAGGGAAGCAGGCAGCAGTGGTCAGGCTGATCTGCTCCTCCTGAACACCCTTCCCTAAAGACGCTCGATTTTTTTAAATGTATTTCTCATGCCATTTATTGGTTCAAATGGAAGAAAGCTGACACTGATGGGCTAATCACCCACATCTACAGCCCTCCTTGGCTAGTGCTCAACCTCTCCCAGCCAGTCAATATCCTCCCTACAGCCCCACTTGCTCATGCTTCTTCTCCCATACCCTTATGAGGCACTGCACGTTCTGATCCAGCACAGCAGCTGTTAGTTTCTTAAAACAACCAGATTAAAGATTGGATGCCTTCAGACAGTTCTGGCTTCTCCTGAGTCGTATACATAAATACCTACACACCAGTACACATAAGAAATCTGAAAAACTAATCAGTGTTTCTTAATGTCCACCAAGATACCCCAGGTCAGCCTACTTTTCAAATAGTGCTGAAATCCTCAAATCAGGAAATCTTGAAACTTCTGAACAGAAACATCCTGAGATGTTTTAGAGAGACAGGGCTGTTTAGTCTGCAGAAGGGAAGGCGTGTGACCTTTCGATGCTTAAAGGGAGATTATAGGAAAGATGGAGAGACTTTTTACAAGGGCTTGTACTGATAGAACAAGGGGTAATGGTTTTTAACTAAAAGAGGATAGATTTAAATTTCATATAAGGAAGGAATTACTTATGAGAGTGACGAAGCACTGAAACAGTTTGCCCAGAGAAGCTGTGGATGCCCCATCCCTGGAAGTGCTCAAGGCCAGGCTGGATGGGGCTTTGAGCAACCTGGTCTATGGAAGGGGTCCCTGCCCATGGCAGGGGGTTGGAACAAGGTGATGATTAGGGTGCCTTCCAATCCAAAACATTCTAGAATTCTATGAAATGGAGACATTCGCACCTTAGTTACTTTGGGTAATTTTAGGTAAATTAAAAAACCTTCTGGACTTGACATATATAACAAGAAAAATGAAAAGTCTGAAAAGTCTCTTTTTCCTTAAAATTATGTACCTGCTCATATTATAGATTCAATAAAAACTGGGGTTTTCAATGTTCTAAATTACTTAGAAATAAAGAAAATCAAATGGCTTGTAATACATCTAACACAAAACTAAAAGCCCTGAAAGATGCCCATGTATTCGTATACATATTAGTTGTTTTTAGCCTGCATTTAAAAGTTCAGTTGGACTTTTTTCTGGAAGTGTAAAAATAATATTAAGGACAATATTACCTTTCTGGAATGAAAGGAACCTAAATAAAGAATAGCCTCCTGTATCTTCAAAAAGTAGCATGTTTCTTAAGTTCCATGTGCATTATATTTGCAATTTACATGGGGATTTGTAACAGTGGTGCTGCTCCCTGGGTGTTACTTACTTTGGATGGGCTTCTCTAAGGCTGAGTTTACACAGCTGTGGTAGGAAAACCTAGCCACAATCAATTAAAAAGTGCAACACAAATCCTTTGGACAGCATTCTCAGGCTGTCCTGCTGTTGAGACAGCTACTATTCTCCAAGAATGAGTGCTCTAACTGTAGTAAACAGTCCTAACCAAAATAAGCTTTTACTAATTTTCACCATTTAAGGAACATAAAGACCTGCTTTTGTCATTTAAAGTTTAAGCTGACTAAGCCTCATAGAAACAGAACGTTTAAGAACTAAAGCAATTAAATCCATTTACAGAGGTCAGAAGAGTCTCTGGGTTTTAGACATGATGGGCTTGTACGCTCTGTGCTTCTCATTCATGTGAACTTTCAGATTATGGGTTGATAGGTGGCAAAATAAGTCACCTTTGTTTTCCTCTTGATAGCAGAGTGACGCTGAGCTGATCCTAGCAGGTCACCAGTGTCCTGGCATTACCTGCACTTCTGATTACTGAACAACTAGAATAAACAGGCAAATGAGACCCCAGACGCCCTGTCTTTGTGTGGGACATATTTATTACCAACCTACTGAATCCTGCACACAAAGAAGGCCTCAGGGAATGTAGTATGTCTACAAGCCAATGCAAAAAGCACTGAGAAAAAAAAAAAAAAAGAGGATAAATAAGCAGGCAGCTGAAAAGCCTGAAGTCTAACTAACTCACCAGCACATCGATAATACAATAATGTGGTCAACCCACTGTGGACTCTGAACAATGCTTTTTTTGTTTTTCAGCTAATCAGTAAAAGAAGAGATTAAGGTCTTTAATCTCGCTTTCTCTTTCTTCCCTCTTTTTACCTGGAGGGTGTGCATGTATGTGTACATATGTATTTCCCAAATGAGCAAAGAGAAAGTACATACATATACATTAAGATGTGGAAAACATGAGGTGGAGTGTGAGTTTGGTTTTATTTCCAACAAGAGGGTCATCGACATTATTTCAGATTTCCATATTCTGTGACTGCAAGCAGTCAGATGTGTGTTTGTGTGTGTGTTCTAGGGTGGGAGGGGAAGGGGGAAGCTGAACAGAGAATATGAATTTTAATCAGTTTCTTGAATGAATACAACACTGTATTTCCCCCTACTCTCCTTAGGATGACAATTCAGAGGAGATAACCTTCTCCTTTGAAAAACCTTGACGGGAAAGTTTGTTTTTACCATAACAAATGCAACAAAAGAAGAGGGAAGCTGGGAAAGGGGGAGGGCAGACAAATTAAATGTCAAACTTTCTCTCTTTACTTGAAGATAACAGCATACTAGGAAACCTTCTTAGAAGCTTAACATAAATGCAGTTAAGCTGTTGCCAGCTTCAGTAAACCTCTCTCTCACCTTTCTTTCTCTCTTTCAAGCTATCTTTGAATGCCTTCTCCTTCATCATAAATCAGACCTGTGAGCAATTATCACTCAAGCCGGATGGCAGTGGCCTGAGTGGCCACTGCTATTCCACTGCTGTAATCTGCACGTTGTCAGTTACACTACCCTTGATGAAATTTCACATTTCTTTGCCAGTGAGCGTTACCTCTCCATTTATGACTCACTGTCTTTGCAGCAGAGAGCTGTGAATTTCATTCCTCTCCTTGTAATTTGCTTAAGCATCACCGACCATCCGGCAGTGCTAAGCCCCTTCAGCAACCCATCGGGGAGTCTCAGAGCATCCCGAGGAGTCTCAGAGCATCCCGGTAGGATGTGGCTGTGCCGCTGTTCCTCAAATACTTACTCTGAGGGCATCTCTCAGGGTCTCGGAGGGAGGCTGGACACAGATACCCGGCTCTGGGAGGGTGCTGATGCCACTGTCAGAACTATCAAAAGAACTCTGCGTTTTCGTCATTGCCCTTGGGTGACAGGTTCCCGACAGGTTCCGGCCCCGCCAGCCCCCAGGCTGCACCTTGCCGCCCTCACAGAGAAGCGGAAGGCTCTTTGGCCAGTCTTTTAGCCAGGGGTTAATAAGAAAATAAAAAAGCCACAGCACCCCGAAATCCCACTCCAGCAAAAGGGAGCGGGCTCCAGCCTTGAACTCACGCCAAGTTTGTGAGCGCTGCCCGGGTACCACATGGGGTCCCGCACCGCCGCCGCCCCGCAGCGCGCACGGCACCCAGCGCGGACCTGCCCAACGCTCCATCTTCCAGCCTCTGCCAGGCGATTTTTAACTTTTTAAATAAACCCCCCCTCAAACCAACCCAGTGAGCACACCCGCTCCCCCAACCAACCTACATCCCCGCGCACAGCTGTCAAGACGGGCACGAAAAAGTAGGCACAGAGAGAGAGAGAGAAAGAGAGACGAGAGAGTCACTCACCGTTGGCGGCGACACAGAGGTTTCCAGAGCCACTTTGAACTAAGAATGACTGAGGGACAAACTCTTCCTCAGAGTCCGAGCCCGCGGCCGCCCGGGCCGCGCCGTCGCCCAGCGACCGCCCCGNCAGGGCAGGGGGGGACCTGCGGGCCACAGACACACACACAGAGAAGGGAGGGGGGGAAAAAAACACAGAAAGAAATAAAATGAACAAAAAAACCACGGCAAAACACGGACAGAGAGACAATAAAAGTCGAGCCGGGGCACGAGGGGAGGCCGCCCCCCCACCCCGCCGCCTGCCCCAGCGGGGCAGCCCTGCCTGAGGGGCGGCCGACTGCTCGTATCTGACCCCATTACCTGCTGCCCCTCGGGCTGTTACTGTCCTTTAAAACTCCTATCCACCTCGTATCCATCCTTTAAAACTCGCCTCCGTCAGGTTTTTTTTGTTGGGATTTTGTTTTGTTTCGGGTTTTTTTTTAGGATGTTGACATCGGCAAGAGCCCCTGGTGGGAGATGCGCTTTGTGCCACATGGGCGCTCACTGTCTATGAATCGTACTCGATGTGGCCGCGCTGCATCTTACTAAAGGGAAAGCTTTGCTCGACGTATTGTGAGGTGAATTATTTTAGATTCCATGTGAAAAGTGTAAAGTCCTTTTGGGGATTGGTTTAACAATTCTCTTCCCTCCAGTTTATAAAGCAAACAGCTCAAGACCTCCACCATGCAGGCAAGAGGTGGAGGAGAGGTCCAGATACCTCTATGTCGGGTAGAAGCACCTCAGCAAACCACCACACTGATACAGGGCAGAAGCACAGCTCAGACCAGCATCATTTTTTTTATTAAATTATGAAAACCGCATCAAATCGGGTTCTAAGATTAAATTTTACATAGAGCTGTGCCTGACTGAGGAAGAGCTTCTACTGACTGCAAGGAAATTGGATCAGGTATGTGTAGGTTAAGTAGATTCAATTGGAAAAACACGCTGTAAGCAGTTAATGGTTATCAGGGTCTTATTCCAATCAGATTTTTAAACAAAACTGGGAAGTCAGAAGCCCCAGAGTGGCAAAAAAACTATCAGGCAAATGTGGAGGTCAGATATGTGCAGTACATCAATAAAAACAGGGGGAATATGAACAAAGACATGTAATACAGGACAATGCATTTAAACATGAGCTTTTCCCCTTGCTACATTTGATCTGAAAGTCATAATGATTAATCTCCCACATTTTCCCAAATACTGAAATGTTATCATGCAAAATCCATCAAAATAAAAGAACAGTTAACACAAGAAAACGAGCAAACTTAAAAAACCATCTGTTTCTAAAAAAACACATTCTGAATGTAGCATAGCTCACAACATAGGTGTACAATATTTCTTACTAAACACAACATGAACACTTTAGAAAAGGACACAAACCCAAAACAATAAAGTGGGTTTAACATTTAAATCCCCCAAAGATGGTTCTGCTATGTTTCCTTCCACCTTGGTCATCAGTTTTTCTCATCGTAAGCCCTTGGATGTCACCTCCTTGGCATATGCCAGTCTTATAAATTGCTAATTATAATCAGGGAAAAAATTGTGGTATCAGAAGCAAACCCTGTGATCAAAGGAGAATATAGGACTGTACCTGTGCTCAGAGACACTTGTCACCCAAAGGAGAAAAGCCAGTGTTGCTTGAGAACCTACACTCCCTTGTGTGAACAGCAGCCTGGGCAGCATGCAGACTGAGCGCTGAAATTGGGAGCCCTGTGTTTTTTTTGTTCTGATCAGCAGTGGACTTGTCTGGGTCTCCTTCACTCTGACAACCCTCCAGACAGAGAAATTCCTCCTTTAGGAATTCAGCTTTTAAGGAATCTGCAGCCTACTTCACACTCCCTGACCCTTTTTATGGTGCCAAGGCTGTAACCTTCCCATTGTGCTTACTACTGGTAGGAGTTGGAGAGAGACAGGAAGAAAAAGGAGCATGTGCAAGTGGATGAGCACTGCTTTCCTTGTCACAGTCCCGGACATGAAAACTGAGAATTCAGCTCTAATTCTGATCTGCTTTTGAAGAAGCAGAGTCTGCTCTACGTCATCCTCTTTGTGGCAATAGAGATTTGATGAGCCCTGACATGTAACAAAGTTTAAATCAGGACTTTGATGTGCTATGCTTTCATTACAAAACAGGGTGACATGTATTTCTAATCCCGTGTAGTCAGATGCTGAATTCTAGTGTGATGATGACAAATAGAAAAGAAGTGTTAAGTCAATGTCTTCCTATAGACCCATACTGTTTTTCAGTGTGCTTTGTAAGGAGAGGACACATTTTTCCAGCCATTGAGAAAGACAATATAGATTTAAAAAATATTTCAAGCCTTTCATTTGTTTACACAAAAAACAGTGAAAATGCATGAAAAGGAGGTTAATGGTGTGTCTAGCCGACAAACAAAAAATGTATGGTAAGTCACAGTAGAGCCCCAAAGCTCTCCCTGTGTTTTGTTCAGACAGCACGCTTGGCATAACTATACATGAATTCTGTAGTCTGGACATAAAGAGCAGGAGCAGAATGAACTGAATTTGGAATTGTAACCCTAAAAGCAAAATGTCAGTGCTTTTGTCCGTCCACATCAGAAAGTTTCTGCCATTTCCACATGGTTGCAAGTTGTTGGGGGTTTTTTTGGTAGGAGCTTTCCTCATCTCCCAGTATTGCAGTTTTGGCAAGGATAAAAGAAAAAAAAATATAAATAAAAACCTAACCAAAACCATTTTAGTGGCAATTTTGGATTTTAATCAACTCCACCATTGCAGAGCACACATGAGAAGATCCCGTGGGCTTTCATGATCATTACATGCACTTCCAGCAGTGCATGAGCTGACCTTTACAAGGGAAGATTTCCTAGGAACTGTGCATACTAGCCACGTTACTGAGGGCTGTGCTGCTATGAAGGGCACTGGCACATACCACCGTGCTCCCTGGAAAATTGCCTTTTGGGCAGGAATAACGGGGTGGATTCACCAGGAGATTTTGCCAGCTGCTGGATGGAAGGTGTGCACGAGGCAGCTCTGCTGACAACATCCAATTAAAATGCATGAGGAGCAAAGCAATACCTTCCTTTTTAACAAGGCTGTAAGGCAAGCGTGTGTTAAGTTGTGGATCCTTTAAGACAATTGCCTCCTTTTTTTCCTGTTTGGACAGAAAACCAAGAATTAAATCTGACCTTTTCACAAAAATTAAACCAAGAGAGAGACGAAAGCGACGAATTTGTTTCCTTCTCAGACAAGTATCTCACTGAATTTACTGCAACTGCGGGTCCAAGTAAAACAAGCAGGATTTGGCCCGTAAACTTTCATTCCAGCTGCCAGAGCAAAATTTCTAATTGATTAGAGCAAAATGAATTTGCAGCAATACTGGGTTGCCATGGAACCTGAGCAAGTAGGACAAGTTACTTTGCAGTATGTGCTGTTTCTCCTTCAAAAATACAAAACAGAAGGACTAGATAACACATTCATTATGCACACTCTTGCAATTTGGAACCTAACTAAAGAAAAACAAAACGGATTCCAAGTATGGGCCCCTTGGCGTCAATTTATAACAATCTTATATATCCACTTGCAGAGAACAGTCAAAATTATGTTCTTTGGACTTGAGGCAGGAATAATAGTCGTTGAATGTCTCTGTATGAATGATGTGATACTTGCACAAATTCAGAGGAAAACAGAACAGAATCTTCTATTTTATCTATGTACCAGTATTTCAGATTCAAATTAAAAAAAATCAGGGGAAGATATGTTGCAGTCTCTGGTAGATTTATGAAAGTACTTAGGAAACACAAACTTTGGAAATAGGTTAGTACAAAGAATCTGTTTCCCAACTTAATCAAGGAACTCTGCAATATTCAGACAACTGCTTTAAATTTAGGGAAGAGACAAGCAGAGCAGACCCTAAATAGTTAGGGGAAAGTAAGACAAACAATAAACATGCCTTCATTTTATGCTGCACATTTGGCTGTAATATTTCAGAATTACTTTATCTCTCACAGGATTTGGCGTTCAGAGATCAAGAGCTGATTTAAAACGGGTGTATTCATGCTAGTGTGAATAGAAGGGCTGCCAGAAATACAGAACATTCACAGAGATACTTCTAAAGAAGGTCAGTAAACTGTTTCATGGACTATATTCAGTGGATTATACTCATATGTTTATAATTCGTCCCAAAAGAGGTGAAAAAGAGTGGATATATACAAAGGCTGACTTCTCACAGAGCTGAAATGACAAGGCAACAGGATTTAATAGTGTTCCATATACCCAGAATGGTATTATCTGTTATCAATAAATGAGTAGTATCAGCTTTTTTCACCTAGTAACTTCTTATATCAAGCTTCATCCAAGAACCTTTAAGGGCTTTACAAGCATTGGGTATGTAAACTTTGAAATACTGTTATCAGATCTGTTGGGATCTGTTATAAGATTGGCTGATACAATGGTCAGAGGGCTGGAATACTTCTGCTGTGAAGACAGAGAGTTGGAGTTGTTAAGCAAGGAGAAAAGAAGACTCTGGGGAGATCTTCCAGCAGTCTTACAGTACTTAAAGGAAACTTGTAAAAAACAGGGACAGTGACTTTTTACACAGGCAGATAGTGATTGGACAAAAGGGAAGAGTCTTAAACTAAAAGAGGAGAGATTTAAATTAGATACTAGGAAGAAATTTTTTCCCTGTGAGAGTGGTGAGGCACTGGCACAGGTTGCCCAGAGAAGCTGTGGATGCTCCACCCCTGGAAGTGTTCGAGGCCAGGCTGGACAGAGGGTTGAGCAACCTGTTCTAGTGGGAGGTGTCCCTGCCCAGGGCAGGGGGTGTGGAACTAGATCATCTCTCAGGTCCATTATAGCCCAAACTGTTCTGGAGAGCAGACTTACACTTCTGACAGATAAGGAAACTGAGGCACTGAGATGTGTAATAATTTTATTCAAAATTCTGTCATTACCTGTACCTGCATATCGTATCTCTAGCCACTGAAACAGTCTAAAAGGCTGTTTGTCACACTCAAAATACTTTAAATTAGCAGAATTCCCACCATAAAGGAACAACAGGTGTGGGCAGAAGTACTGTGATTGCAATTACCTCAGTGCAACAACTGCAGTAGTTCTTACGTAAGAACGTTTGCATTATCATATCACTGACAATGCCTTTGTACCACCTTAAAACAGGAAAGTCTCTAACCAAGGTTAGAACTGGTGCACCAATGATGTTAAGCACCACTACAAACAAAAGACATCACGGTACAGCTCTGGCCTTTAAAATGAGGCTTTGCTTTGTGGGTTCACGGGAGGGCTGTGTAAATGATAGCAGAGTGTATTCTGTAGTGTGCTAGCTGGGTTTATTATCCTGTCAAAGGAAAGAGAGTGTAAACAGATGAACTTCTTTTTATGTCTTCCCCTCACTTTACTCAGGAGTTTTGAGTGACTTGTACTGACATTGACATGAAATTTATTGATCAGTATTAATTTGTAGCTAGTCTTGTGCTGGAGAAAACCATGACCTGCCTAAATAACCCTTAGGTACTTCTGTCTGATAAAGGAAATAAATTAATAATTAAGTCTAAAACTCAGGCAGTTTCATCTCATAGCGTATCTGATTGATTAAAACTCCACAAGCGTGAAGCAGTCCTGCAGGGCTGAGATCCTGTGTGAGAGCTATCCTTGCAGAGTGGCAAGCAGGGTGGGCACCAGGACATCCCCTGATTGCTGACACATGGGATGAAGTGGAAAGGACAGCGCGCTGCCTGCACAGCAGTGCTTGGTTCCCTGCAGAATATAAAAGGCAGTGATTTGCTCCAGTGCTGTTTCAGGGCATCAGAGATCCTGCTGGATTGAGAAGGGGAGTGGGAGAATATCTGCCAGCTTGCTTTTCAAGGTGAAGGGGAATGTATATGAAGATAAGCCCTGATTATCACATGCTAGAAGTCTGGTTTAGCAGCCAGGAGCCTCACTCCTTCAGAGATGAGGAAAGAAGGAATTTTCCTAAGGGACAAACATCATTCATGCCTTTTCTCATGGCAGCATAGCAAGCCTTCCCAATGGACAGCACAATACACCTCTGGAAAAAGAGCAAGCTGAACTAGCTGTCTTGCAAAATGTGTCAGTGAATCATAGCAGTAAGGAATCGTTGCACAGATTTATTGCTGCTCTTTAACAATAGGTGGTCACAACATTCTTAGTTCAACAGGCTTGTGTTTAGAATTGATTAAAAAAGCACTCTTAGAAAACTACTCTTAGTTATTTATATTTCCTGAATTTCCACCTGCATTTATGTTTATTTTACTTAATTTAATTTTGTGTATTTGATTTATAGCTTTAAAGCCAGAGGGGAAAATGAATGAAACAAAGGGGACAAATGAATATCATCTTAACAAGAAAAACCTGGGCAGCTGCCATGTCACTAAAATTAAGAAATGAGTAGTTGTGCCTAGAAAATGGGAAATAATCACATGCCCTCTATGAAGACTGGCATATTGGGGAAAAAAGGGCCATGTGAGGTTAAGAAGGAATGAATAAATTCACCTGGGCTGAAGTGGAGTATGAAGAACACATGTTACGTGGACTTCACCTGCCTTGTGGGTGATTTGTGCTACTCTTCCAAATTGTGTTTTTTCCCTCCACTGTGCTGTGAAGATAGGCAATGATTTTCTTTAGCCATTTACCAGGACAGTGCATTTTCTATTGAAGAAGTCAAAAAGTCACTGTCAGCAGGGGCTTGGAAACAGTCTTGTTTGTACAGAGCAGACTTTGGGTAGACCCTCCTCTGGGTGGCAAACCTCTAGATCGGCAGCAGCTCTGTGAGGAATGGAATCCTGGGATATATAAAGCATCACAGCTGAATGCCTGTTACCTGCCTCTGTCCCAGCACAGCTCATGGAGCAAGTGCCTGGGTCTTACGCAATTATTCCCCAAATGAAGCAGAAGGTAGAAAGGGACAAGAAACAACGCAGACCTCAGATCTCCTTTCCCCCAGCTCCTGAGGTTACTAACCTGACCCAAAACAGCAGAAAACAATTATCCATTGAGCAAGATGGAGAGGAGCAGGGAGAAAATTGCTCCCTTCCGAAGTGCAGTTCCTCCAGGGCTTGGGGTGCTCTGGAGCAGCGCAGCCGCACTTATAATTTTTTGCCAACAGAAGAAAATAATACGGCAGATTTTCAGAAAATTACACGGGCAATTGCCCGAGCCGGATACTCAGCTTGCTCATTTGTAGGCACAACAGTAGAAACAGACTGTGTAAGTTAGCTACACGATTTTCTACAACATCCGTCTCCAAGGCTCAAATTGTGCTGCTATTTAAAAGCACAAACAGGTAATGTAATTTCCAAATATGTGGGAGATTTCTTGTATCTTTTTCAAAATCAAAGAAATAAGGATCAAGAAAGAAAGACTTTCTTCTGATAGAGACAGTATAAACAATCCTAATCACCACAGAATATTTATATCTGCCTTGTGAAATATTTATGCAAGTAATTCACATCATCTAAAGTTTTAAGGCAAATAAGAGCCCCTAATTATGGCTCAGCATTACAAAAGCTTCTGCAGCTTTACTCAAACCCAACTTGTAAAAGAATAATGTAATCAGTAGGCAGTCTGATGAGGTGCCTGTGAAGTCGCCTCTCCCAGTCTGACACTAATGCTCTATCTGATTCAAACACCCAATATAAAGTACGAAGTTCTCTGCAAATGATTACATGCAAATCTCCTAAAAGGTCCATCTTCCTGTATTTGATCACCAAACTGTAGGCTTTATGGAAATCGCTTTCTCTAAGCTTAGTGCTAACAAAATGGTTTACACTAGCCTTGCAGAACTCTTCCTGATAGGCTTGGTCAAGGCAAAGAACTTGTTCATGCTCCTTTTACCCCAGCAGGAAAGAGTTATTAGACATGGGCCACTGCAAGGCTTTTTCACCTGCCCCAGCAAATAAAATTTACACAAATGTCTTGCAGGGTGGTTGGCAGTAATTTTCTAAAATTAACTTTAAAGTAATGCCAGAGGAGACAAAATTATGAAGCACTAGAAACCAGCCAAAATCACATGAGGTTAGAGCCCACCTACCAGGCAGCAAAACTAATTCATCCTACAGCCAAAGCACCAAAAAATCCACAGGTTCAGCTCATGATCCCTGATAAACTTTACAACTGTCCTGGCCACTGGGGGTGGGTTCTAACACACATATGTAAAACAGTTCATGATGAGGCAAACTGTGCTGTTAAGGAAGAAAATGTGTATTCCCACCTGTTAACTAGACAACCTCAAATAAGCATCTCTTGAAAGGAGTGAAGGTTGCAGTTGTTAAAAGAAATCCAGCACTTGCTTGGGGAAACAGAAGGATAATGTGACATTGTGCAGCATAGTCACTATAGTGTCTCCCTAAATACAACCTTTATCTTCCAGAGGCCACTTTTTCTGTCTCCAGTTTGAGTTGGAATGTCTCATTTCTCTTCACTGACGATACAGGGAGCCTTGGTGAGCCTTACTTGTGCATAAGTGAAAGCGTCATGAACCCTGGGCTTAATGTCTAGAATATGCCTGAAGGTAAGGCAATCTCACTGAGATGCTTTTGGCAGTGATGGTTTGGGTTACTCCATAATACAAATCCATAATTGCCCCATCATATGTGCAGCCTTGACACTTCCCTCCCAAGGTCATAGACAAAGGTGCTGCACAGTAGCAATGGAATTGGAGATTGAACACACAGGCAGATAGAGATAAAAGTTTCAGCAAAGGAGAACTCTGATGCAAGGATATTTTATGCTTCTCTTCGGAAAAAACATAGTCTGCCTGAGTAAGAACAGGCCAAAGAAAACATATAGCTGCAGGTCTCGGGAGCCTGGTGAAGTGATAATAAAGGTAAACTGCAGTGAGACCCCTACCTGTCTATGCATAAGTGTTCTGGGCAGGAAATTTGGGGTGATAGGAATGTTGCCTGAATAAAGAGATTGTATCTGTTTTGATTACTGTTAAGATTACTGTTGACTTTGGATTTCTGCACTGAAGAAAACTAATTAACTTGCTCAGCCTCTTACCCTTACTGGGGCAGTTTCTGCCCAATCCCAGTCTTTATACCCATGAGGATTGGATGCTTGCATCCTTAAAATTGTATGGGAGCTGTTTTCCAGTCACTGTTAATTCTTACATTCTAGCCAAGCTCCCTTATTTTTGGAGGACGTTTTTTGCAGCGCATGATTTCAAAGAAAGCAAGCAGCCTTCCTGCAACATCTAAGAGTCATGGTTCAGAAGATCATTTTCTTTCTTCAGCTGGGAAAGAGATCAAGGCAATTTGTGCTAAAAGACTCTTCTTAGATCAACTTTTAAAGGGATCTTATTAAGAAGAAAGGTTATTTTCCATCACACTGTCTGTGAGCTAGCCCTGGGTCTCTGGACTTGAAGACAGTGGAAAGTGGGAGGCTCCTGCAGAAGGGTAAGCAGGATGACTGCTCCAGGATGATGCTGAGACTTGGTCCATGTGCTGCAGGCAGCCGCAGCAGAGCATGGTGCTGTGCTCAAGGGGCTGCACCCCTGCTAACACTTGTGCTCAGTGCTGTGCTGCCATGTGCAGCCTCTAGCACCTCCGCGGCTGCACGTCTGTACCCAGGTTGAGAGTGGGTGTAATTCTTTTCTGGCTTACTCTGAGAGTAACTCCCCACTCTGTAACCTGGGGAAGAACTCTTCAGACCTGTCTGATCTGATCCTTCTGTGTCAGACTCTCATTTGGCATCCACCTCATGCTCCCTCAGAAATGCATGTGAAGGTTGCATACACCCTGTCCCTGGCACAGCTCATTAAAAACCAGATCTATCCTGCATCTTTCAGCAATTCAATCAGTTTTTTCTATTTATTCTGCAGACGTTTCAAGACGTGGACTCCTTCTCCTTGTGTGCACGTGAAACATGCAAAATTGCAGCACTTTGATCTTGTGTTTAGCCATTAGGTGTTCCTGCAATGGAAGCTGTAAGAGTAGGGAAGTAGTTTGTGCTCAAGTAGCTGTAATTACTGTGGAGAGAGCAGTTCACAATGTTCTGTAGGCAGGGAGAGGCTGAGAGAGCCCCTTTACAACAATCTGCAGGTAGGACAAGTGCTGCGTTTCCAGGGAGGTCCAAGTGGACACCACACAGCTGCTGAGAAAGCTGCTAGGGAGATGTGCATCCCTCACTGCTCTATTCCAAAATTTCACCTTATCAACTTGCACTTCAGCTTTGTTTTCCCAGAAAACTTTCTGAATTTTTGCTGAGGCAAATGTATCTGCGTCTGAGGCTATGCATCTGTAGGGGGTGCTCTTTTCTCCTGGAAAAGATTGCCATTTTATGGTATTGCCCAAGAAGGTAATGCAGGAATATGACAATACTGAGCCAGGAAAAGATGGCGTTAGACCAAAAGATGTGATTTGCTTTACATTGGTTTCAGTCTTAGAACAACTTAGAAGCTAAACACTAACAGCTGCCCACAAGAAGAAAAGAAATAGACCAAGAAAAATTTTCAGATTATTGAGTGACATTTCAAGTCCCAAAATATGGGAACAATCCTTTTTCCTCCAAAATAATTTATGTATTTCAGCAGACAACAAAACAACTTGCAATGCAATAGCAAAACTTCAGAAAGTTTGAGACACCACTGATGTTACTGTTATTTTTTTTTCTCCAGAGCATTGATTAATATTTTTAAAGCTGCAATTTAAATACCACAATCATTGCTTTATTGACTTTTGCCCTATAAGAAACTTTACTTTGACTTTTGTTCAGTTCC
The DNA here is from genome assembly GCA_013389985.1 of Dryoscopus gambensis. Classification (NCBI taxonomy): domain Eukaryota; kingdom Metazoa; phylum Chordata; class Aves; order Passeriformes; family Malaconotidae; genus Dryoscopus; species Dryoscopus gambensis. Next base: position 45,558 of record WEIT01025117.1, read on the forward strand.
TTGCTCAGTGAAAAAGATGAAATTTTTCAAGTGACTATAAAAAGACTGGACCCAAATGGTGGATTTTCTGGATAGAGGGAAGGTAATGATAATTCAAAACACATTTCAGGCACATCAGAATTATTTAAAAATTCCAGTAGTTCAGAGAAGAGTGGCTCTAAGCAGTAAAGCTAAATACAGGGAAAAGAATACCAGGTCTCATTCACTGAATGGTCTCTCTATCTCTCATTCCTCCTAGCCTCTGTCTGTTTTTCAGAGTGATAGTTAAAGGAATTAATTCATGTTCAAGAAAAATGCCCTTCTAAAAATATGAGAGCAGTATTAGAAAATAATTCAGTGCTTGGAAATAGGGCACCTGAGCCCATATGAAAATGTGCTGCTGGTTTTGCCAGAACAGAAGACACTGTCCACCTCGTTTACTTACCCCTTCCTGATCACTGGCTAATTGCAGCCATGCAGTGCTCCCATTAAACAGTTAATTACACCCAATGGTATAGGGGGAAAGCTCTTTCTGATACTGCATAGTAACCAAAGCTAGGCAAGGAAGCAAGATGACCAAGACACCTTCTTTTTCCCTGGCTGTTGAAACGGTATGTGCTGTGAGTATTCTAAATCATTGGTAATTATTTTCCTCAGTCTGTCTGCCCCAAAACCAACATGTAACAGGTAGCTTTGCATGCTTGTGATGAAATATCCGCTGCTTTTTAAAGTGTAATGGTTTTAATCATGGTAAAGTGCTAATGGGAGAAGAAAATCCATATGTTCTGGGTGACAAACAGCTCTTATTGGTTATTTTGTCCATCTCTGAGGTGGTTATTCACTCACTATAGAATAGAATCCCTGCTATAACAAGTCTAACTTCAAATTCCCCATCAATTAGTCTGGCCAGCCTGATCCAGAGTTTTGGAGGTCTAACAATGCCCACTCTCAGATGTGCTTCTATTATACTGCACTGAACACTCCTCAGTAAGCTGGTGAACAGACTATGTAACATCGTGGTCTCTTTTATCTCTAATTTTGATGACTACCTGCCTGACCTCTTTGGCAAGCTTGACCTTCTGTACACTATTCAATAGTTTATACAGCTATTTTCTTTCTTATGATCCTTTTTGAACTAAAGACCCTGATCTGCAAGCAGCATGTAGACCCAGCTGCCTTTCATCAGTCCACATGTGTGTTGGCCAAATGCCTACAAGTGGAGAACCTCTGACTAAACAGGGCTTGAGGCACTTCTGCAGACATTATAGCAGTTCCACTACCCTTTATGAGCCACTCTGGCTTCAGTTTTGTCCTAATTTTTACCTTTTGACTATCTGTGCATGCATTCACATGAGCTACATTTTCCCCATGCTCTTTTAAATTTTGGATGCACAGAAAATAGGCTCTTTTTTCTCTTGGACAGTTTTTCAAGTGATGCTTTTCATTTACAAAAAGACAACACAAGAACAAACATGAAAAAAAAAACTCTTGAAAAGTCTAGAAGTATAAAAAAGCTTTTCAAAATGTATGAATTTTTGATTCTATATATGATCAGTTGCCTTGGGTTCATAAAGTGTAAAAATCAAAGGAGAGAGCAAAATGAATGTAAATGATTCTGAGGAGATCCCTGAAGCCCTGAATGGTCAGTAAACTTGATCACTTCTAGGGGCTGCCCAGTTGTGTAGGCTTTTGTGCTCACTAAGTGTCCTGCAGCTTAACTAGCTGGTTCCCTGATTTTTAACATTAAAAAGAGAATTATTGGAGAGAGAAGCCTGTCTGTTGCACAACCTCGCTGACGTAAAGAGCCCCCTTAAATTCTCAAAGGGCCAAAAACTAACTAATAGCACCCAAACTGTGTGGAGCCTAGAATCAAGGCTTCCCACTTCTGGGGAAAGGTTCCAATTCCTAAATTATTTTAGAAGAGATCGGTATTATCATCACACACTCATTGTCAGAAGATGGCCTGGAAGACTGACACTCAAATGCTTCCTATTAGTTGCACTGGAAGGCTTAAAGAAATTCATGTAGGAAAACACACAGGAGACACTCAAGCTTCCTGTGCCCTGTCCAGGTGGGAAGGGATTCCATATGAAAGATTGATTAGAACTTCCCTGCTTATCTTTAAGGCCATCTACCTTCCTCCACTTCCACTTCTCCAGACAAAAATCAAAGTTTGGATGGCTTTTAGTGTATAGACTGGATTTCTCCCAAACTGTTTGGGACTAGATTTCCCAAATTTCCTTAGGTTTCTTGGACTCCTAAGTTGTGTATGCATAAATACACAACTTGTGTATGATAAAGTATGCATAAAAACCACAATTTGCACACCTTAGTCCTTGGAGGAAAAAAACAAAATTCACCTTTCCTTTCTTAAGCTGAAATGCTGAAGTCATCAAGTGAGAGGCCCTGACCCAGAGCACGTCAGGGTTTTTTGTTATTTTGGAGTTGAGTTTTTTCATAGATGCAGAGAACCCTGAGGTCATGGTGAAGACTGTAAGTGGATTTTGGTGTGTTTATTTCTCTAATCAAACAAACAAAGGTATGCCTAAGAGGCAATGCTTGAAATTGTTAACGAACATAATCATAAACAGAGATTATTTCGAAATATATCTTAAACTATCAAGAGTTACCTGCACACAGACTTTGTACAGAAGGGATGAGTTGTATTTTCAGTGTTCTTGGTTGAAAAAAGCTACTGTCTATCCATGTGCCTTTGGGCATAAACTAACCCACCACATGCCCATGGGAAAACAACACACATTTGGAAATGCTTTAAGAAAAACAAAAGCTCATTGCTCCCTGTCACAGCTCAGTTTATACAGAAGCTACAGTAAAACTCATTTACATTTGGGATTCTAGCCATGGACAGGTAAAGGTGCTGCTGACAAACTGTTCTGCATCTGAAGGTTCCTGAAGGCATTCCTTATCTAAGGCTATTTCAAAGGCAGTTCTGCTTGGATCTGTCTGCTGAGCCACAATAACTGTGCTGTCTTCTGGTTTTCCTTTTTTTATCTTTTCCTTTCCCTTTATGTTTTCTTATATGCTGAAGCTGATGCAAAGATAAATGTGAAAAGGCATGACATTTCCTTTTTGTTAGATGCTCGTGGCTTCTATTATGCGTGTCCCCAAAGGTAGCTTAACCAGCACCTGGTGCTGTTTGAGTGTTTCTGCCTTCCACTCAGTGAAAGAAGAGTCTCTGGAATCGGGGAGCAATAAAGCTACTCCAAAATCAAAATGGTCATCCTGGTGTGAATATTAAAAGTTCTCTCTCACACACACAGGCACATAGACAGACAAAAGGGTTCAGATAACCAAAATTCTGTGCCATTTACCCTGCAAAAATACCTACACTCGTACAAGATCTGTTAGCAATTTCTTTAAACTTTTGCTTAGCTGCAAAGTCTGCTGCTTCTGTTTCAGATTTGAAGAAAGCTTGTCTACTTTTTCCAAGAATATCACTTCTAATAAAAGATTCTACCTGTGCCTGTGTTTTCTTGACTAACTCGTCAGATTATCACACCTACAAAAATATGCCACTAGGCTGATATTTCAAGGTCTGAGATGGCATGCAGATGTTTGCTGGCTTATTTTGAGAAATAGCTGTCTACTACAACATGCATTTTAGAACTGTTTTGGTAACATAATCATTTAAAGCTCTTCTGGTAGTAAAGCACCGAACAGGTTTCTCTACATTGTTCTAGTTTTGGTGGGCAACACTGATATCCAGTAATACAAAGATGTGAAAACGTTATGTGAATTACATGAAATAAAGCTATTATTTAAAACATAAGAAAATCTAACACAGGTCTCAAGCAGCACAGATAAAAATAAAAGATCAGCAATCTGAATGTGTCCAGATCTATACTTTGTACGTAGATTTAATTTCTGAGCTTTGCTGTACCCTATCGCTGATGCCATCCACTTGAGCACGTAAACATAGGCAACAGGAGCAAAGACTATTTGGATTACTTGGAATAAATGAGGAACTGAAGTCTGAAAACACAAATTGCACAGTGTCACAAGAAGTTAAATCTGCCGTGAGCAGAGTGGGGAAGGCCTCCAGGAGCTAATAGAGATAACTTACAGGATATGGGGAAGAGACAAGAAGACGTGAGGGTTTTGTATGGCATTGCAAAATAAGATGTACAGAAAGAGAACTGATGAAATAATGGTGATGAACTTGGCCATTGGACCCCCAGGATGAGAAAGCATAACTGTGCAAATGATTTTCCATCTGGTTTACTCAATAAAACATCCATATGTTCAGAAAATGTTTCATGGGAAAAACCCTTCAGCTGCTGTAACTTGTGAGTTAAGTCAGGTAGAAGAACTGAGATTGGTCTGTGGCTCAAAATCTTCACAGCAACAGGCATATCTGCTGCTTTTGTTAATGCTAGGTGGAAAATGGAAGGGGTAACATTTTATGTAGAGAAAGCAGTTGTCTGATTATACACAAATGCTAGTTTAAAGCTCAAAAAGCATGGATTTTCCCTGTGAAAACAGCTCTTTAAGTTGTTAACGTCTGTGTTTCCTCAAGAAATAGGTATATTTAAAATAATTTAAAAATTCCATGGCCAGCCATTGTAAAAATTTTTGCCTTTCTTTTTTTTTTTTTAAGTAAACAGAATTCTGCATTTGTTGTGGGCGAAGGTCAGTTGGAGGAACAGAGGTTTTATGATCCATTCTTCTTTCTTACTTGCTGTTGCTGGGATGCTTTGGAGTCAGCCAAGAGAAGGATTAATGAATGTCTTCTTTACACTTCCCTTTTTATCCTTCCCAATGGTAAAAGGTAGTTGTTAAACCATGTAATGGAAAACTGGACTGATGGAACTGGGATTATAGTTTTTGGAATGGTGCTTTTCAAACCATTCCATTTTCCCAATCTCATTTGTTCATTAATTCAGCAGTCTCTTTTACCAGAGCCAGTGCTAAAATTCATATAGCAATGATACATCCAGCAAACTGCACATTGCTGTGTAGGCAGGAATTGCTCCCTTCAGATCCCTGGCAAGTGATAAGCACATGCCCTTGAGCCTGAGGTTTTTTTTGCAAATCCCTGTTGCATTATGCAAATCTCTAGAACTGATTAGAACAGTTCCTGCATAATAGCATCTTCTTCTGCCACCTGTTCACCAAGGCCTTAGGAATAACTGGAAGAAACTAAAAATCCAAACTCAATTTCCAAATCTGTCCAGCAGCACAATATATCTGACAAACTGATTGACAGAAGCAAGTTTGCTTCTTAAGAGGAGAAAAACAGAAGAGCAATAAAGTTACCAGGCCAAAATCTTCCAGTGTGACAGGTAAGAGCACACCACTTCCCTTCCACTTGATCGTCCCATTTATTTAAGAAACTTAAGTATTATTTTAAAAAGTGGCATCAAGACTGAAAAGAAAGAAAATTAAACCAATCTGCCCCTCACACCTTGGTGTTTAATAGAAATCTGCAATGAATAGATGTGTTTTGTGAAAGGTCTGTTTTAATAAAACCTGCCTTCATCTCAAAAGGGACTAGAAATAGAGTGAAATGAACACTAATAATACCAGCTTATCAGCTACTTGGTAAAGTCCTATTTATAAAACTATGAATGCTAATTAACCGTCTTGCAATAGCAAGCAGAATTGTATATAATTCCCAAATGAAAGCATGGAAAGTGTTAAAGAAGACACTACATTGATTAATGTCTAGCCAGGTGTTTTGTATACCCAAACTCTTCCTATCCAAATTTTTCCCATTATTTTTCCTTTTCATAAAACACTCGTATGTACTCTTTCAACAGCTATTTTAGTTCTTTGTTAAAAGACTGCAACTTGGCAATAGAATCATAAAATCATAGAATGGTTTGGGTTAGGAGGGACCGTAAAGATCATGTAGTTTCAAGCCCCCTGCCATGGGCAGGGACACCTTCCACTAGACCAGGTTGCTCAGGGATCCATCCAGCCTGGCCTTGAACACTTCCCAGTTGTGATGGGGCATTCACAGCTTCTCTGGGCAACCTGTGCCAGTGCCTCGCCACCCTCACAGTGAGGAATTGCTTCCTAATATGTTGTCTAAACCTGCCCTCTGGCAGTTTAAGCCATTACCCCTTGTCCTGTCACTCCATGTTGCTGTCAAAAGTCCCTCTCCAGTTCTTTTGAAGCCCCTGTAGACACTGGAAGGAGCTCTAAGGTCTCCTGGAGCCTTCTCCTCTCCAGGATGCGCAACCACAACTCTCTTATCCTGTCTCTATAGCAGAGGTGGTCCAACCATCTGAGCATCTTCCTGGCCTACTCTGGACCTGCTCCAACAGGTCCATGTACCTCTTATATTTAGTGGCCCAGAGCTGGATGCAGCACAGCAGGTGGGGTCTTAGGAGAGTGGAGCCATAGTACAGTGAGCATCTGAGATTGTCCCAGAGTCTGAACTTAGCAGAAATCAAGCAGAACCCACTATGAATAGTAAAGTAGAATGAGTATATTTATGACTGACCTCTCAAGAGACATTGTCTGATAACTGTATTACAAAAAACATGGTATTTATAAAAAGACTTGTAGGTAGAAAAGTCCACTATAGGAAATCCATATGTATTTATAAACCACATGACAAAAATGTGTAGCTACAATGTCAGATTGATGGAGCAGGCTTAGAAATTGTCTGTGAGACTCTCAGGAGATGGAAACACACACAGCTGACTTGAGACAGGTCAGCTCTGGAAATGAGAAGTTGCATAGATACCAATGGGCTGCTTCCTCACAGCCACCCTTCCATGGTGTGTCCCTGACCTTAAAAAGCCTCTTTAGGATTGCCAAAGACTAAAGAGACTTGCCAGCACAGACTAGAACCATCACAAAACCCTGAGGCACTGCTGCATGACACATACAAGAAGCCCTCAGGTTTGTCAGGTCTCCAGAGAAGTACAAACCAGGCTGAAATTCAGATCTTTCAAGGTACCTATGTAGTTTCCTGGTAAAGGCTTGGGAGGAAGGTACATTTCTGCAATTCTTAGTTTGAAGTCCAGCACTGATAAGTGTGAACATCTGAGCAAAATGTGTATCACATCTTGACAGAGCTGATTACCAAAGGTCATTTTCCACATGGACTATTCTTATTGATTTTAACTGAATTACTAATAGTGTAAGGCACTATTTAATGAGAGTCAGGGAAAGAGGGTTTGGAAACCAAAGGGTTTCAGTTCCTGTTGGATGTGTTCATGCAGAAGTGCATTTATTCTATGAACAACTCCACTGAAATCAGAGTGAATCCCTGGAGAATAACTCTTTGACCAGCTGGATTAAGAGAAACACAACCTGGCTTCTTTGGATGAGAAAAGTTGTGTAGAAGTATAGCATAATTTTTATACCCCTTCTTATTAATATATTAAATGCCTCATCATTCTTCAGGGGAGATGAAGCACAGCAATGCTCAACACAACTGTAGGTTGCAGTCACCTGTGTCATCCTGTCAGATAGATGGCTTTTACATGGTGTATCCTGGACAGCCAAAATATCAAGAGGGTAATTTGTCTCTAAATTATGGCTGTTAGTAATTAATCCTCTTTTACTCTGGACTTGAGTGACCTTTATAAAGAAGCAGTTTAAATTAAAAAAAAAAAAAAAAAAAAGAGAAAGGGGAAGAAATGAGCCATTTCTCCACAAACATATACAATTTTGTGTTAAACTTGTAGTAACAACTATGAAAAGAATACAAAACCCTACAGCTGACTCAAAATATAGCTCACAAGATGTATACTAGCTGACTTCTCCTGTATTTGAGGATAAAAGACTTTCCTGTAGTGGCAGTGGGAAGCCTGTGACCTCTCCAAGGCTTGCCAAAATCAGGTCATCTCTGTGATAAACTGCTCAGTCCTGCATTTCCATCTCAAACAGTTTCCTGATGAAGTGCGAAGGAAAATGTCCGGCCTCTGTAGATATGGTGTTTCTTAAAACCTTGATGAAAATCAAATGTCTCCCTCCCTTTATTAGGGATGTTAAACAGAAGCAGCTGTGCAAGGGACATGCAGTCTGTCAGTGTGACCTTCAGAACTGGTACCTGCTCACTGGTAATTGCACAGCCATAGCTGCTTATCATATAGAAAGTGAGTCCAACACCTTGTAGGAAATACCTTTGAGGAAGCAGAGTCATGATGAAATGCTGCCCTGCTTTATTTTTGTGGGTGAATTCTAGCATTTACAGAAATAAACTATTTCCATGACATAAAAAGCAGACATAGTTTTTGTGCAGACCGTTCAAGGTGAGACCTCTCTGCCTGTTTAGAAACCATTCCAAAGCACTCCCAAATATAAGGAGAAAGGCAAACTTTTACCATAGTTTTTTTAAAAAAAACATCTAAGAGAATAAGTAGAAGGATTTGTGGTGAAACCATCCCTGTGTTTGGGCTGTCTTGTTTTTTTGATGGTAGGCAATTTGGGTTTGGCTGGGAAGGTTAAGTAGGGAAACTCCTTTTTTGCAATATTTATGCTTTCTCATCTGAAAATCTGGGAGATTATCTAAAGAACAGTGGCAACTTCTCTTTCAGATACAGCAATCTCTTCCATCTCAGATTCGTTATATGTGGTTTTAAGCTCCATCTAATTGAGACTGCCTTATCTATGTTATTCTTAGAAACCAGAAGTTAATCCATAAGAGCTACAAGTTTATCTTTTCCCTTTCTAGCCACATCTCAACTTGAAGAAGCCCATGCCATCACCCTGCTTTGCCTCATTTATCAAAATAATACAGCAACTAATCCTTCTGGAAGGACACAATGTGAGACATGCAGGGCAGGACACCCTCTCTTTTGGGGAGTCAGAGGGGCTGTGTGCCCATACTGTTGTTCCTAGGAGGTTTGGTTCGGTTGGCTGGTTGGGACAATTGAATGCAAACAAAACATGATGGGGAAGGTAACAGCCTGATAGGACCTGAATGCCCTCCTGATCCCTGTGTGCAAGTCTGTGTCTAAGGAGGATGACCAGAAATTATCACCTCTACATGGGACCCAAAAGATTAGGATGGTGTCTCCTAGTCCATCACTATCTCATGTCAAAACCTGTCCTGTTTTGTGTATTAAGTTGAATCATCAATTTTCAGAGCTGTCAGCTCAGCACCAGTTCCCAGACCTGTGTTCGCTGCACAGAAAATACCCATCTGCTTCTGTTCCAAAACCCAGCATATTCCAACCTGTGCCAAATGTCCACAAGGCAAATGACTATATTGGGTATAAAGGTTCCCTCAGAGAATGGAGACCTGTGTTTATTTGCAGAATAGGTGAGGTCTGCTATTAGGGTTGAATGAGGGAATGGGAT
>WEIT01025117.1:56340-79241 GCA_013389985.1 Dryoscopus gambensis
AAACTGGCTGTTTTACCAGCTGAAGGCAAAGTGCAAATCCTTCCCCCAGGACATGATTTTTAGTGGTAGAAAGCAAGGTATGTAGCTAAAAAAGGTGAGATCTTACAAGAACAGGAAATTGCTCCAAGTCATCCTTCTGGAATCAGGGATAGAGAGGAGGGAGGAAGGAATTGTAGAAGTATGTGAAGACAATTTCTGAAAAATTTCAGCTTGTGGCCATGTGTGGCACTCATAAGCTCTATATGTGGCTATATTATACATGCTGATTTTCACAGCCTGCAAGAGAACTCAGACCTGAAACATGGCAAGAGAACAATGCCTATCCCAACATATTCCTTATGGCATTTCAGGGCAACATACTTGCCCAACTAAAGATGAATTTCAAGAGGAGTCACAGAGCCATTGCTATATGTGAAACGGTGCTAGCAGTTTATTCACAAGAGGTCCAGTGTTGTTTCTGTTACCTTTTAAAAAGCCCATGAAGCTTCCTATCAATTTGATTCTGTACACTAACCTCTGATCAAAGTTTTCCTCAGCTTTTCTCCTTTTTGACAAAGTCCCCTTTCTTCTGGCTCAGTTGCTTTATGTAAAAGTTTGCAGCAGCCTGCAGACAGGCAAGCCACAGCCTCCTCGTCTGGCAACAGTTCAACACTCTCAGAAGTGAAGGTGCAAGGTAGGAGCAGAAGTACAGTGATGGAGAGTCGGCCTAAATGAATGACCATCCCAGCTACACACTTGAAACAGAAAGAAATTACATAAAATCCAAAACCAGAACATCGAAAGTTTTGGCTCTGCGGGTGGTAAAACACTGGTACAGGTTGCCCAGAGAGGTGGTAGATGCCCCATTCCTGGAAACATGCAGCATCAGGTTGGATGCAGGACTTTAAGGTTTACAGCAGGTGTGCAAGGGGCTGGCAAAGAGCTGGGGTTATGTGAGGTTATGCAGCAACCCAGTGTAATGTATTTACTATCTCTGAACCTCTTTATATTTCCTTTGGATGGAAGTCCTTTGAGTAGGAAAGAGACTTGAAAAAAGGTACTAATTAGAAACTTGCTAAACAACCTAAAAGATGACAAATGTCTCCAACATTGAAAACTAGAGGTGAAAAAGACCATTTGCATCCTGTTTACCTCTTCCTAAGATCAGGTGTGACACTATGCTCATATATTCTCATGTACTTTACTCTGATAGACTTTAAATTACTCCAGTGATAAGGTCTATAGACCATGCAATATGCTGTACAGTTTCTGCAGTATTTTTTGAATGCAGATTTATATTCTAGGTAGATTGATAAGAAAAGTGATGTAGCTACGGGAATAAAACACTACTCATTTTTTATCAAGATGGCTTTTAGTGAGATGGAACTGTAATTCTCATTAACGAAAGCAACAGAATGTTTTACACAAAGTACTTAATATTACCATTACAGTAAGCATCTATCTGAATGCTCCTGAAATGTATAACAAAAGATGTTTGTCACCACAGTTAATTTCTATCAAAGGTTGATCTGATTGCTGAAGAAGTTTACTTTGCCTTGAAAATCATCTGTGTAAAAAGTCAAGCTTCAGGTGACCAGCAGAAGAGATTACATCAAAAGTATTAAAAAATAGGAATAAAATTTTGCCTAGTATTTTTTTCTATATGCTGATGGTATTTCAGTAATATTCACATTTCTGCCATACTGGCCATTCTGTACAGATTACTACAGAAAGTTGCTGCTCTTTGATACTTTGTTGAGAATCTAATAGTGACTTTAATGTAAGTCAGGCTTCAAACTCTTTCTGTGAACTTGCTCTAATTATGGTGACCAAGCGCTGCAGGCTAATGCCACCCCTGAAGTCGGCAGTTATATCTGAGGGACAATCAACCTAAAAATAAAAAATCCAAGTTACCGCGTGTCTTCAGGCAAGCTGCATAACATTCAATCTATACCAAAGTGGTCTTCCAACTTTCTAATTTCAGGTATTTGACACTCAGCCTGCACTCATGCCAGTGATCATTTGCATCATTTTCCAACCTGCAGCACTCCGTGTCTGTTATCTGAGTTACTGTCACTACCTCTTTGAACAGCACCGAGACCCATATGGCTTGATTTACTGCCTCATGGAATTAAATAAGCAGCACAACATCCACAAAATCACTCCTTTTCAGAAAGATCCAAATGATTCTCATGAACTCTGTATCCAGCCCAACTGATCCAGACTTCCCTCCCTCTTAGGCAGTTTTCCCATTACTGAATGTACTTGGCACATACTGAGCCTTTTTCCTCGTCAGATCTCTGAACTGATTGCTGTGCAGTATAACCCTTGGAAGATGTCCTGTGTGCTTAGTGAATTTTTCATGAATCCCACATTAAATCTGCAAGCTTTGAGGTGCACTAAGGGAACTGACATATTTACCCTTCCAGAGCAGCACCACTGTTATCTTTCCTAAGAAAGAACAGGAGCACTCTTGTTTTCAAAATAGGTGTGGGCAAAGGAAAGACCACGGTCCTCACATGTCACTCAGCTGCCACATCATCATTCTTCCCAAGTGCATTCCTTAGGACATTTATTAGCATTGCTAATACCAAGCACCTCATTTTTATGCCGCTGGCAGCAATTGTGAAAGCCATACTGAACTTTCTAATCCATTTATCTATTAATTTATTATCTAATTAAGGCTCACAATGACAGTGCTATTTGTTTAAAAATGCCCTCAAACTAAACCAATACAAAACACACATGCATTCAAATCAATTAAAATGGTACTCGCTAATGTTTTCCTTAATCAGTTGGTAACTGTTCCATTATCGTTTAAAGAAAGGCAAAATTAATTTTAACTTCACCATAATCGTGCGACCTACTTACATGGTGCCAAACAGATACAAATGGATGTTACTGTCATGTCATAAGGGCATGGAATTGTACCAGCCATGAATTTTGCAAGAGCCATCCTAGGAATAAGACCTTTTTGCATAAAAGGGCCCTAGAACAGTAGTTTAAATGCTGTCACTGAAAGGCAGGCAGCCAAAAATAGAGATTTCTGAAGAGCATATTAAAGTTTACATTGTACCATGTGCTATATCTTTGTGATTTTTTTCTTCCAAGGGCTATGCCTTTTGCACAACAGCAGCAGAATCTAGTTCCACATGGCTAATGCTTCATGTTCATTACAGGAAAAAGTGAACCCATCTTCCTATGTTGTTTAAACAAAGCCTGAGCACATTTAGCTGCTGAGCTGTGTCAGGGACCCCTTCCACTGTGTCATCTAGGCACTAGAAGAATCCTACACAATACCCTAATGCCATTTGTTTTGGCCACTGACTTCCAAAAGCAGTTGTCCCTCTTCTTTGGATGCAAAAAGTGCAGGCACTGCACATCTAAATCACGTGCAGATGTTACACCGTCATCTACCTTCCTGATACTGTGAAAGATTAAACCTGATGTTAATTGCTTACTATGGCAAAGGATTTCTGGGGCACAGCTGGGAGAGAGTTCTTGCTCCCTTCCCTCTTTCCCTGCTGCCAGAGCTGCAGTAGTAACAGCACAGATTATCACGCTGGAGAGAGTTGCTCCATTTGGTTATTTAGAAACATTTTAAGAGCATCTTTCAAAGCCCACAGTAATGCATACTGACACCAAGGTCTGAAACACAAATCCCTGCGGACTCAGTCTACCCTGTTCAAGCCTAGAAATGCATGGAGGAACATTCAGTCATTCTCCAGTGTTGTGTTTGAACATGATTAAACTGCTGCTTTTCCCCTCCTGCATGAAGCATCACTTTCCCCTCTGCTCATTATTTATAGTACCACATAAGATATTTTTAAGATGGGGAGAGGCAGAAAAAGCCAGATTGAAGATACATATAGCTGTAGTTTCTGTAACTAAGAATGACTGAATAACATTTCTCAACCTATTTACTTCTTGCAAGTTTTTTTTCTTTTCTCTTTTTAAGACCAAACAGGTAGCCAAAAGAAAAAGAAATTTAATAAACAGGATATTTATACACACTACAATTCAAGTCTTGTGTTGGCAGAGTTTTAGAACACCAGCTCTGCAGTGACTGAAATGATAACCATATCTGGAATGGAAATCACTCACCATGCCTGAATTTTTTGCAAATTTTTTAAAAAGTGAAGAAATACACCTGAAGAGACTTCTTTTCCTTTGCAAGAGAAAACAAGGGAACAGCAGAGAGCTCTCAGGATCTGATTTAGAGCCCTCTGAAGTCCAGAGAAGACTGTATCTGTGAGCTTCAAACCCTCACTGCCTTCTAGCACTATTGTCAGCCCACAGGCTTGCAAGCTGGTTTTCAGGCGACAGCTAAGCCACCTGAAGAGTTGCTCTGCCTTATCAGTTCAGTGGGGATTTTTTTGATCAGGTTTACTGGATGATGTCTTCCTGAGTGACGGCGATTGTCGGAGTACCAGATGTGTGTTCAATAAAGCCCATTCCACTCCCAGAGCTTATTTCTTTTGTTTTGTGCTTTATTTACCCTAGCTGACATTATGACACTTATTTAGTCTTAAAATTCGAAATGTTTTCTGGATTAGAGATTTCTGTTTAATAAAGCCTGGGAGGAAGTGCTAGGTCTGATTAGTGAGGCCTGACTCAAAGGAAAACAAACTCCCAGAACAGCCTTCTGACAGCTAATCTCCAATCCTGAATAATGGTAGACCAGGAGAGGAAAATACTACTGCAAAGCTTTGGGACCTATCTCTGTCAAATACCCTCAGTGAGCAGAATGAACAGTGGCCACATAAGAAACCTTTTACTCCTGTAATGACTGGTGCCTCGTGTGAAAAGCCTGAAGGTGAAGCTGCACTGTATGGTTTTGGTAGCAGAAGAGGCTTTGCCAAGGCATGGCCGAGCTCTCCCTGGGTTCTGCTTCTGCATCAGAGAATCACAGCATGATTTAGGTTGGCAGAGACCTTAAAGGCCATCTAGTTCCAAACACTGCTGCCATGGGCAGGGACCCCTTCCATAGACCCGGTTGCTCAAAGCCCCATTCAGCCTGGCCTTGAGCACTTCCAGGAATGGGGCACCTACAGCTTCTCTGGGCAACCTGTGCCAGTGCCTCACCTCCCACATAGTAAAGAGTTTCTGGTTCACTGGTTGCTGGTTGCAGCAGAGATGCTCTCTGTGGAATAGGGATATTCCCTGCATTACTGAAATAGGTCAGCTCCAAATCATTAAAAAAAAAAAAATCGTTTAACTATTACCTGTGCCTTAGGATCTTTTCTACCAAGCAGAACTCATAAGCAGCATTTGCTGTCAGCAAAGAGATCTTTGCTAAAGCTCCTCACCAGAGGAAGAGGAGGAATTGCTGCTGGCCTAGTAGACTGGGACTGGCAGCACCCCAGTGAGCAGAGGGGGCAGGACACAGTGCAAGGGGAGTGGTTTGTGAGGAGGATGGTGGCTGGAAGCTTGACTGAAAGGGTGGCCAGAGAAAAATGATGGCAGATGTCGCAGGGTGAATCCCACAGACAGAGAGCTCATGCTAGAAATTGAAGGGTCTCTCCATGAAAGGATAAGTCTTCAGAAGATCAGACACCAGGACCAGATCTTTTTGGGGAACTCAGAATTGGACCCCATGGGTGCTATTACAACTCAGTCATGCCATAGCAGAATCAGCAGCGCTGGCCTATCTGCCTATCAATCACAGCTAAACTGCGCTAGGCAAGAGGGTGCAGACAGCCATCCTCTCCCCCACAAAGCCACAACATTCCCTTGGATCGTGCTGCTCTGGCCCCATCCTTAACACTCCATGGGGAGGCTCCTTCAGCGTATCCAAGTCAAATGCATGGCTATCCTGGACTTCCCCGCTGGCAGACTAAAGTCAGCACCCATGCCAGCATCCTGCACACCCCAAAGGAGACTGTGGCTGTGCCCGTGGCTGTGCTTGCAGATTTGCTCTCAGTGTAGCACACAGGTTTACTCCTGAGGGCAGCCTCAGGGATCAGAAGTGCTTCATGTCCAGATCCGAATATAATTTTGTCGAAACATAGCAAAAGTAGAGTGCAAACTGCCTTGGAAAAGAGAAACATGGAAGGCTATGATCTGCTCTCCAATGCAGTAAAGCAAAACAAGTTTACACCACTGTTTCAGTATAATAATAATATATTAATACTTCATTTAATTTAATAATATGCTTGGGGAGAGGATTGGTTGTAAACAAATAATTGCAGTAGCACATCCTGCCCATATTATGATCATTCTGAATATCTATCAATGCACAACACCACATCTATTGATACACAGTTATCACAGCTATATCAATGCCTTCCTATATCAATATATGGAGTGGGGGGAGTGTGAGAGAATTCTAATACTGATGTGGCATAATTGCTGACAAAGAAATCACAGACATTTCTATGGAGTTTCTATACTGCAGATAATTCCAGGTATGTGCTATAAGAAAAGTAAAGTTCTCCTGTTGTTCAGTTTTCAATTTTCAATTAATTTTATAATATAAATGATCCTGTGCTCTAGAGAAGCTGACATAAAACCAGGTTGTTATGGAAAATCCCTGAAAAATGTTTGCTAGTATTGTTAATTCTTTTTTAAAACAACTATCCCCCTATGAAATTGTATTTCAAGAAGCAAAAGGTTATCTCTGTTGTAAAGACACATAGTGGAGAAAACACACAAACTGTTGCAATGTCATAGCTGGAATTTATCCTCCAGCATAACTGTGTTCTCAGTTACAGCAAAAAAAATGTATTAAATATCAGTCAGATAAGAACATCATCCAGCAGCTGTATACTTCTGAAAAGCTTTTAGATTCCAAGGAAAGAAGATTTTTTTTCACCTACATTATGCTCAGTTTAGGAAAATAGAATAGAAACCAAATAGAAACAGCTGAGAAAGAATAGGAGAAATCTCCAAGCTACAGCTCAGAAGGGGAACCCAGGATTTCTATTTACTAGAATCATTGTTGGTATTGTTATGTTGTCATCCACAGTGTACCAAAACCCCTTTACCGTGAACATGTGCTAGTCACCCATCACCCATGATTCACTTGCCTCATCTCTAAAGTGGAAATAAATGTCCTTTCCACAGCTGGGTCTTGTAAAGCTGCATTTTCAGTATTGGAATGCCAGTATAAACGGGTTTCTTATTCAGGGCTTTATAAACTGTAATGAAAAAAGGCTGAGTAATCACTGACAGTGTTGATGTCTAAACTGAGTTTTGCCCTAAGATCCCTCTAGTCACAGGAAAGTGACAAATTATTTTTCCTGTGTTTCTAATAGAGTCAAAATGAGCATGGTTCTTTGTAATAGCCAGTTCCTTAACAAGTTCATAAACTTTCATTATGTCTTGCTCTGCAGAAATATTTGTGCTGCAGAACCAGACATCAAAGATTTAATGTAGCTCTGGACACTGGACACTTCGCCGACTGCTGCTTGTAGGTTATCTGTAAGAGTGCAATATACTGTTTTGTTTTTATGAGATCCTGTAAAAGGAAAGCTGGTACTCAGAAAAAATGAAATGCTGCAAGCAATATATTGGCTGGATTAACTTCACCTCTAATATGGATAATTTGAAGGAATCTCTACCAAGTTTCAGTATAAACATGTTGTGACTGTGCTTACATGGGAAGTAAAAGAGGGCTCAAGCTCTAGTTCACATGAATTTCCTGCTTAATGTTTCTGGGCTCACAGTGGTCATGGTTTGACCCTGCTGTGTCAGCCCGTCTCTGTGCCTGGGGCCAAATCTATCCTTCATCCATGCAGCTTTCCAGGAGAAGTTTCCTTGCTTCTTTCTTGATGCCCAGTGTGTGCCCACATGTTTCTAATTAAATTGGGTCATGCCCATCATAACTTCTCACAGGCAGCGCTGTTCTGAAAGCTGGTAGGCACTCGGTTAGCAAAAGGCAAGCATACACCATCCCTAGTGGAATTTTCACCAAACTGCTTGATTGCCCTTGTGCCAAGGATAGAGCACAGAACTCAGTTTTGCTTAGTTTAGAATCTGAGGAAAAACTAAAAGGAATTTAACTGCTGGCTATTGCCGTTTGTCAGGATGCATCCAGAAATGCTGTTCTGCTAAACAAATGTCTCTGCCTCCTTGAGATGGAAAGAAAATGGATTAATAAGTATCTCATCTCACACCCCACGAACACTACAGATGGCCACTGACCAGCAGTGCTAGGTGGGGACTTGGAAGTGACAGAGACATGCATTACCTTGGAGCAGGTAATCAATAACAAGCGGAACACAAGGAAGGAAGGAAGGAAGGAAAGAAGGAACGAACGAACGAATGAACGAAGGGAGAGAAAGAAAAAAAGAAAGAAAGAAGAGAAAAGGAAAGGAAAGAAGAGGAGAGAAAGGAAAGGAAAGGATAATTGATATACTTCTGTGAGGATAGGCTGATTTGAAAAGTTGTGAGAGATTAGTAAGCGGTAGGTCTGTGCTTTGATAATTAATCTCCATTACTGAGTTTTAGTCCATGCACGCAGTATTTATTTTTTGTTTTGGTACATTTTGAGAGGGGGGAGGGAAAGAGAGGATTATGAGATCTTCAACACAGAATGGGACAAAGCATTAATGGGAGAGATTACTGCTGTATAATCCTTAGCAAATGGCATAAAAGCATCAGATACCTGTACTGCTACCACATCTGCCTGCAGAGATATGTCATTGCCAAGAATTTAGTTGCTCTTTCTGTGGCCTTTGTAGCAGTAAGAAAAATTCAAACTGAAGCTGTTATTCTGTTAAGGTTTCCTTGCAAATCCATTGGATTTTGCTCCCAGGACCATAAAAATTGTCATGCTGGGTCAGATCAATGGTCCATATAATCCAGTAGTCTTTCTCCAACAGTGACTAATACTATATGTTTTGGTAAATCACAGGAAAATGTAAGAAACCTTTCATGACCAATTATGGAACAACTTTCCCATAGAAAGAAGGCTTATCCTAACTTCTGGCAAAAAATAAAGCTTTTTTTGCTTAGAGTCTGAAAGATTTCTATTCGCTCCTGTTCAACATGACTCTGGTTATATTTGCTATTAATACAAATATCCATTCCTTTTTCAAATTTGGTTAAGTTTAACTTAACATGACTGTGTTGCAGTGAGTTTTACAGGTTAAATTATCTTTAGAAGTCTGCCTTTTATCACTTCGAAACTTACTGCCCTTCTGTTGCAATGGATGGCTCTTGTTTTGATTTTATGAGTGGGAGTAAATAGGGCTGCCATTTTACCATCTCTATAGTACTCAGGTTGTAATATACTTCCATGAAACACCTTTTTTATTTGCCTTTTCTTTAAAGTAACTGTTTCCCTCTCTCTCACCTTTGCATTCCTCCTAATATTTTCTGTGCTGTGTGAGACTTCTTCTACTCTGAAATCCATCTATTTCTCTAAATATAAAATGAGTTGTTTATTTAGATCTCTTCTTTTCTTCTCTGTTTTACATTCTATTTAATTTAAAAACTACAATGACTTTGGCACTGAAATCTGATTTCTGAAGGTCTGATTTGAAATTCCCTGAACCAGTTACTGCTTTCTTACCAAGCTTCTGCCACCATAGCCATGCGACACAAGGCTATTTGTGGTATCATTCTGAATATCCCATTTTAATATTCTAGCAATGTATATTTTCTAGAATTTGCTACATTTTCATAAACACAATTCTGCACTGAGTGCATGGTTTCCCTGAACTGTTGTTCACAGGGAGCAAACAATTCTCTCCTAAAAACCTTCAGAATCTATCAATGTGCTGGAGTCTCCAGCCTGTGTATTTTCACCTCTGATCTTTCTCATCTGTGTTTTCCCAGACAATTGTTCAGTTGTTCCTTTGCTAGGGAAGGTGGCTCTGGATTTCTTCCTTAGACCCTTCTGGCCCTGTCACTGCTTTTATGTCATCTGCCAGTGTTGCCCCTCCCCTCTTCACTGCTTTTTCAAATCAGAAAAGGGTGTACTAAATATATTCCAATCACAAACCTTTTCCTTAATCTCTTCTGCTTAAGACCTTTATTTGAAGTCCATGTTAAATACAATCAACTGTCTTTTTATCCATTGTTGCATCAAGCTCAAAGTAGCCTGGACAAGACTAGCAGAGAGAAAAAGCGTGTTTACATCTGCTCCATTGTGTATATATGGTACACGTATCTTCTTTGTAATCTAACACTATTACAATATTATTTTTCATTTTAGCAAACTCTTCACTGGCCCATCATCCAGAGATCATAGCTTCTTTTGAAAGAAGCAAGCAGAAGATGCTCAACCCTCTACTGTCTAAGCTTGAGTTAGTATCCTTCCCTTCTGTGGCCAGCACCAGAGCTGTTCCCAGCAGCAGCCAGAGAATGAACACCTCTGAACCAGGAGAGGCATTCAATGCACTTGATTTCAGCAGTCTTGTTTCAGCAGTCGGGCACTTTCCGTAATGATGAGGATAGAAATATTGTAGCACCTCTGAAGTGCAAGTTGTTCCCTGAGGCACTTGTTTTGGTGGCATTCATCACCCACTAGAGATACTGGTCTCTTTCTGCTGAATACCGGGACTGCCTAGAGGACCAGCTTGGAACTAATGGCTCTGTTCTGCCTGACTAAAACTGCCTGAGATGAATCCTTTTCTAAGCGACCGGAGAATCCGTAACATAATGCTTTTTTATGGTCTTCTCTGGCATTCAAATTCAACTCTGTTGCTGTTTCTAAGTGTGTGAGGAGCTGCAGGGATCAGCAGACTAACAATAGGCTGTGGAAACTGCTAAGAAAGAAACCTCCTTTTTACTGAGAGGTTGACCAAGTGCTGGCACATGTTGCCCTGACAGTTTATGGAGTCTCTGTCCTTGGAGATATTCAAAAGTCATCTGGTCACAGTCCTGGGCAACTGGCTTTAGGTGGTCCAGCTTGAGCAGGGGGCCTGGACCAGATGATTTGCAGAGGTCCCTTCCAGCATCACCCACTTCATCATTCCATGATTTTGAAGTAAACTCAGTTTGGGATGGCCTAAGGATATTGCACTGGTTTGTGGACTAGTTTGTCAACCCCACAATAGAAACTCAGATGTTAAGGACCATCCAGCTCAACTTCAGATCCCAAAGCCTTGTTGGCATAGTTTGTTTGAGTCCTGAGGCCTGCACTTATCCTCTCAGAAATGCTGTCCAACTTGCTATGGAAGGACAAATGTTTTAAAAGTACCATGCTTCACTGTATGCAATATATAGTCAGTCAGAGAGCTTCACTCCAGGAATCTCTGTTGGATGCTTTTCAGGAGAATGTTTAGGACCCACTTCCTTTAAAAAACAATACTTGACTGATGGTGGTATTTGCATTATAAATACATATGTATGTATATACATGTACATATATATAAACAAGGTGACTAGATATTCCCATACCAGCTGAATTTATATCAATATAAATATTTTAAAGACATTTGCTTTCACTTCTCTTTAAAAAAAAATTTAAAACTTAGTAAGGTATTTCATTGACAGTGAATATTAAGTTCCAGCAGTTAGAAATGTAGCAAGGAAATTGTGTTATGTGATGGGATGACAAAAACCCTAAGTTGTATCTCTCATGAGAAATCAATGCACTGTGTCATTTAATGTCATAAAAAAAACCACCCAACAAGATGAACTCAGAGCAGTATTAGCAGAAAAGTGAGCTTCTAATGGCCTTTATTGATTAAGTCAGAACCAGCAGACAACTCTGAGGGTATTGCTGTTGTACAAAACAATTGGAAGTACCACCACCTTACTGTATTCTTAAGTAGATTTAGTGAGGATGCTCTAAAGTCAGTATCTGTGGAACCGCCTTTGGAGCAACTGCAGGCCTTTGCTCCAGCGAGACTGAATTGATGAACCTGAAAGCTTTCCCATCACCTCTTCTGAGATACTCCCCCTTTTTCCCCCAAATTTGCATTTGCTAAGTGCAAACCCTCCTTTGTCCTTCTTAAAGATCTCCTGAAACATCCTGTTCCCCTCCTGAGCATCTGTCAGAATTTTGCATGAGGGAATGAGGACTAGAGTTCCTTTGAGAGACAGCAGCCCTAATGACATAAAGAAAAAAATAACTGCTTTTGGGAATCAATCTACAGTGATTGTAGGACTCTCTCTCGAGGAAAGGAGACAGAGACAAATGCAGCTGAATTGTGGAGGCCTAATAACATGCCATCACCTGTGCTGCTGTACCTCAACAGGGTGGGTGCAGGTCCCAGGCATGTGGAAGGCACAGTGTTGTATGATGTAGAGGTGCATTCCACACTGGCTGATTCTGAGAAGCAAAGACATGCACTTGTGATCTCCACATCCCTGGAAATCTGCTCCTGTCCTGAGGCACAGTTCCTAATCGTGAGATGGAACATATAGCTTTGCTATTCTTTCCTTATGCTGAATTCTTCTATTTTGCAGAGAGGGAGCTCAGAACAGCTGGCCCAGCTGCACAGCCGTAACTCATTGAAGTGCAGCAATTCAGTGAGGTTTGACTGTGTGCCCATGTCCTCCAAAAAACCTCATGATAGGCACAGACCATGTCGGCGGCCTCTTGACTCAGTGCTCGGCTGCATTATTGAGATGAGAGCTGCTGAGAGCCATGGCCAACAGCATTAAGGGCCCTGCAGTGCATCTGAATGCCGGCCACACAATGCTGTAAATGGGCCAGGACGGATGTTTTGGATAGGGGCCAGATCACCATAAACACCAGCCAAGGAAGATGGTTTGTGACTCACTCCTTGGTAAATGCACATTTATTTGGTGCACAATTAATATACCTAAAGTAAACAGAGATACAAACAGACAGACACAGGAGTGGTGTGAAGAGGTGACTATAAATAGGGATGATAAAGAGCATTAAAAAACATTCTGCAGTCAGCCATAAAAATTCCCACTCCCCACTGGCTATTTTACAGAGAATTGTTTTTCTCTTGCCAACAGTAAATAATGAAGGCAGGTTGTAGCTGGGTGAAGGGCACTGAAGCAGTGTTGGGGCTGATCAGAAAGGGTAAAGTGCTGAGCAAACATGGGGTGTGCAGACTGGAGGCCGGGAGCATCACTGCTCCTCTGCTGTTCAAAACACTGGAATCACCCCAAGCCATTGAGCCCTTGCCAGGTAATTCACCGCTCTGTGGACAGACTCTGCTTCTTGTTCATGTTTGCTGATCTGATGCAATTCCTAGTGCTTAGTGGTTTAACAGAACTTTCTGTGAGACACTCGATTTATCACTGATAAATCACTGATGAAATCCAAAACTCAGTTGTAAAGTGAGGGCTCAGCCACAGCTGTATAAAAGGCTTTCCCCTGGCTTAGAAATACAGCAGTGAAGATACTCAGTATGATAATCACTGCAAAACCCCTGCACTGCTCAGCCTTTGTTTCAGGCTTTTGTTCTTAAAGCATAATAATTGTTCCTGGCTAACAATGGAAAAGATCTGTACATCATTCCTACCATGCCTAACCAGTCTTGTCTCATCCTCTACCAACTCTCAGCTCTGTTATGCACACAGCAGAGCAGTTAAACTCAGCAATGAGATTCTCCCTTTTAACAGGAACATTTTGTATTTTCAACACTGTCTGTGCCATTTCCTCCTTTGCATAATAGATGAGTGGATGGATGCTGGATAGCTGGCTGTCTTAGGATGTTTCAAGGGTTCTTTGTATTTTTTCCTCAAGCAATGCCCCAAAAGCAGTAAATTTTCACCCTTTTCTCTTCAAAAGGTTGGCAAGTCCCCTCATGTCACTGGGCAGTATGTTTTAGATACGGAGATGGTGATGGCTAGTGATAGGACAAGGGGGAATGACCTTAAACTGATAGAGGGGAAGTTTAGATTAGATTTTAGGAAGAAATGCTTTACTGTGAAGGTGGTGAGGCACTGGCATGGGTTGTCCAGAGAAGGTGTGGCTGCCCTATCCCTGGAAGTGTCCAAGACCAGGTTGGATGAGGCTCTGAGCAACCTGGTCTCGTGGAAGGAGTCTCTGCCCATGGCAGGGGGTTTGGAATTGGTTGATCTTTAAGGTCCCTTCCAACCCAAACCACTTTGTGATTCTGTGATTCCATGACTTCTTTTCTTGCAAGTGTGGGCTGAGGAGAAACTCCATGAAAAATTTTTAAGCATTCAAAATAAATATGGATTTGTGTTTGAGGCAGGATCTTCATCTATTCGCATTTCAGCTGGTCAAGTAACAGATGACACAACAACTCTGCAAGCAATTTTTTGATCTGCACTAGACATGCAACTAGAATGTTTGAGACCACACGACAAATCTCTTTATTCCCCATACCTGCAGTGCTCATCATACAGGCTTTTGAAATCTGTCTTAGAGATCTCAGTGCACATCAGACCCAAATCCCTAACCTAATACATTTCCCAGCACACCACTTGAAAAGGAGGTTCTGCCCTTTGATCCCAACATGCACGAAAACCAGTAAGAGATCTTCAGGGCAAAGAACTCCCTGATTATTCCTTTGTGTGGATTTGTTATTTCCCAATAATAGATACAGTGCTGCTGCTCTGGATCCTGACCCCCATTATAGTGACACAATGCAGCAGCTCCACTGACGTTCTCATTTGTGCCATCCAGAAAGGTGCTGCAGCATGAGCCACTGCCCCGCCACGTGTTTGCCTTTCATTTCCGTGCATTTCTTGTCTCACACCAGGGTGGGAGTAACACCAGCATAGTTCAGCCTGCACCTCTTCTTGGCTTGATTTATGTGCATCATGCAGCAGCTCTACTAGAGATTGTTCTAATTTATACTGCGCTCCGGCATAGTTTCTTCTCAAACTAACTTGATACCTTTAAATAGAAGCAACACCTGAGCAGAGGAATGAAACCAAAAGTCGGAACAGGGAGAAAAAAGTGCCTGGACACCAGGGCATTAAAAGTGAATCTCACAGTAACACCATTTCCACTGTGATCTTCGTAAAGGGTACAGACACTACGTCTGTGGAATCTCATTGCACTGACATCAATATATATGGGTTTTGACTAAAAAATGGAAATGTATGGATGTTGTCTATGGCTTGTATAATGGTGCTGGGAATCTAGCTGGATTGAAGTTTGGTTTGAAATGGGACATAAATCTGAATACAAACTTTAGCCAGTTTTGTGCTAAAACCTGATGAGATGTGCTGGTTTGTCTTCCTTCCAAACTCTGTCTTAACACTTATTAGGCTGCCTGTTAGAGGAAAGTGGTATTCTAATTGCAATTAGTGGTTTAGGGGCATTTTAATTGCAATGTAATGGGGAGCACTGCCTCTAGATTACAGTTTCATTAATGTGGCGTTACCTGAATGACAAACAGCAATAGGTGGCTTCTTCTGATTTAAGAAAATTTGTCCCCAAAGAAGCAAAATTAAATTACAATAGGGCATTCCTATACAAACAAACAAAAACCAAAGGAGAAGAACTACCTGTTAAGCTGACTTGTCTTGCCTGAAACAGGAAAACAAATTCAGGCAGGCGATACGTAATATACGATATTTCAAGCAGATAAACACTGGCAAGAAAGAAAAGCAACTGAGGCAGTATAAAATGGTGTGAATAATTTGAGACTGAAAATGAGATGAACACTTCTACGCATCTGAAGAATGAAGTAGCTGTTTCCAGTAAAAGAGATCAGAGCGAGGCACCAATCTGGCTTCAAGATGAAAAGTTTATTTCTGTCTGTAGTGTGAGTTGGGATTTGATGAGGGAGTAGGGGTCTTGGGAATGACAGGGCATGATTCTCAAAGATTTGGACAATTTACTTTCTGCAGTGTCAGCAGCAAGATAATTTTCAAAGAGAAAAAAAAAAGGAATAATGGAGGTGAGAAAAGATAGGGAAGGAAGGAAGGAAGGAAGGGAGGGAGGGAGGAAGGAAATTAAAAGAAAGCAAAAGAATAAGCAAAAGAAAATGAAAGAAATATGTAAGAGAAAGGGCAGAGAAGAAAAGAGAGAAAGAGCAGGAAAGAAAGAAAGGAAAAAAGAAAAGAAAAGANAAGGGAGGGAGGGAGGAAGGAAATTAAAAGAAAGCAAAAGAATAAGCAAAAGAAAATGAAAGAAATATGTAAGAGAAAGGGCAGAGAAGAAAAGAGAGAAAGAGCAGGAAAGAAAGAAAGGAAAAAAGAAAAGAAAAGANGAAAAGAAAAGAAAAGAAAAGAAAAGAAAAGAAAAGAAAAGAAAAGAAAAGAAAAGAAAAGAAAAGAAAAGAAAAGAAAAGAAAAGAAAAGAAAAGAAAAGAAAAGAAAAGAAAAGAAAAGAAAAGAAAAGAAAAGAAAAGAAAAGAAAAGAAAAGAAAAGAAAAGAAAAGAAAAGAAAAGAAAAGGAAAAAGTGTAATATCCTTTTAAACCAAAACCAGCTACACCTAAAGCCCAGATGACTTCAGAGAAGCTGATTTACTAAAGCTTTCTAACGTTTCACATAATCAATTGCATCTCACCATTGCTTGACTATTGTTTAACATACAAGAGCAATATAGTTCCAGACCTTGCTTGGGGCAGGTAATGATGGTGTGTTTGTGTGGGATGGAGTAGTAATTCATTTCAGACATGGAGCTAATTCATTGCAGACACTCTTTAAGAGACTGGGGGGAGAAAATAAAATGACAGATGATTTTACAATAGTTCAGTATTACTTTTTTTTAGCTGTTGACCCTGGAACTGGTAATAGCAGGAAATGGAAAGATTAGCATAAAGAATGGTCATTGATACTTGGGGTCTGATAGTAATTTTTGCTGAGCTCTATACTTATTTTGAAAGGAATGAAGCATTAAAAACAGCCAAGGTTTTCTTTCTTGCACATATACAGTCATACAGCTCTTATGGAAAGTGTAAAATGGGTGAACAGGAATTATGCCAAAAGCTTCCACAGGAATAACTCTGAACTCACATAAAACATGACAGAGAATTAGGACTTTTTTTCTCATCTAAATTGAGTAAGACTTCTCAGAAACCTATAGATAATACATCTTTTTTCATTAAATTCTCTATTTTTCCATATGAGAAGAAAGGATTGATTTTGTTTACAGTCTGTTTAGTAATAAAAACTGGTTCTGCACATAAATGAAAAGAGTGGATATTCATACCCAGAAAAATAGTCTAAATAATAATACAGAATAGAGATTGTTCCAGGGAAGTCAGAGATGGAATTAAGAGGAGGATACAAGGAATCTACCTAAAACATGCTAAGAATCAAGATGGCTTTTTAAGATGCGCCCTCAGAAATTTTTTACTGAATGGACAAGTGACAATTAAAGGTTACTGTGGGAATCATGATTTATTAAGTTAGGTTCAGCTCTGCAGTGCAACGCTATCTATCCAGGCAACAGAAAGTCCGCCAGAATTATTCTGTACTAAGGAAGGACAGAAGTGGTTTAGGCTCATTCACACTTGATCTGCTCAATTCAGCCAGCAGATTTATCTTCCACCTCAGCAGACACTTCTGCTGCTTAAACTCTGGTCTGACAATCCAACTGGTCCCTTTCCCAGTTGCCATTCTGAACTAATGGGCAACTTTAGTGATGCCACAGGTAATCCACAGCCCTTTTACATAGCTCTGTGGGTTAAATATACAAAACAGGTGATGTGAATTGAAATATACCCTATATAACCTTGTACTCATTCCCTTTTTCTAATTGCATGAGCCTAGTGTAAAAAACAGTCAAGGAAGGATGGGTGCAACTTAATTTGGAGGAAATACCAATTGATGACACAAGCTAGGTAAGTGTTAACAGCTGCACTGAACAGTTAACAAAATTGATGTGATTTATAGTAATTGACAACTACTTTTGTGATTTTGAGACTTTAGTGCTTTAAATTCCTAAAGGAGTCCAGGTGAGGAGATACTGGATAAGGAAATGGGAACTCCTGAAAATGGTCATTTTTCTAGTCCTGCTATCAAGTCTAGGAAACTCCTGCAGCATTCTCACCATAATGTGAAAAATAAAGCAGTCAGATGTTATATGACTGTCTTAATTGTGGTAATCGTGCATTTTTCAGCACAAAGAAGGAGGGTACTGCTGCTTCTACATTAAAGGGAGAGTGAGTTTTATGAGTCATAAAAGAGAAGGAAACAGAGGAACATTATCTCACTGGCTGTAAAAAAAAAAAAAAGAGAGAGGAAAGAAAGAAAAATGTGATGTGAAAACTTTCAGGGTTTATCCTGTAAAACATAGAAGCTGAAGGTGTTCAGTAGCTCTCTGGACCTGGCTTTTTGTCAGGGAGTAGCATTGATGACAAAACACTTTGAGCTGAGGCTTCATCCCAACATCCCTAGAAGTGAGGAACAGAGGCATTACTGCACAAGGGCTAACTAGGACACCACTAAGGAAGGGACCCTCTGCAGCAGCCAAGGCATATTACATCTCCCAACAAATGTTCAAAAGCATGTGTTCCCAGGAAATTTATTCCCTTTCTCATGTGCTGTTCTCTTTAAAGCCTGTTTCTACAAACACTTGCTGCTTGACTTCCTTCCTGACACCACGAGGAGTCCCATTTAATTAACCTGGCAGCCTACGGTGGTGAAAATAGATTGCGGCTTGTAAGTGTGGAGATTGACAGTCTCTGCAAGCTGCCTTGGTTTGCTTAGCTACAGAAGTTATTGTTTCACAATTATTTTGATCCTATGATTCCAGGCTGTACATCCAGTGGCTTGGCTTCAGCTATAACAGTAGCTGAGGATGGGGAGGTGGGGGAAGGGGACTGTGTGTGACATGGAGCATCAGCAGTTCACTCCCCCACGTCTGTGTTATATTGGGTAGTGAATTGCCTCTGGCTAATCACAAGCCTTCTTAACATTTTCCTCTGAGAAAACAGATGATCAAATGCAAGAAAG
Organism: Dryoscopus gambensis; assembly: GCA_013389985.1. Lineage (NCBI taxonomy): Eukaryota > Metazoa > Chordata > Aves > Passeriformes > Malaconotidae > Dryoscopus > Dryoscopus gambensis. Next base: position 75,081 of record WEIT01025117.1, read on the forward strand.
CCTACTCATTAAAACAAGTGCTGGGAAGGTTTTGTTCTTTTGAGACCCATCCCTGTGTTTGAGTACCTAGAGAATCAACCACTATTAGCTGAATAGCATCTGTTTACCATCAGCTTTGTCTGAAACCTCTCTTTTTTTTCCCAAGTTAATAAAAGTGGAGTTTGAAAACTGGTTCTGATTAGGCAGGTCAAATAATGAAAATACTCTCTAAGGCCAGAATATACCTGAGGATCCCACTGCAGAGCAAAACAGCACATAGAAATCACCAGAAGAATCGCAGATCAAGGCAGATGGAAGTGGCCTACTGGATGCTTCTGGGTTTGGAGGTGCTGCCATGGTGCTGCAAATGGAGGTATAAAAATTGTGAGTAAGATTCAGCCATCTGAATTTCTGCATTAGGTCCCCAGGCAGTAGCATTAGACCCTGGAGAAGGCAGACATAAAGGAAGATAAAAAAGCCCTCCCTTTTTATTTTTAAGGAAATACTGGATGGTACACAAGAGTGATGGAGGCTGCAGCAAAAGTTTCTTTTCTGCATTTCTTTCTGCCTACTTCGCAGTTAGTTGCTATACACCACTTCCACTAGAGTATTTTCTTTCCCACTGTTATCAAGATAAATTGCCTATTACCAAAGTAGCTATAAGGAAGAAGAAAAAAGTGTCTTTTCCATCACAATGCAGTCAGGTTCCATTGTAATTGGCATCGTGGTGGGTATGTCACTCCCACCAGGTCCCTTGCCAGCTGATTGAGTCTGCTCTTTGTGTGAGATCTCCTATTTGTGTTGATTCATGTGACTTTCTCTTTCTTTTTCAGTCTCTTTTTATGGGTTGTCTTTTCTTTCCCTTGTAGGAGATGAACAGTCAGGGGAAGGAAAGGCAGTTGTCATCTCCATTTACTGGAGGTAGTACTGCTGCGATGAATGTGATTCCTTCTTATGTGTTTGTGCACTTCTGTGGGTGCTGCAGGGTGAAACTGTAAATTCTAGTTATAAAAATAAAACAGGAAGCACAGGGCAACCAGGTGAGGCAGAGTTGTTAAACACTAGTATTTGGATGGCTGGATGGATGTCCATGTTACACAGCCTTGGCAGAGATGTAGACAGCTTGCAGCTCCTACCATGGGGGACAGGGGCAGCGTCCAGAATTTCAGATGTCTGGACTCCTGAACAAAACTATATTGACAAAATCTAAACTTACAACAAGAGAGCCAAACAGTGACTTTTAACAAGGGTGTGTAGTCATGGAACAAAGGCGAACGGCTTTAAACTGACAGTGAGTACAGTTATTTTGGATATTAGGAAGAAATTCTTCACTGTGAGGGTGGTGAGTCACTGGAACAGGTTGCCCAGAGAAGCTATGGATGTCCCATCCCGTAAGTGTTCAAGACTGGGACAGATGGGCCTTTGAAAAACCTGCTCTAGAGGAATGTTTCATGGCAGGGGATTGGAAGTGGATGATCTTTAAGGTGCCTTCCAACCCAAACCATTCTGTGATTCTGTGACCTATTCCAGCTGACACGCCACTGTGACTGGCCTGTCTTGCTGTTACACTCTGAGGGATGCCTATATCCTAGTCCATATTGCTGTTGACTGGCCCGTACCTTGGCTTCTTGTGCTCATCTGGCACAGTCAGCTTGGCCACCCCAAAGAAGACCTGAAGCCATGCACGGCTCACCAAGAGCCATCCCACACATTTGCACCTCCTGGACATGTCTGCCACATCACCAGCCAAGGCTTGTCACGAGTTTGTCTCACTCTTACTGCTGAAATGGCTTAAAAAGTCTGAGCAGCACTGCTAGGGATTGTATTGGAATTCTCACATGAGTGACCAGGAGTATGAATCTCTCCCTGCTCAATATATCTGGGATAGCTGAAGGTACACTACTGCAGAGTTGTCAAGCACTGGAACAGGTTGATTAGAGAAGTTGTGGAACCACCATCCCTGGAAGTTCAAAAGGTATGTAGATATGGCACTTAGAGACATGGTTTAGTGGTGAGTTTAACAGTGCTGGATTAATGGTTGGACTCGATAATCTTAGAGGTCTTTTCCAATCTAAATAATTCTATGATTCTAACAGTGTTCTGTTCACTCCCAGATTCAGATCAGATCCACAGGCTGCCCCTTTTAAGTTAACTAGCCTGGAATTATTTCTCCTTCCAGAAAGTTGCTTTCAAAGAAATATTTGAAAGGAAAGCTCCTTTCTCAGTGTCTAATATAGTGCAGGTTTCTCCCCTGAGTTTGTCTGTGAGGAGCCTGGGGTCCTAGAATCTTTTATCGACATCTGGCCAGAGTCAGAATTTGGAAATGCCGTGACTAGACCAAAACATGTCTGTGAGAAGTCATAAGATGTCTGCGCCAAGTTTTACAGGGAAAGCTAATCCTCAGATTAAAGTATAAAACCTGGGTTTAATCCATTACTGGCATAGATTTAAAAACTCTGTAACACTTTCTGTGTTGCCATACCTCCAAAACACACACACAGAGATTATTCCACTTTATAAGTGCGGAATATTTGAGACTTATAGGAAGCTACAGAAAAATGCAGAGGTTTATCTGACAGAAAAATGCAAGAAGCATCTTCACATATCTTTTGGGATTTAAATGCATTTCTTTTTAACTATTTTTCATTTGCATCCATAGGGAAATTGAGAGTCACCAGGAAGTATTAGCTTGTTATAATACACATGGTGAGATGTGTAGTGGCTGCAAGGCTGGATAATGTAATTTAGACTTTGTAGTGTAAGTGCAAGAATGAGATGGGCAAGCATGAGATGGGAAAATCAAGTCCAATATAAATTGTATAATACTACTAGAGAAGAGAGCCGTAGGGCTCATGAAATCTAAGGGCTTTCTTTGAAAATAATAATGTTAGTCAGTTCATTAAGGAAACAGAAGCAAATATGAGTATTTGATGTAATACATTAAATAGGATTGGAAAGAGTAAAATAACCACAAGCTAAGAGCAAGGATCGTTCAGCATACTGCATGCACAGATTTCAGTTTAGCCATCTCTTGCTTGTGTCCAACACAAAGTAGGTTACAAAAATTAGCCCTTCTTGCAAAGAGATGCTTCTTCATGGAGAGGCATAGAAGCTGGTTGCATTGCTCTGGTCCATGTCTATATCCATGTCTAGGTCATCAGCTCTATGTGTGCCCTTCGTTGCATAAAAATAGATTTTTTTTTTAAATGAAAACTGCCATTCACCAGAGTAAAGAGACAAACTCCCAAGGGAAAAAGAGTAATCTTTGCAACATGTCACAGAATGGGAAAATATGCTTATTTTCATTCCAGAGAGGTGTCATAAACCCACAGAAAAATTAGCCCCACGTAGGGCTAATTTCAAGACCTATAGAAGTCCATGTGAGAAAATGAGCCTTCACTGCAATGGGTATGAAATCTTATAAGGCTGCAAACAATACAAACTCTCCCTTCTCCAGCAACTTCAAATGTATTTAATGTATTTTTCTAGTGTACTAACAAAACTAATAAGCTTATTTCACATGGAAAAAGAAAAGGCATAAACACTGTTATATCCATGAGTAAAAATGCTCTCTCAACCTGCTATGGTCAATTGCCAGCCCCTGAACCCCATGCTGGCAAAAAAAGAGCTGCAGGAGAGTAATGCCTTATGCATGGAGGGAGACTGTGCTGAAGGGTCTGCATCTCCCTCTCCACAAAGTGAAAATCGTCATAGGAGGCTCTAATTATCCCATGGCAAATTAAATGGCAAAACCAGCATGAGCCTCTAAGTCTCAGCTGTAGAGCAGAGTTTCTGAGGGGGGTTTCTGTTGTTTTGTTTTTATGTTCTGGCTTAATGCACAGCACATTGTTACCAGACACTTGGATTATGCCTGTGCATTGCAGTCCTGGTCAGGAATTACATGGATGTGATCACTATTTCAGTACCTGAAGCGGTCCTACAGGAACGCTGGGGAGGAACTTTTTACGAGGGCATGTAGTGACAGGACAAGGGGGAATGGCTATAAACTGAGAGAGGGTAAATTTAGATTAGCTATTAGAAAGAAATCCTTTACTTGAGACAATGTGAGGCACTGGCACTGGTTGCCCAGAGAAACTGTGGATGCCCAATCCCTGGAAGTGTTTAAACCCAGTTTGGAAGGGGCTTTGAACAACCTGATCTAATGAGTATCCCTGCCCCTGG
>WEIT01025118.1:0-10429 GCA_013389985.1 Dryoscopus gambensis
CTCTAATAATATTCCCACAGATGACCATCAGCCTTAGCCACCTGCTGACAAAAGGAAGAAAGTAAAGCTTCGATCTTCTGAGTGCAGGAAACTCACACTTTTCAGTCCTGCCCTGTGGGCTTTTCTTGAGGTCACTGTATCGTGTATGCTGGGTTAACATCCCAGGCTGCATCTTCAGCCTCTGTATTTCTTCAGCTATCAGTTGTAGTGAGCTGAGGGTGCTGTTGAAACTGGCAAAGATCTGCCAGGTGGATTCTATGAAATACTTGCACAAGGAAAGAAGTATCTGATTAATAAATTATATTTTGGAATAGAAGGCAGGGTTGATATTCAAGTTCTTTAGCATAAAGTGCGTTGTTTAGGCAGTGTCTCTTTCTGTAGTAATTTCCGTGGTGTTGTTACTGTATCTGTCCTTGTTTTGTGCATTAAGCTGTTAATACAGTTCAATTTTAAAATCATAATAGCCCCTTTGTGTCTCTTAATGAAAGTAAGAAATTATTTCCAATTATTTCCAGGTATGCTTTGATTGCTTTCTGGTTTTTCCCATGTGTATGGACCAGGCCACATTCATTTGAAGACTACTGATCTCAAATCTGAGAAGGCTCTACTGTTTTTTGTTAGTGTCTTTTAATGTTTAAGACTTTAGTTCAAGCTGCTTGCTTCATTTTTGCCATATTTTAAACCTTCAATCTGGAGAGTGCCAGGAGGCAGTGGCTCTCAGATGCCATGACCTCAGTGGAGATCCATGATTGAGACAAATCTTTTACTTGAGGTGGATCTGTCAAGATTCTTACAGTAGTTTTCCAAGCACCAGTTTTGGACTCTCAGAATTCACTCCATCTCAGCCCTGCTTTCTTTTGTTGGGATTATGTTCCTTCTCTGCAGGATGTTTTTGGACCATTTCCAGTTACTTCAGACTTGCTCCTATTTCTGGTTTTATTTTCCATTGGTAGGTATGAGTAGGGAGTAGTTTTCAGTGCACTTAAATCCTCAGGTCTCACACAGTTGGAAATTGGTGAGGATTGCTTGAGGAAAGTCAAAGGGAAATTAGTACCTTCTGAGTTTCATGCTATGGCTGGTAAATTGCCAATTTGAAAAAAGTAAAGCAAGAGCTATAGACTGTGTTAGTGCAGGAAAGGGGGGGTGGGATAAAGGGTCGCAGGGGGCTAAAAAGCCAAAGTTGTGGTTTGCCAATAAATTAGTCAGCAAGTTTGCTGGTGTCATGGTTGTGGGTGTAGAAGTGTATTGTGGTATTAAAGGAGATTGAATTTTGATCTCAGCAATTTAGAAATTGGTGATATAAACTTAAATAGGAATAACTGTTTCAACAGACTTTTAGTACTAGGCAGACTACAGCAGGAAAGAATGATGATGTTAGTTAAAATAGTTGAGATGAACATAAAGGCATGCTATTAAGTTTAGTTGTATGGAGATTATGCCCTGTATATGGAGTTCTGCAGTAGCCTAGACATGGAGGAGAAGGTATTTAACCATGATTAGCTGATCTTTACCTTAGTCAAATATAACTGGCCACATTACAATTTTGACAGTCAGCTGTTACCACCATAATTTTTTGGAACTGACAGCCACGTTTTTACTGATGAACAGACACACAAGCTTTCCAGGTGTGTGCACACAGTCATACCATGACATAAATATTTTACACAGCAGAAGAGGGAGAAGAGAGGAAAGATGAATATTGTGTTGTTACAAACGTGTGACAGTGGCTCAGAGTACATACTTGTGATAACATTTGTCTTTTCCTATACTTTTAATGCTAGGTCTACCCTGAATTGCAAATCACCAATGTTGTTGAAGCCAACCAGCCAGTTACAATACAGAACTGGTGCAAGAGGGGATGGAAGCAGTGCAATGGTCACCCGCATATTGTGGTTCCCTACAGATGTTTGGGTGAGTGACTCAATTTCAGTCTGTTTTTTCAGCTCTATTTTTTTCAGTCTCTTCATGGAAAAGATAGAGAATCTTCATAAATATCTTCTATACCTCAGTATTTTTGTCTTTTCTGAAAGGAGTTTTGTCCAATTGTTCAGTCCTTTGAAACTGCATTATCTAGAGAGAAAGTACTTCTGCCCTTCTCTAAATAAATCCTTCTTTTTCACATCAGTTTTTGAATATCTAGTACTTGGACTCTTACCATGAGAGACTGTGGGAATCTCTATTTGTTGAAACAAAGCAATAGATAGTTTATGAATTCCGCCATTTCATCCTGCAATTTTATTTTTGTAGCAGTTGCTTGCTGTTCTCTCCTGTGTCCTTGGTGCTTTGAATCAATTAAAAGGGAGGTCTAGGCCCTCATTTTTTTGTTAACCTTTACTTTTGTCTGCATTAGAAAATGGAATTGTTATTTAGCTATTTTCATTAACATTGTAGGTACAATATTTTCTTGATATTATTCCATGAGTTATTTAAGTACGTTGCTTTACCACTGCCATTTGAATTGTGATAAATGCTGGAGTTCAGAGTTGGAACTTGCTTTTCTAGTAAGCCAAGACAGCTAAAAGGCATGGAAACCAACTCAGGCCAGTTATTCCATGAAACAAATAATGAAACAAATTTTTAAAAACTATGCAATATTTCTAGAATTCTTGTTCATTTGTGTAGAGTAGGTAAAACACAGGGCACAATCTGCCCTTAGCAAAGCTGGGACTGAAGAGTAACTAACAGAAATGCTACTAGTGTGGTCAAAGGTGCCAAAACAGCAGGTGTGTAAAATCTGTGCTAAGTATCAGGGAATTTTTTTTTGTTTGGTAAAGTTTCTAGATCTGATGTTTGTTTGTAGATATAAAATAGCTGTTTCTAAACCTGCCGTATATAATTGTTGATGCTACTGAGGTTCTGCAGAACTAGTTTATTCCAGGCAAAAATCTTCAAGAAGAACCCAAAGTCAACACTTTTGGTAAGGAGAAGAACCTGCCTCTAGGAATTACGGATTCTGACTGTGGGAAGGAACCTGGTGGTTTTTGTGTTTTTCCAGACTTCTACATGAGTTGAGTTGGTTGGTTCCACCACAAGCTTTAATGCTAAAAGGGACATGCTCTTTTACCCATTTGTTGCTGTGTTTTCGTTAGTTTTTCTAAGTCAGGATAGAAACATCAGCTTGTAGTGTTAATATATATGTAAAGCCAGATAAGCAACTTGTTAGAGGTGAGACAGTTTCACCTAGAATGCATCATGATATATTTGATCAGACTCCAGGTGAGTGCACTTGCACTAATTAGAGATATGGCGGAAGGACATCACACTAGTGGAACTAGAAAAGCTAATTTTTATTATTTATTTTATTGTCATGACAAGAAAAGCTCTGGATTAAGAAAAGGGTACTCTTAGGCTCAGGACTCTCTATTCTTAGGTAGATTTGGTCAGTGCCCTGGAGGTCTTAAAACCTAATTTAAGCTAAAAGACAATGTCATCAAGAGAGCACATGAATATAAATTGGCTCTGAATAAATTTAGTCTGCAAATTATAAGGAAGTATATGCAAGCATAAGGAGCTCCAACAGTCTTCTGGTAAAGGAGTAAGAAGTCTAATCATGTGGAAGGAAGTTCATAAATTTATGGACAGGACTATATGCAGTTCCTTGCAGAAGTGAGGAACTGGATTTGGACTTTTAAGGTGTCTTCCCTGAGTTACAGTTTTGAAAGAAAAATCATTGCAAGTTGTATGGTTGCTATCTTAGGTAGCAAGGTGTGAGGTTGTGTATTTTCCTTTGAATGGTTTGTTTGTTTCCCCCTTTACAAAATGTATGGTGTATTCCCAAGCTGTAACCTGGCCTATGATCCCTCCCCTATGAGCCTTTCATTGGTTCAAGCCTTGGGCCCGCGGGCCCTTCAAAACTGTGATAAGGGAGTGCTGAGAAGCATGAGGGTCTCTTTCTGCTTTTGGATTTCTTCCCCTCTCCTTCCCCCTTTCCCCTTCCCTCTCACTTCCCCCCTTCCCCCCGCTTGCCGGCGCTGGACCAAAAATAAACTGCTCCTGACTTCACCATCAAGAGCGATACTGTGTTTCTCTTACGGCTTGCTGCTGCCTGCGGAGGCATAGCCCAGAGACACTCTGGAAGCCCCGGTAAGCTGTTGCAGCCCCCTTCCTTCTACGGACCCACAGGGAATGTTGCCCCAGACTCCTGCCATCGCTGGCTGGCAGAGAGATAGGCAGGGGTCACAGCAACAGCAAGGTAGGCTTTGGAGGCAAAAATTTTAAAGATATTTAAGCACTTCATTCCCATTAGCCCTTAGCTCTTATTTTTATTTTAAAATCCCCTCATATACTATTTTTTGTCTGATTTCCTTGTAATTGAGGCTTGTATAGTTGTGTCTGACACATTGTTGTGTTTGTTATCCTTCTGATATGCTGACATTCATCTTTTGACCCTGACTAGATTAAACCTTAGATACTGATGTTCCCAAGGGTTTACTGGGGGATAGGTGGCCACATAATTGCATCCTCTGGAGGAGTAATGGTGACAGTGGCCATAATCTGTAATTTCTCTGTCAATCAGCCCTCTGCTTGTTGTGTACTATGTCTGTCTTGGAGTACTTTTAAAATAATGTTTTTTTACAGAACTAAGGAGTCCGGAGAGCTTTTAAATTTTATTTCTATCCTCCTAGTACTTCTTCAGTGTTAAAAGATAATTTTTTAAAAAATTGCGTCTTGCTTGTCAACTCTGTATGTGCCTCAGCTGTTCTTAGTGTGGTAGCTGTTCGTGGACATTGCCAGAAGTTGGGCATTGCCAGTGCCCATTCCTCTGTAATTTTAGTGCAACTAGACCCTTGCCCCAGACCACTGTTAAATCCATCTAGTAAGAATTAAGATACCAACAGAAAGTTTGTCAGTGGGCAGCTGATTGCCGGGTTGAGTCTTAATTTTTGCATTGCTCTGAGGATCACTTCAAGTATCTTGAGTCAGCTCGGTAATTTCTTCCATCTTGACATTTATTCTTCACAGTTGAGAAACACTGAGGGACAGAAGTCTGGCTGCTTTCAGGCCACAGCATCTTCACGGTCTGTTTGCATCATAATCTTCAGCCAAGGCTTTCAAACGTGTAAAGCCCATTTCACTACAGCCCTTGCCTGCTCCAGGAGTTTTTTCTCTTTGAGACTTGTGCAGGGCAGTAGTTACAGCAGTTATTTGTAGCAGTATACTTTAGTAACATCCATCAGATTTACTATATTACACAGCTTCTTATTTTCTTAAGAGAATGCAACTAAAGCATAAAACCAATGAGTTAAACAAGGCAGAATGAAAGCCCCTTATTTGAGTCAGTCATGTGTCTTTGCATTGACCACAGAAATATTCCCTGAAAATGTTCTAATTTAATCTAAATCTTAGAGTGAAATTACATTGTTTGAGTGAGGAGTGTGGTGCTTGACATAGAGCCACGAATGTGTTTGGGTACACAGCAAAGATGAGGAACTGTGAGATGTGCTGGTGGAAGAGTGAAGATCTGTAGAACTCCCTTCTCCTGGTCTCGGGTGTGTGTGCCATCCTCACATCTGCACCAATTGCTGCGTGGCACAGCTTGCAGGGTTACACCAGACAGTGCCAAGAAACCAGTGATTTCTGCTTTGCTTTACTGAAACTGTTTTTGGGAAAATACCATGGCCTTCAGCCTGGCCATCTAAGTGTTGATGGGAGTTCTGCTGGTGGCTGCATCAGGAGGGCAGGATTTCTGCCACTGTTGGGACAGCGTGGGCAATAAGCAGTTCTAGTTTGCACTTTCTCCTCTCTTCACTGCTTGCCTGAGGAAAAGCAGCAGGTGAATTTATGCAGTGTGGCCAGTGAAGTGAAGTAATTCACTCACTCCGTGTTCCTTTCTGGTTCTGGGAGCAGGCATCCTTGTCCCAGTGATGTGATTCTTTTAATACCTTGGATAAATGTACGGTTGTGCTTTTCTGAAGAGATGACATTATTTTCTGTTGGTGAAATACATCTTGAACCCTGGATAGAGTGGAGAAGCTCAGTTATGTGGGTGTTTGTGGATCATTATGTGGGCATGGCAGGCAGGATATGGCAAGGTGTGGCAAAGAGGGAATTACAGATTAACTGTGCTGTGTGAAGTTCATGTTCAGGAGTGGCTCTGCCTCATTATCCTGCTAATGTATGCTGCTAAGCACTGCATTCACAATGTTGGAAGCATCCAGATGTGTTGGAATCTCATGTATATAGCCTCTGTCAATCAAAATGTGATTACTTGCAGTCACTTGTTCATAAACAAGTGGATTAGGTTATATGAAAAGTATGTTTTGCTGTTTGGTTGTGTAGTGAAAAACTGGCTTCTGTTTCTGGTTTTAACAAAAACGTCTTTGAAAATATTTATTAACTTGTCATGCTTTATTACTATAGCAGTTTGTGGAGTTATCCACTTGTTGATGTGTCTTGGTTTGAAAGACAGGTGTCTGCCAAGGAAGGCGGTAACCTCCCTTGGAACGGAAAATATGACCCACTTCCGTCCAAGTTATTATAACTTTGAAATTATAGGACTTTCAGGCAAAGAAATGGGAAAAGGAATAACAGTTCTTTACTAGTATACATGTGTATAACAAGGCAAACAAACAACAACGGCAGCAACAACAAACAAAAACCAGAGACCCAACCACAGCCTTCTCTTGGCTGTCGAGTACTTTCCCCTTCAGTGCAGTTACGGTCGCAGCCGGCAGGGGCGCTGTTGGCTCCCAGGCGGGTGCGATGATTCCCCCGCGGCTGCAGGGGGCGCTGTGGTGCGAGGTCAGCCGTCCCTCCATGTTGTAATGGCAGGTGCAGCCAGCGGGGGAGATAGAAAAGGGGCTTCCTTTACAAACCCATGGGGTCAGCTGATCATGGTGCCCCTCCAGATGGCAAAATGGGCTGTAGCAGGAACCTCGGAGTGGGAGCTGGGATGGCAGGGGCGGGCACACCCGGGGTGAGAAACAAAATGTAGCAGAAACTCCTCAGACGCAGCAGGAACCGTGGGGTGTCCCGGTGGGCACTGGGTGCTGGATTAGAGTGTAGCAAAAAAGCTCGAGGCAGCGGCAGAAAACAGCAGGACAGCTCGACTGTTCTCCAGAGCGAGGAGCTGAGCTCAGTCCTTGACCCCCCCAGCCAAAATCTTGTAGTATCTCTGCCCTTCCCAAGAGAAAACCCCCCACCAGCTAAGAGAGTAGCCAACTGCACCCTTCCTCCTCCTCCCCTTCCCAAGCACATCTCTTGTCTCTTAAGTATCGGTGGTTATAGTCTCTTAGGCAGCAAATGGGACAAAATTCCTTGAGAGAAAGAAAAAAAAAAAAAAAAAAAAGAAAAAACCNNNAAAAAAAAGGAAAAATCCTAACTTCCAAGATGATGACAGAAGAAAAGGCACTCTCAAATTTTGATATGCATGCCTAGGCAATTATATCAAAGAAAACACCAAGGTTATACCTTGGTTATTTAAATAGAGGTAAATGTAACTGGCAGTTCTTCTACTAGTAGTTCTTCTAAAATTGCAGTTTTAATGTTGGAATTTTTTTCACACAAGAATGTGAAGTGACTGCATATTTCTGCTAAATGGCAAAACTTGCTGTTTTTATCTCCTCTAAACTCACATTGCACCTATTGCAGTGGCAGAGCTTCTCTTCTGGGTGTGAAAAACGAGGTTCACTCTCCTGTGAGAATTTAAAAGTTTAAGAGAAAGACAATCAGATACACAGAAATAAAGCAAAATGGTCACGGCCGGGTGCCTTGGCGTTCAGCCAAGAGCACACCTGAGACCTGGGGTAGCCTCCTTTTTATACAGTTTTTACTGTCTATTCTTTATGCATATTCAAACTTTTCCAGGAATTGTTCTGCGTAGCCACTCCTTGGAGCCGCCTTTTTAGAGCATGTGCATTTCCTGGCCTTGCAGTTTTATTTCTCTTGATTTCTGGGCTTGGGCTTCTTAATTCCCCAGACAGTGAGGGTTGATAACGGCTTTGGGCCTCTTTATACTTCACACATAGTGTTGATAACAGCTTTGGGCCTCTTCGTCTTTTACGCAGAGAATTGATAGTAGCTTTGGGCCTCTTTTGTTCTTCACACAGGGTGTTGATAGTAGCTTTGGGCCCCATTCTCTCCCCACTTGGAGGTTATCTTACCCGTTCAGGTAGTTGAAACATACTTGCTGAACTCTTTGCTAAAAGAAAAAACTACATCCACACAGCAAAAGCATTTCTAATACTATATAATACTCATCTTAATGCTTGCGAAAAGCCAGCAATACAATATGCATTTATAATATGAGTAATGGGAAACATTTTCCACTGGCTTTTCCATGTAGTGCCTAATTAACAGAATGACATTAAATATTTGTCCTGGAGTTTTCCTGTCCCTGTTAGTTTAGCTTTTCGGCTCCAGCTTGCCTCAGTTTCCACTCAGCCATGTGAGTGATGCAGACAAGCCTCACACCACACTGTTCCTAAAACAAAAAAATTCTCTTAGTTTCAGCCTACACAACTACAACATGTCTAGTTCTTCTGACAACACTAGCTGACAGGAAGGAAAGGATCGCCAAAAATACTGACAATGTGAATTGCTTAGTGGGGAGGCCACAGATGGAGAAATCCTAGGTGCAGTGAAAGGTGTAACTGTTCACTGGGGGAAATATTTCATCTGTCTTTGCTCTCTGAGACAGAATTCCTACCTACTAGTGGTATATTTGGTAGAGTGCTGGCAGGTGGATGAGAAAACCAGGCCCTTTTTTTTTTGTGAAATGGCAAGCTCTGCAGGGATACTGAGGTGTCCTAGCACACTGGCTTCCTCCCACTGCAGCAAGGCCTTGCAGATGCTCCCTAGTCAGGTCCCTGCCCAGGTCCAGCCCTACTGGCTGTATATCAGCAGCTCTTCAGTGTTGTGCTGGCAGACAGAGCTTTCCCTGGGTGCTGCATCCTCATGGTTGAGCTTGTTGCCTCAAGCTTTTCGGGCCTCAGTGCCTAATGTGTGGTCTTAAATGTGCTTCTCTGCAGTGGTATAATTAAGAGCATGCCCTGGTATACATCAGTGAATAGAAATGATTTTCTGTTATACCTGAACTCTTCTGGCCTGGATTTTATGTTCAGCTTTGGTAGTAGAGAAAAAAGTAACTGTTAAGTATTAGTTGAGTTACTGACCATTCATATAAACAGTAATGGATTTATTGGTTTATTATAATTCTAAGAAGCTCTATTGCCTCATGGTTTATAACTGTGTCTTTTCAAGTATTTACTTCTCTAAGCAGGACTGTATAAACCATTTAAAGTGGCCTTTGGCATGTTTCAGGGTACAAAATCCCATCAGCTGGACAAAGAGGTAGGGAGCAGGCAGAGAAATCCTGAATGAGATCACCCACCAGCAGCACAAATACTTCCTCAGGCAGTCACAACTCTGTTTCTGGAGGCTTCCACCTCTTCACTCGAGCCAAACATCAGTTCAGCTGTTGGGTTAGCCACATCCTAGCTGAAGGTGTAGAAACCCTGAAGTGCAGGGATAAAGCAAAATTAACATTCTGCTGATGACCAGAATGTACCTTTATGTGTGACTAAGACCAAATGTAAAACATGTAATTTTTGTGTAGTAAGACCAGAAGAAGAACGAATTCTGAACTTGTATATTTCTGTGCATTCTTGGGACGTACGTATCTTTTACTTGTTTGGTGGTTGCAGTAAGGTTTTAACAAGAACAGGTTGCAACACAAAATTTTTTTGAGATCTCGAACATCACAGCTTTGCGGATCTACTCATAAAGCAGTAAAATAATTTCTTATAGGTAGGCATTGAAAAATGGTATTTTGTCTCTTTACAATGGAAAAAGGAAACACAACAAGTAGTCTCCTTCATAGCTATCTGCTAAAGACAGCATTACACATTGTAGTAAATCTTTGTGTGTTAAGGCGCTTAAGAAGAAAAATAAGTTTTCCTGCTTGAATGACCAAAGCTAGTTGGGCTAAGTTTTCTATCACTTATAACTCTGCCCAGGCTGAGGTATCAGGGATTAAAAGCAAGTGTACCTGCTTTTTCTGCAGTGCTTTATATTAAAAGAGTTAACCTCAAAAAGTAGTGCTAAAAGATGTTTAGTAAGGTTAAAAAGAGCTCAAAAATTAAAAAAAGGGTAAGCTAAGGTGCCTCTCTGATCATAATTTGACCCTTACGGTGCAGAAGGTTCCAGGGAGGCTATGATTGTGGGGCTGCTCTGTCCGCCTGCCCTGTTCCACTGTGGGTGCTTGAATGAGCTATTCTGTTTCATGGTCCAGCCTCTCCCATGCCCAAGTTACTGTTCACCACTTAGTAGAACAAAGAAGACAAAACTAATTTTCCTTTCAGAAGGTTGTCTAATCTCACCCAAACACTTAGGAGAGCATAGGTTTCATTTCAAAAGGTCATAAGGGAGAGGGCTGTTATCCTTAATTTGTAATTGAAAGCTGGAAGGAAGTGTCGTGGGACCCTCCCCC
>WEIT01025119.1:1264-28970 GCA_013389985.1 Dryoscopus gambensis
TACAAGAATCAGCTCTGGAAAACTGGTAAGAAAATCCTCTGAGAGACTGCTTAGAAAATACAGGGAATACATATTTGCTGAGTCTCAGATGGTGGAATAATAACTCCATTGAGATAAAAGGATCTTGAAGTTTTAGGCTTGCTATAATAAGTACTTTTCTTTGATTAACGCCTCAAAGAAAGATTGCTGTTTCACATCCACAAGTATCCCATTGCATTTTAGCAGAAAACTAGTTCGCAGAGCATCCATCCCATATAAATCCCACTAACCAAACAAAAAAATATTTCTGAAGGTTACATTTAAATCTTTCTGATACTGTCCCAGCTACGTAACTTAGCAGCCTAAGGTAACGGAGAAAAAATTTTGCATAACCACTCTATTGGTGTATTACTATATGTGAATATATCTATGGTGTGTAGCTGTGCATATGTGGAAAAATATCCTTCCATTGCTTTGTGCTTTAGATAATTAGAGCTAGAGACAGCTGAAGTGTAAAATAAGAATCAAACTTATCCCTGTTGGTAGTCATTAAATGAATACCTTCGATGTCTACTCCAACTGGATTCTTAAGCAGAAACTGTGATCAGCATTCATCCTACGAGTAGTTACAGCAGCATTTAGCCCATTACTTACAGAAAGAAGAAATGATAACATATTGCTGCTGCTAATATTGTCCCTGCAGCAGGACCACTGGGCAACATGGTGGAGGAACAGAGGATGTCCAGCATGGCAGGGCTGCATCTTGAATGTGGTGTTGAGATCTGAATGAGCATTGAAAGGATTTACCTCAGGATGACAAAGGAAATTATTGAAAGGGGATGTTTTGCACTTTATACCCATTTTACATTTGAAGAAATCTCCCCATACACTTATTTATTTTCACATCTCTGCCAGCATGCCATGATTTTGATGACTCTTTCAAGCGGTAAGCCTCAAAATTTGCATGTGATTTTGGTCAAACTTACTGAGAATTCGGCACTTAGCAATAAGTAGTCAATCACATTAAGCGTTTACCCCTTTTTCAGAATTTTGGCCTTGGTGATAAATCCACAAAGCAAGGGAGGGATTTCATAAACACCTGTTTACTTGAGTGGTCACATTAACTGTAAATCTATGCTTCCATTGATAGGAGAACTATAGATCATAGAATCATAGAATGGTTTTGGTTGGAAGGGACCTTAATGATCACCCAGTTCCAAGCCTCCTGTCCTGGACAGACTTTTCACAAGACCATCCAATCTGGCCTTGCACACTTTCAGGGATAAGACATCCACCACTTCTCTGTGAAACCTGTCCCTGTGTCTCACCACCCTCACATTAAAGAACTTCTTCCTAATATCTAGGAGGATAGGAATATCTAGGAATACCTTTTTTTTCTTTTCGTTTTTTATCACTGCACAATGTTTTACATTTTGGTCTCCATCAGTAATCTACATTAAACAAGAGGTCACATTTTTATGTACCGTGCAACCAAATCAACATCTAAATATTTCTTAATTCTATAGAGGAGAACTTGCAGTGAGATGTGTCAGGAGTTTTATTGTGTTTGTGATGACATGTTGCATTACCTGTAATCAATGTACCAGTGTATGAAATTGCGTTTTACAAATCTATTCACTGAGCACTATTACTTAAGGTAGCAAGCTTCAGAGAAAAGGTTTATCAGGTCCTGTCTCAGAAACATAAATATGGTTTTTGACAGCAAGCTATAAAAAAATCAATTGTGCTGATTTCAAGGATGAGTGACCTTTGAAATTTGGATACTTCTGCAATTACATGAGGATCATTTGTAAGCGAATTGCAAGTTCTGAGTGATTTTTGTGGTAAGCTAACAAGGTCAGGAAACAGTAATCCAGGAGCGCTACCAGCTTATATGGGTCTCATTCTGGTCAGTTTGTTCCACACTGGATTTGGATGATTCAAGTCATGTCACAAGGTGACATAGTAGAAGCAGACAATCAATAACGGCAATAAGAAAAATATCAAAAAATCAGTGCCAATGGAATTGCATATGGGCATCCATGTAGACAAACGTCATTGCTGAATTTTCTATCGGATGTA
Organism: Dryoscopus gambensis; assembly: GCA_013389985.1. NCBI lineage: Eukaryota > Metazoa > Chordata > Aves > Passeriformes > Malaconotidae > Dryoscopus > Dryoscopus gambensis. Next base: position 3,326 of record WEIT01025119.1, read on the forward strand.
AACTTTAGGTTCAAGAGAAGCTCTGTGAAATTCCATGCAGTGCAGAGCTACAAAGAGAGCACATCTGCTGCTCCTGCTTACTCAAGGGAGTGAGTAATCTAAGCCGATGCCAGATTTCCAGCAGCTTCCNCCACCCTCACATTAAAGAACTTCTTCCTAATATCTAGGAGGATAGGAATATCTAGGAATACCTTTTTTTTCTTTTCGTTTTTTATCACTGCACAATGTTTTACATTTTGGTCTCCATCAGTAATCTACATTAAACAAGAGGTCACATTTTTATGTAACGTGCAAGCACAAGCAAATCAACATCTAAATATTTCTTAATTCTATAGAGGAGAACTTGCAGTGAGATGTGTCAGGAGTTTTATTGTGTTTGTGATGACATGTTGCATTACCTGTAATCAATGTACCAGTGTATGAAATTGCGTTTTACAAATCTATTCACTGAGCACTATTACTTAAGGTAGCAAGCTTCAGAGAAAAGGTTTATCAGGTCCTGTCTCAGAAACATAAATATGGTTTTTGACAGCAAGCTATAAAAAAATCANTATAAAAAAATCAATTGTGCTGATTTCAAGGATGAGTGACCTTTGAAATTTGGATACTTCTGCAATTACATGAGGATCATTTGTAAGCGAATTGCAAGTTCTGAGTGATTTTTGTGGTAAGCTAACAAGGTCAGGAAACAGTAATCCAGGAGCGCTACCAGCTTATATGGGTCTCATTCTGGTCAGTTTGTTCCACACTGGATTTGGATGATTCAAGTCATGTCACAAGGTGACATAGTAGAAGCAGACAATCAATAACGGCAATAAGAAAAATATCAAAAAATCAGTGCCAATGGAATTGCATATGGGCATCCATGTAGACAAACGTCATTGCTGAATTTTCTATCGGATGTAAACTTTAGGTTCAAGAGAAGCTCTGTGAAATTCCATGCAGTGCAGAGCTACAAAGAGAGCACATCTGCTGCTCCTGCTTACTCAAGGGAGTGAGTAATCTAAGCCGATGCCAGATTTCCAGCAGCTTCCTCAGATAGCACTTTTCAAACATGTCTTTATAGGGGACAAGTTCAAACTTTTTTCCCACTGCCTTAACCCCCCATTTTGTGCATGGTTTGTCTCATATGTTAAACTACAAGTTTTTTCAGGAGGACAAAAGCAATGAAGTGGTCTCCTCCCAGGAATGAAGAGCATGACTGAATGGGTATGTGCACAACCACACACACAACCCACAGACCTGCAAACAGAGGAGATCCCTTCCCATCTCCATGTTCAGGGCTAACTCCTTGAGGGTTGAAGTTGCAAGAGGCTGAGCTTGGAGGACTAAAACTCTCAGAGAGTTTATGAGCTCCTCTTTAAATATGGTTCTTGAGATTGTTTTTCATCTGCAAACCTCAAGTAGTCACAGAAGAAGTTTGATTTCTTAGCTATAGAGAAGGGATGTAGGACATGGAGAGGTCATTTAAATGTCTCACAGACTTCTCCTGTTGGTAACAGCAAGAAGCTCAGAGGACTACATAGGACTCTGGCCTGGCCCTGGCCTGATAAAATCACTACAGATTGAAAGACACTCGTGTTACAGTTTATCATATTTTTATATTTCCTTATGATCAAAGTTTTTAAACGAAATATTTCACATCAAGCTGGGTATAAATTTTCACTGCTGTGAATAATCAGCATAGTAATGGAGTTTAAATCATAAATCACATTTTCCTTTCCAGCAAATTCCCCAGTAGGGGTGGTTCTAAGTTGACAGTGTTAACCAGGTTTTGGAGAAAACAGTGTGCAAAAGCAAAATTATTTAATGTCTTCAAGCTAAGGTTGGTGCCTTCAGCAATAATAATCAGATTTTAGTAGTCTCCATCACAATGCAGGTGAAAAATTTAGAAAAGCATGAATGTATTCAACAGCATATTCAGAAATTCATAAAATTAAGAATGCACCCCACTGAGCGCTAGTTTTCAGGGATGCCAATAAAATTAGGCTCGTATTTGTGACTGGAAAGTACAGGGTTTGCTTACCACGAATTAGTACAACTGAGCAAGGATCATGCTACGCTAGCGTGTTGCCTCTCAGGAAAAATATTTCTACTTCCATATTCTTTCCAGATATTTTTGGTTTAAACAAATATAAAACTTGCTGAACTATGAATTTTAGTGTATTTTCTCTTTTAATTTAGGCAAGACTGTATGCTTTAATAAATAAAAATCTCTGAATCACCTGGCTGAAAGATTAAGCACATTTACACAGAATACCAAAGAGTGTGAGGGAGACCCATAAGCAAGTAAAGATCTGAGTCAATAAATCTAAAACCGAAGCCTATAGAATCAAAGAATCAACAAGGCTGGATAACACCTTCCAGATCATCTGTCCAATGTCAGCACATCACTATCATATTTAGACCTATATCCCCAAGTGCGCCATCCAGGTGCCTCTTGAACACTCAGAAATGAGGCCCCACCACCTCCATGGGCAACTTATTGCAGTGCCTGACCATTCTTTCAGTGGATTTTTTTTTTCTAATATCTAATCTGAACCTCCCCTGGTGCACTTTAAGTCCATTTCCTCTTGTCCTTTCACTTATGATACAGCAGAACAGACTGAACCCTACCTCAATACAATCTCCTTTCAGGTGGTTGTAGAGAGCAATGAGGCATCATCCTCTTCTTCAGACTAAACAACCCCAGTTCCTTTGGTTACTCCTTACAGGACCATTCACCAACTCTGTTGCCCTTCTCTGGACACGCTCCAGCACTCCAATGTCCTTTTGGAAGTGAGGGGCCCAGAACTGGACACAGCACTTGAGATGTGGCCTCACCAGTGCCAAGTGTAGAGGGACAATCACTTCCCTAGTCCTGCTGGCCACTATTTTTGACACAGGCCAGGATGCCATTGGCCTTCTTGGCCAGCTGGTACATGCTGGCTCATGTTCAGCTGTTGCTGGTCAGACGTCCCGGCTCCCTTTCCGCTGAGCAACTTTCCAACCACTCTTTCCCCTGCTGTGACACTGCATGGGATTGTTGTGACCCAAGGGTAGGACCTGGCACTTTGCCCTATTGAACCTCATGCAGTTGTCCTCAGATCACTGATCCAAACCATAAAAATCTCTCTGTAGAGCCTTCCTGCCCTCCAGCAGATCAACACTCCCATCAAACTTAGTGTTGGCTTACACGAGCACATGTGCTGCCAGCTCAGGTTTTTCAGCCTATCCACAGTTCCAAGTAGGGCCAAGACTTTCTATTCATCTACTGGTGCAGATGTGCCTCAGTTACACATGACATGGCTGGACAGGAGAATCTCCAGAGGTCCCTTCCTACCTCAGAAATTCTGTGATGCTGTGATTCCACATTATTGTAAAGTGATGTACGTAGTCTACATTAAAAAGATGCTGAAGGTGCATAGGGAGCATTCCAGAATCAGCATATAACACCCATCTTATGCATAGCCTCCATCACAAGAATCTCTTGTCTATACTTAAAATATTCTCCTCATGTTTACTTTTTGAAGCGGGAACCTTTTTTTCCCAGTAGAGTCCTGCAGTTGCTGAAGTCATGCTGGGTTGCGGTGGCCCAGCCCACTCCAGGGCTGTGGCAGACAACCGCCCATCAAGCCCTAGCCATCCAGTGGGGGGACTTCCCCACCCAGGGCAGTGAGTCGGAGGGCAGGTCAATGGGCGGCACTGCAATCTAAGCCGCATCCCCCTGGGTGGCACCTAGATCCAAGTTGCCGGCCTCTGTTCTGGAAAGTTCAGTTATACTCAGTTCTCCATTGGCTCCCAGTTGTTACTCCTGCCTCCCTGTTCTTTCTATTAGGTCAGTGTTAAGTTGTATCCTCCCCTTTGATTGTATCCTATTGGTTATCTCTCCTCTCTCTGCCCTGCTCCGCCCCCGTATAAAATCCTGTGCACAGACCCTCTTCTGGCCTTTTGGTCCCTGGACCCTCCACTGTGAATAAATCTGAGGGAGCCCATACCAAAGGCCCCTCTCTACTTCTTTACTTTTGGGTGACACAACCCAATCTACCAACATTCTGGATGTGCCTCCTCCTAAGAGGAGCCAGCGAGCGAGCACAACTTTCGCTGATACCCTGCTGAAGACACTCCCACCTGGGACATCCGCAGGAAGGATGCTGCGTCCCCTCTGCCCAAGGGCACGGAACCTGGAACAGCATCAGCGCTCAGCTTGCTTTCTCTCATCTTACTCAGGATGAACATTCATTCATGACCATTGAGCACTTAGTTCACACAAAGAGGAACTGATTCAGCTGGAAAGATCAAGAAAGTGCTATCTCAGAAAATTCTGCAGCCATGCATCAGAGAGGTTGTAGTTGTAGACTCAAGGTCTGGGAGGCAGTGAGGTGAGCTGGTCCTGCCTATTCCATCTCTTAATTGTCTGTGCTATGTAATGAGCTGCTGGGAAAAGAAGAGCTATGAGATGGTTGGAATTGGGTAAGCACTGATACCAGCTGTTCCCACAGAAGAGAAATATTCCTCAGAGCCACTGTCAGATGAATCCCAAGAAGACAGGCCATACATTGCTTCAGGGAAGCAAACAGCAAATGGTAGTGACTGAAGGGCACTGCAGAAAGAAAAACAAAGGGAAGACCCAGAGGGAGAGACCAGAAAGACATTGCCAAGGAACCAGTGTTTGGCCCATGGAACACAATACAGGAGTAAGCGTCTCAGGAAGGACAGCAGAGCTGTTGAAAGGCAAAGTGAGATGTTATCCTGTTGCCAAAATGCCATTGGATGAAAATCAATGTTTTGTGCAGCATCCAGAGTAGAATACCTAAACACACACATGAGATAATCATACCAAAAACATAAGGTGGGGACAGTTCCTGTGTGCATACAGATGGAGTGTAGGCATGAGCTATGTGAACAGGGTACACAAAGTTATTCGGTCTATGGCAACTTAGCCCAGATCCAGACTGAGCATTTTCTTGCTTCCTAAACCAAGGCAGTATGGGCAGGACAACAGCTGAGGGCAGGCTCCAAGGACTGTGAGATTGAACTGAGGCATCTATATACCACACAAGTTTTCCAGTGGTTGTAGTTTTCATGGTTTACAGAAGTACTGAGAGACCAAGTCCTACTGGAGCCAATAGCAATACCACACACTCAAGTCCTCAGGAAGCCTTCCCTAGGATCCCAAAACAGAGACACCAAGGAAACAATTTAGATGACTAAACACAGATGTTCAGTGCCATTTTAGATCCCCCTTTAGATTCTCCACAAAGAAATAAGGCTCACATAGTCCTGACCATACCTGCCAGTTCCAGGAGTCTGTTTCAGTTACTCGGGACTTACTCAGACTCTAAAAACTTCAGTTTTGAGAAGGATGTAAGTGTTTGAACCATTTCAAGATTTATAGATGTTTATGTTGCTGAATAAGAGTTCCAATTTTAACTGTGATGTTTTGATAGGATAACTGGGGGAAGATGCCAGTAAAAAAGGGCCAAGGTAGGCAAGGGAAAGTTTTGAATATATTTTCCAACTAGAATCTGTAGCTGTGTAATTCGGATTCCCATCAACAACAGCTTCCAAAATTCTGCTCATGTAACAGAGAATTTCTTGTAGGAGCTCATGGAAAACTGGAAACTAGATTGGACAAAGCTTACAAAAAAGTAAGTTGGCAGCAAAAATAAATCAAAGTCACTGGTGAGTTCTATAATAATTAAGTAAACTAGGAACTGAAACCCTGATCTGGTGTTACCCACTGAAAAAAAGAATTAGATACAGCGTGTGCTAAATTATCCTTTTATCACATATGAAAGAGCACCAGACTGTGGGACCTATTATTAACCATTAGATGAACTATACTTTAGTCACATCTAGTCTCAATTATTGCCACAGTGCAAGCTGCAGTTGGCAATTGCAAAAGATACCTCAGCCTGTGCCATCTTTCTACGGCTGGCCTCCCAATTAAAAGAAAATTACTGAAGGCCCATTTTCTTAGCTTAGCACTGTAGGAACTTGAAAAATAAGAATAATTTATCACCATGAACGGTGAAATGAACGTGAAAGTGCTGTAGACTTCTTTTTTTTTTTCTCTTTAGATTACAGGTTCGCCTCTGGTTCAGAGTTAGAGACACTTTCCTCAGTAGTTACACCAAAGCAGCCCTGCAACCCAGCTGCAAAGCTGGCTGAAAAGCACTCAGCCCTGGCCAACACAGTCATTTTCAGGTATGGGAGGGTTGAGCCCCAGGGACAATCCCTACCACGAGGGCTGTGGCATCCTTACAAACACCCCTTTGTTCTTCTGTTTTAGTAGCAGCAGAATAACGTAAAGGGGATAACTATCGTTTCATACAAACTTGTGCATGACATCTAATTACTTTCTTTTTTAATATATGGAGATCTTGTGCATTCTTTCTATTGTGAAATAGTACTCTGGGTCTTTCTCTGGCTGTCACAGGGACATCCACGTGGAAGAGCATGAAAAGGAGCAGGTAGGAGAAAGGTACAAGGTTTTCTGCGAGACACTGGCCTTTTTTTTTCCCAAAGACCCACCTATTCTTATATTAGTACTACATTGGTAATTAATGACTGTTAGTGTTCTTGTTTTGTATATTGCCTTGTTAAACTTTTTTGCACTGTATAGTCATGCTTATATATTCACATATTTACTGCAAAAATTTATGTTGAGACCACCATCAGCTAAAACAGCATTAGGGAGACCAGTTTTGAGAAGGATATAACAGTTTTTGAACCACATCCAGCTTTATAATTTGAGTAAAAAGAGAAAATACAAATGCAGAAATGCAGAGCCTTTCCATTTCTTTAAAAGCTATTCTTCGACTCCCAGTTTCACAGAGTCCTTCCTGTCTAAAACTGAGGGTTAGAACTGCAGTGTCTGAACTACCTTCACTGAATTATAATTATAAAGTTGTTTGTTTCTTTGTGAGTTAGGTAACAAAAACTGGAATAGCATTCATAAAAGGATTAGCCATTCTGTGGATAATGAAAACTTCAAGAGTGTTTGAACATCAATAGTTCTTCTTTTAAGAACAGCATACACTTTTTTTCTCCAGTGCATAAACTAAACACTGACAGCACAAAGGGAATGCAGAATCAGGTTATTCCATTAGTATTTACCTGGGAATTTTGAGCACCTCTCTCTGCACCCTTGAAGTGCAACACGATCAGGGACTGTATAATAGGACTTGATGGAGGCAAGCTGAAGCTTAAAAGACATGAAGGAGAAATAGGCGTGTTACAGCTGTATATTTTTAGTGTTACTGAGTCTGTAATGACTCCTTCACAGCATAAGCGAGAGAATACTATTGTGCTTCCGCCTGCACTGAACTTCCCATGCTTCCAAGAAGTACAAATACACTGCTGGTAACTCGGGAGGTGAAACTACACCAGCGTTTCCTGCTTCTTTGGAAGACAAAAAGGCACCAGAATATCTCATACGCTCAGGCTTAGCTAAAAGACTGTTACCCATACCACAGCAGTCTGGTTTCTTATACTTACAATTAATCTAGTGATAATTCCTAGCTGTTCTGTATATTATTATTAGACTAGGCACACCAGAGGCTTCTGGCCTGCTGTGATTAGGCATAATGTGATACAAGTCTTATTATCAGCATGAAAATGAGAGTTTTCTGGTTGAAACAGCATAGTTTTGCACTCAGTTTTGCAGTGATTCGTCCTATTCTAATGTAAACAGATTGCACTAAATTGTAAGTGGAATTACTGTACTTATTCTGAACTAAAAATTACTTTTCTGAGAATTTTCAAGAGAAGGTGGTAATCACTTCATGTGTTACATGAATTTAGTGATGAAACCTTAAATGAAAGTCAATGTATCAGACCTTTGCTCTGTCCCAATAATGTGCCCATTGGCAACCCTGCATTCATAAACCCTGGCAAAGGAAGGGAACCTGAGAAATTCCAGCTAAATTTCTTCTCTGTATTGTTTAGTGCTGGCTTTGAGGACTGTATGTCACCAATTCAATACAAGTGATGGTTTTTGTCCAAAGGAAGTCTTTAAACTTATATTATTCTTAAGAGAAACCTGTTGAACCACAACATTGAGGCTACGCGACACCTTTGTTTAAGGCAGTTGATTTATCTGGTGGCCATCACCTAGACAGGAGCATAGGAAGGGCTGAGACTTAGAGCTAGGACTGTTAGTGGCAAGTTTCAGTCCTCTAGGGTTTTTTTTAGGGTAAAATAAAACCCATTAGTTCAAACTAGACCAATCTGATACTTGCGAGTGAGAGGAAGTTGCCCAGCTGAGGACTATCCCAGGCAGCAGCAGTGTTGTGTAGTGCCTTGCATCCACCACATTGGATCTTGTGGAGTGTGTTAAATTAACTGAGTTCATGGAAAGAATCTTCTAATTTTAGGAGAGGATGAGCATGACACTGTTTGGGCTTTTTGCAAGGTCAGACCTCCAGCTTGCTCCCAATTCAAGTGCACAGTCACAACAGATGACACAAAGAAGGCAGGAATGTGAGGCCAGGAAAGGGAAGAAGAGCAGAAAAGGTCCTTTAGAATTTTTCTGATCTGGCATCAGGTGAAGATGGCCTGCCAGAGTTTTTATTTCCTTTCGAGCTTAATTCAAAAAGGTTGCCTCAATCTGATGCAAACAACTATCCAGTAATTAGAAGTGCAGACAGCATGGACCAGAGGTTGAGCTATCAGGTTTTCCTGGGCTTTCTACTAAGATGATGCCACCAGGGAGGCAACAGCCAAGAAAAATTTTTTTAAACTGTGTTCATATCCTTTATTTGCAATTTCAATTACATGCTTTGCATATACGCCCCTTCTGTTTAGTGTAGATAGGCCTGTATTTTCATACTTGAATGTGGAAGCAGTTTTGTCACAATACTGACTGTTTACAAAATTTTAATGTTTAAAAAAATGCAGATAAAAATATATTTGAGACCTTTTGGATGACTTCTGGTTCTTGATTCTGCAAGCCCTTCAGTTAGGGCGATATACCGAATTTTTAATTCTGAATCTTCCCAGATCCTGTCCTTTCTTGTAATTTGTAATTCAGTATACTAAAATCTAATACTTCCATAAACAAAAAATCACTCAAGGGAAACCAGACACATCTTTCACCACTGACTGCAACTCTTCAAGCTCAGATTTCCAGAGACGCCCAGGAAAGTTTGATTCTTCCTGACATATTGGAGCAGATCAGCATCTAGTTCTTTTAGCTCCCTTTAGAAAAATATAAGGTCTGAGGCAGGCTTGGGCTACTCTTAAAAAAAAAATCAAACTTTCCTCTCAGACACCTATTTACTTGCTAAAATGAGTTCAATCTCTTCTCCATTTAGTAAACAAACAAAAAAATATCCAATGCAATCATCACAACTGCCTTAATATGACTCTGGTATTTGTGAAGCATTTCTGGGGACTGAATGTTGTTTATGAACAGCTTGATTTTTCAATACACAACTTCACTTTCTCTCACTCTTTTTAATTCTTCTTGATTTTGCATATTTTCCATTACGGTAAAATTGACAGTCTTTGAATACACCAGATACAAAATGGCATTTATAAGCATCACTTTATTTGGAAAGAAATCACCAAAATATCTGTTGAGTTTCTAACTGGGAAAGCAGAACAATTATTTCTTTCCAGCGTAAAAGGTATTTTTTATCTAAGCAAAGACTTAGAGCAAGTGGAAGTTCAATATCATGCCTGTGAAAATTAGTCTGTTTAGACCAAAGTGGAATTATTTGAAAGGAAATATTAAATAGTGAGAAGTAGTGATGTGTAATAACTTTTCTAAAATATTTGGATTTCTCTTTTCAATCTCAGTCACTTTTCTATGTGCAGTATCCTTTCAACTTCATATCCAGTTTGCAGCTTAAAGTCTGAAGCAGTCTTTGAAGTATGTAATTTACAGCAAAAAGCACAGGCACAATATTACTCTTTTTCCCCTGGTGCACTGAAAGAAAAAAACATTGAGACCCCTGATTGGGTACTTAGACCTGTATGGAAAAAGCATTGCCTAAATCCCTGCACTGAAGGAGTGATAATTTACAACTATTCTGCTTTTATGGCTGATATGCAGTCCTCAAGATAAAACTAATTTATCTTAATAATATATCAATATACAATATCTTAACAGATCTTATCTATGTTATGATAGCTCTTTTGCTAGGAAGAGTGTTGACTTCCCTTGGAAAAAGCCAGCAGTGAAGTCTGCTTCTCAAAGGTGCTATAAAGCAAAATATATTCCTTCTCCCTCTCTCCTCCACATAACATTACATATACTTGAAAACATAGAGGTCACGTTTTACCTCCAGATAGGTTTTCTGCATTGCTAGCTTCTGCTGCTTTTGAGGACCTGACAGCTTCCATAAAACAAGCCTGATAATACCAGAGGAGAAATTCTAAGTTCTTAAAATTATATTTAGAGAGAGCAGCAGCATTACTGGGTTTTCTGAGAATTTATACATATAGATTACATGTAGGTCACAAGTGGTGTTTTGTTGCAGTGCATATAGCAGCAACGCAGCGTCCACACCAACGAATTCCTGTTGTTCTGTTGAAAGTTCAAGATTCCCCAACCCAGTTTTACATATGCCCTTACATTCGATATTGCATTTGTTCATTCAAACAGAAACCTCCCCTGAGATTTCCCCTTTGGATGTACTCCCTGTCATTTCACAATGTGCCAGACACCATTGGTTGTAATCTCTTTGTCCCGCCCTTTCTGGCACCCAGACAAAAGAGTTTGCAAAGCACGCGCTGTGGTCTTTGTCTGCCTGTTTTGTTCCAGTAAAAGTTGCAGAAAAGATGCCTCTCATCTCCTGCCTTTGTCTACACAATTTTCACGTCAGGTTTGCAGTCCTGCTCCCTGCAAGGGACCACCAGCGCTGGTTGGTTACTTTAGTAATGAATTTCTTGCCATTTATTGCTGTGGCGAAACTCCCTCTTCGGAACATCTTAAACAGCAAAAGGCGCAACTGCTTGGTGGCCAGGCGACTTGCAGACTGCGTCAGTGTTTCCCAGGTCTAAGTACTGGGGCAGCTCCTGTTTAATATCTTTATCTAACACAGTGCGTGGTGTTGATGGACTGATGCCGTGTTTTTCCCACAGTGTCCCTTGTGGAGATGCTTTGGCGGCGCTCTGCCAGGACCCACGCGTGCACACGGTCTCACCCTCGCAGGTAGACATGAGCAGTCACTCACACACACAGTTTAGTGTGTTCTGGAGATGAAGAGGCAGGAGGGATTCTTTGCATGGAATTCTGAGGCATTTATCTGGTTCACACCACAGACGAGGAATAAATGCACTCAAAGGGAAACAGAGGTGAAGAACCCCGAACAATCGCCCGTGCGTGGTTTTATCCCGAGGGGCCCTGGGGTGGGCAGAGCATCAGTAACCAATAATCTGAAGGCTACCAGGTAGAGGCAAGGTTGAGTGACATAACAGGTGCCAATGGGAGAAGGGAGGGGAGGGGAGAGAGGACCAGGGGCCAGTGGGGTNGGGGTCCCAACTAAGGGAGAACTTTCTGGCACAATGGTGTGGGGAGGGACCACTTCATAGTAACATGGAGGGTGTAATGTGGACTTAGCCACTGCAACATTTATCAATGATCTGGTTGAGTGAATCAGGAGCCCACTCAGGCATTTTGCACATGACACCAAGTTGGGTGGGAGTGTTGATCTGCTGGAGGGTAGGAAGGCTGTGCAGAGGGATCTGAATAGGCTTGATCAATGGGCCAAGGCCAGTTGTATGAGGTTCAATAAGGTGAAGTGCTGGGGTCCTGCACATGGGTCACAACGACCCCAGGCAGCACTACAGGCTGGGGGCAAAGTGGCTGGAAAGCTCTTCAGTGGAAAAGGACCTGAGAATGCTGGTCAAAAGCAGCTGAATATGAGCCAGCAAAGTGACCAGAAAGCCAATGGCACCCTGGCCTATGTCAGCAATAGTGTGGCAGCTGGACTAGGGCAGGGATCATCCCACTGTTCTTACACAGTCACAGAATCAGTCAGGTTGGAAAAGACCTCTGAGATCATCAAGTCCAACCTATGACCAAACATCACCTTTTCAACTACAACATGGCACCAAGTGCCATGTCCTGTCTTTCCTTAAACATCCCCAGGGACGGTGACTCCACCACCTCTCTGGGCAGCTTATTCCAGTATCTAATCACCTTTTCAGTGAAGTATTTCCTCCTAATGTCTAACCTAAATCTTTCGTGGAGTATCTGCCTATAAGAGTATGTCCTCTTGTCCTGTCGCTGATTGCCCGGGAGAAGAGACCAAGCCCCACCTGGCTACAACCTCCTTTCAGGGAGTTGTACAGTGCAATAAGGTCTCCCTTCAGCCTCCTTTACTCAGGCTAAACAACCCCAGCTCCTTCAGCTGCTCCTCACAGGACTTGTGCTCCAGACCCTTCATCCGCCTCTTTGTCTTTCTCTGGACATGCTCTAGCACCTCAGTGTCCCTCCTGAATAGAAGGGCTTAGACCTAGACACAGGATTTGAAGAGAGACTGGAGCTGTGAATGTATGAATATTTTATACATGGATATGAACACAGATTGCCAACAAAAATATCAGATTTGATTCCCTAGCCTGTAAAATGTGTGCACATGTGATTTGGTGGAACTGAAAACAACATCGTCTCTTCTGCTTGTAATAATGACACAAGAAAGCAAGGACAATGTAAATAGTTTTTTCTTCTTCCCTTCCCATGGGTTTCTTCTTGTTGTTATCAGAATAATAAATAGCTGCTCTTTCCAGGGTCTTTTAAGTACTAATTCTACAAAGAAGGGTGAAATGAGTTTCCCAAGGAGAAAGTTGCATAATGTCAAAGCTATGGTTCCAGGCAAACTGGTACACTGAAGTGCTGCTTTGTGCATTATTATCTTCTCTTTCAGTGTATGCATCTGAATTAAACCTAGAAATATTTCAACATTCTCTGAAGTCAGTGAATTGGTATTTACATTTGCTGCATATTTTTTGCACAACTCTTTGTGACCCACACACTACCCAGTACCAAAAATGTGGTTATACTGCCTTCTGAACAATGACAGAAGGAAATGTTATTGTTACACATACATTGTAATATTATAACCATGTTGGATGTGTATTTATAACCTAATTTTTGCTCTTCTGTAGTACTTTGCTGCTGTTTCTTCTTTCCTTGTGGCATTTATTGGTAAATTAAAATGATACAAAAGGTATATATCTATCCTGGTAACCAGAATGCCTTTTCATGCATTTTTTTCTGTATATGTGAATATGTGCTCTTGTTCTTCAGATCTGAGAAAGTGTGAAAAGCTACAAAAAGACCTTTCCCAATTCATTTAAAAGAAAAAAAAAGGAAAAAGAAAAAATCAAATAAGTGATAGACAAAATTCACACCACAGCAAAAGGAAGGAAAACCATGCCAGTAGTAATATTTTTAAACTTTTAATTTTTCAGCTTTTGTGAATTGGGAAAACATGTCTAAGGCCAAGAACTGTAAATGAGTTTCGGTAGGCTTGTGTGATTTCAAGAGTAGGAAAACTGAATTAGACTATGCCTGTTATGCCAAATAGTAGGGAGAGATGATTTGTTCGTTGGTTTTCTTTCTGGATCCTGACCAAATTTATGCAACTTTACAACTGCACTATCTCAAACAGAATCTGAAAATACAGAATAGTCCTTATTTCCTAAGGATTGTCTTGGAGGTGATATAAACTTAAATTATTTCTTATTAGTCTCTGCATGAGAACATCTGGATAGTGGAGACAGTTTTCTCAGGGGAGAGACATCTGCAGCTCCTTTACTCTTTAGAGTTTGAGACTTTTTATTTTGAGGTTTTAATGAAGTTTCATTGTAATATTTTGACCAATGAATACACTGTAAAATGTTGCTGTTACCTAAAATCAGCTTAGCAGCTTCAGTACCTAAAAAGTTACCTGACTGCTTTTTAGTGAGTTACACAGCTCACTTGTGAACCAGTCCTCAGACATGTAGATCAATTAATTGTGCCAGTGTAAACTTCTTCACTCATGTGCATTAGTACAGATCTTTAAGGTTCAGTGGCCTTGCTTCAGTTACCAGGAGAACAAGAATGGGTTGGTTTTTGTACTTATTAGGCATTCCCCAGAGGCCATAGGAGAGGTTGCTTCTCAGATTAAAACATATAAATAAAGGAGCTTCTAAGTCAGGTGGCTGAGTGAACTAATTGATCTTGAGCTTCCAGTCAGACAGAAACTCCAGGGTCTCTTTTCTATTGCTGTGTTATTCCTTCATAGAGTACATAAGTTGAACTTCAACCATAAAAATCAAAACATTGGGACTGACTGACTCATTGTGTATTTATACCTGACTGTTGTGTCTGCTACCAGGATTTTGACCAGCCTTGAAAAGACAGAAAAATACTTCTATAGCTTAGCTGATTAAACTAAATGTATGAATCTGGTTTTATCTTAGAGAAAGTGATTTTTTTTTTCTTTTATTATTGAACAGTCCATTTTAAGTGAACTTTCCCAAAACTGTTACATCAGCTGGTGTGCTCTATGCAGGTGGAGCAAAGGGTTCAAAACAAGGTGATGCTGAATCCTCACTGATGGTTTACAGGTGGATCTGCAAATACAAGTCATTGTAATAAGGGTCACCAGCAGCCTGTTTATTTAGCATCTAGTTTCTAAGAGTGGTTAGTGCTGGAGATTTAAAAAAAGCTGCTTGTGGCTTCAACTTCTCCTTTTGCCCAGGTAGAAGTATCACTGCTGAGAGTGAACAAGCTACCTGTACAGGTATGACAAGATCTTTGAATAGCCCATGGCACAGAAGACTGTTCTTAAGGATCTATAGAAAATCTAGGGCTGGGGAGGTTGGTGAACACATTACAATGGAGCATCAATTGTTAGACTTTGCAAAAGTTTTTTAGTGACAATAGGCAAAAGGTGGACAGTAAGTGATGTTCGGTGATGTACCTGAAATCAGCCAATTTCTGGCAATGCCACGCCCTACTGAGAAATACATCTAGGAGTATTTTCATAATGCTTTAAGAAGCTGCAAATAGTGAAGTATTTTAGGCTATGAAGAGCTATAGAAAGTATCTTTCTCTTGCAAAACCACGCCGTATCAGAGTATAAAGCAATCAGATCTTTTCAGTGTAGTTAGTAGTCCCATACCATGTATAAGATTTTGAAAAAATTACCTAGTGATGAAGATAAAAACAAAAATGTGAATAGTAATGGAAAGATAAGTATTTAGTTGTATTTTGAAACTAGCTATCATGTTGAACCATTACTACCTAATTACTCATATCACAACTCTTGACCTTCACAAGATACTCACCTTTATCTAATTACAATTTTTGCTTGTACTGCATTTTGCTTCTTTCCAAACAATGAAGCTTTCTTACTAAAATCTTTGGCTTCACAGGAAAGTATTCTTGTCAGATAGAGGAATATACAGGACACACTGAAGTACAGATACTAATTTACTTACTTTTAAATATTTGTTCATAGTAGTTGATTTTCTCTGAGACAGATTAATTATACATCCTAAAAAGAATCTTCTCTTAAGACCCATAAACCCAAAATTTCTTTGTGTGAGGGATACTCCATAGAATGAAAATGTTTTAGCCTTGCTGCAATTTATGACTTGAATGAGACAAAAAAAGGGAAAAGACAATAATGTGGGTGGTGAGTAAGAATAGATTACTAGGGTTTGATAAATTTTGCAAGTGAAGTCTGATTTTTTTCGTCTTTTTCTTTTGTCTTAGTACACATCCAGAGAATTTCAGAGAGTTCATCTTTCCTGTGAAAGAGGAGGTAAGTGCTGGCTTGGCAGAGGTGTTGCAGCACTGATACAGTTAGTAAAATACTATAGTGATGCCACCTTGGGCAGTTCACACTCTACTGTGTTCTACAATACAATCTTCAGTCTGTAAAATGTGTATGCAGATCTCATGCCAAGATCTCATGCCATTTTAGAAATCACTTGCATCAGCATCAGAATTGCACTATGCAGCACAGTGCAGAAAAATACTTCCAAATTTGCCTGGCACGTTGGTGGCACTGACACATATTTTGAATGACTAGAATCATAGAAACACAGAATATGCTGAATGGTAAGGGATTCATCAGGATCACCAAGACCAACTCCTGGCCCTGCACAGGACACCCCAAAAACCACACCATGTGCCTGAGACCATTGTCCAAATACTTCTTGAACTCTGTCAGACTTGGTGCTGTGACCACTGCCCTGAGGAGCCTGTTCCAGTGCTCAACCACCCTCTGGGTGAAAAAACCTTTCCTGATATCTAACATAAACTTCCCAACTCAGCTTTACGCCATTTCCTTGAGATCTGTCACTGGTCACAAGTGTGAAGAGATCGGTGTCTGCCCCTCCTCTTCTGCTCATGAGGAAGTTGCAGGCTGCAGTGAGGTCTCTCCTCAGACTCCTCCAGGCTGAATGGACCACGTGACCTCAGCCGCTCCTCATACAGCTTCCCCTCCAGCCCCTTCATCCTCAGAGTCCTCCTTTGGACACTCTCTAATAGTTTAATATCTTTCCTATATTTTGATGCCCAAAACTGCACACAGGACTCAGGATGAGGCCACACCAGTGCAGAGCAGAGCAGTGCAGAGCAGGACAATTCCCTCCTTTGACTGGCTGGTGATGCTGTGCCTGATGCATCCTGGGACCCAGCTGGCCCTCTCGTAGGGAAGACCAGCTAATTCTAATTTTCTCTAGAAATTCATTTTGATCCATTGCTTCAGATGCTACATAGAGAGATTTTTGTTGCACTTGTTTTTAGTCTTGGCTTTGAGCCAGATCCTTAGATTATACTGGTTCTTCTATTGCTTTACACTATCGCTACAGATCTCACAGGAAGAGAGAGACAGTGCTTGAAGATAAACCTCTACTATAACACTGATATTTTACTTTGTCTTTGAGGGATTTTAGTGGAGTGTCAAATCACACTACAGATACACTTTGAAAAAATGAAAAATGTTTAAACCAATCTAAAATAAAGTGGTTGCTTTTCTTTGACTTGTGATCTTTTGGGGATGGAGTCTGAGTCCCAGAGAAAGTGAGGGGAAGGAATTGTTCTGACCTTGGCAAGGTTAATCATATGTGTTTGTCCTCCACCACCATCAAACTGCTATCTACACACGTTTGTAGAATCTGAATTTCATTTCTTATTACCCACCTGAGAAAGGAAAGAATATAGCAAAAGTAGTAGTTGATTTGCTGCTGCATGGCAACATGCCCATTCCTGGAAAGGTACATTTGAAGCACAATGTTAACCCTACTCCAAATTCTTTTCCTATAACAATACCATTTGGTGCTGTATAACATTATACCTATCTTTTTCTAAATTAAATAAAGTATAAAATAAAGAGGGTAAAATAGGAATACAATTCAACCATATGTAGTGGTTTGGTTTGCATTTTTACTTTCTGTGAGGTAAGAATCAGGAGAAATGTAAAGCAGGTTCTATACTTTAAAGAATATAAAGAAGCTTATTAATAGAATTAAAAGAAAAAAAGTAATAAGGGTTAGAATAAACTTTCAGAACACTTCTCCTCCCCCCATCCTCCTCCCTCCTTCCAGTTACAACATAAAGACACAAACTTGGGATTATTTCAGTCTTTATCAGATCTATAATAGTCTTTCATGAGTTCACTTAGGGAGAGGAGTCTCTTTTGCCCAATGCTATGGAGCTTCTCCACAAGAAACAACCTTCTCATGGTTTCAATGTCACAGCACAACAGCCGCCCGGAATGGTTTTCTGTTGGTATGTGTGTGAGTCCCTTCCCTCAATTTACAGCTTTCCCCACAACTGTTTTCAAGGGTTCAATCCTAGTTAGTGGGGTATTATTTTAAGTTGAGCTGTTCAAGGGTAAAGGTTCTTTTCATCTATCTCTGGGATCATCTTTATCTCTAGGAACAGAGGTCTTCTTCTTCCCTGGCAGTAAGGGTCTTCACTTCATCACTATCTCTCTCTCTTCCGGCTTCTTAATAGATCACAGCAACATTTACTTATTTCAGCACCGGCACTTTGCTTGTGGTAGTTGAACACTACCCACCAAGCTTATCACGAAATTATAAGGGAGTCTCTGATGTATCATAGTCCATCACCATAACTTTACAAAAGAATTTCAGCTTACTAGCATCTACTCTATCTCCTCCCTCTGGGCTTCAGCTCTTTCTTCTTCACTGATTTTGGTGTCATTTATCATGGTGTCTATTCATGTGCCTTTGCCTTTCCCTTTCACTGATCTGGTAGAGGGAATTGATGTTTGCAAGTTTTATCTTTTCTGGGGAATTTACAGTGCTGAAGGAGTTAACCTTTACCCAAGCTCTTGCAGTTAGAACTTACCTGTTTCTGTTGGTCACATGATCTCTGCCAAGCGGTGGCCGGAGCTGGTCTCGGTGTAAAGTTTCATTTTGGCGGCTGGACCGGAGGAGGGGGGTCCTNACGGTGGCCTGGCCCGTCCCGGCCCAACCCCTGCCGCGCTGCACAGACCACATCGGGAGAGGCTGCTTCAATAAAGCAGGAGTGGCTAAGATGTTTAGNCGGCCCCACGGGTTCGCACGGGCAGGTCCGGCCCAGCCCGCCGGGCCGAGCGGGCCCCAAGTTACCTGTCCCAAAACAGGAAGCAAGAGAGAGATTCCTGGCCTTGGTCGTCTTTTAAATGTGTTTTTTTTACAGGAGTGTGTCCAGCTTCTTAAGTGGCTTAACAGAGTTGTCAGTATTCAAATTAACTAATTGATTGGCTCTATCAAGTCTGGAGGAAGTTGCAACAGCCCCTTGCAAAAAACATCACTTCTGTAGCTGGTGGAAGAATTTTTTTCATAACTAAAACTCCAAGCTGTGCTAACCCATGATGCCATAATGCTCGATCTTGCAAAAGCAGTAATTTGATTCATGATTAGTTGCCTAAAATTCAATTTAAACATATGGACACATATCAAAATTACAGAAGTTCTCTGTGCTAGAGAAATGCTTCCATTTCCGTAAAGTCTATTTCTTTAACGGTACATATGACTCCAGCAACTTTACAACAAATAATTTTAAAAGCCTATTTCTCCTTCTTTTGTAGTAAGTATAATCAACATGTTGCTGTTACTGACCTAATTATACTGCAGAGCCTGCTTTTATAAAGGGAATATTTGGGCTATTTATATGTTTTCCTCTGTAGTCAACATCATTATCTGAAGGACTGACTGAATTTACTATCATAGGCTACAGACACATCCATAATTCAGATCTGCAAGAATAAAAAGCTATCATTATAAAACCAAATAATGTCTTTTGTAAAGTAAGGTTATGTTGTTCCCCAGAAACATTTAAAAGGTAAAATATTTTTCTCAGTCTAAAAGATAAATTGAAAGCCAGTCTTCCAAGTATATAAAACTGCATTAACCAAACAGAACGATCATAGCCAGACAACTTATTTTACAATTAATATTAGCTAACGCTCTCCAGTGTAGCTCGTTATATCAATGGACATTTCTTAGAATCCACAATCTTCTATTATGTTACAGAAAACCACATCATTGGTTTCATCCAACAGACTCCAAGCCATTCACAGTGAGACAGTTTCAAGTGCTATCTATTAGACGTGGATGTCCATGGTGGAAATACTGTCTCTATACAAAAAATACAACAGAATCCATCCATTGAGTCAGTTACCAAACCTCAGTGTGTCCTAGGTTACAGTGTAAGATGTATCCAAAAGTATGTATTCTGTTACCATCTTCATAAGCTGTTGGAACCGGTGGGACAGTGTTCCCCACCCCCTTCATGACTCATTCCTGATAAACTCATGGGGCTCTCTTCTGTTAATGGGCCAGCTGTTGACACCAGGTGGGGTAGAGTTCTTATCTCTCCCATGACCCATTCTCCCTCCAGGGGGATATCTTCTGTTAATGGGCCATCACCGCATGGCTGATAAGATTACATCCCATTGTGAGATGCTCCGCCCAGAGGGAGGAACCAAGCATTCCATCCTGGATATAAGTTGAGGTTTGGAACACCACATGCAGCCTTTTCCACTGGACTCCCAGAGGAAGACCAGACCCTTTCTACTCCGCCACTGGACCTTCAGAGGAAGACCAGACCTTCTCTACAGAATCACTGCTTCAACGGAACCATCACTCCAGGAGAACTGCAGCCACCATTTGATTGGACTTCTGCCAACCCTCTGACTGTCAGGGGTTCAGGTTTGTACTCTGACTCTGTCAGTGGGTTGTTTTTTATACTACTACATTTATTTTATTTTTCCTATTAAATTGTATTTCTGATTTGAAGTCTCTCACTAGTTTGCTTTCAAACTAGTACACAGTGGTAGAAAGTTTTAGAAAACATGAATGTAAGCTGTTCTGCCAGCCCATGCAAAATTATGCTACCAATTTTTGTCTTTCTGTTGTGGTGGCCACAGACCCTTAGAAATGTTGGAGGGAGGGGCCTCTGAAAGTCGTCCAGTACCTCATCCTGCTCCAAGCGAGGCTATTCCCACAACTACATCAGATAAACTACAGCCATAGCTGAGTCTTCAAAGCAACTAGGAACGGGTGTTTCTACATGCTGTATATCTCTGGTCAGTGATACTGCTCTCGCTGTGTCTTTCCAGTTTCAGCATCCCATTTCAACACAAAACACTGGACTACTGTCTGAGTTGAAAATCTGTCATTCAGCCATTTGGTTTACAGTGAGAATGCTGTAATTCTCCACCTCCTCCTCGCCTGTCTCAAAGAAGGATGCAGTGTTGGCTTTTTTCCAGTCAGCAGGAACCTCCTCTGATCAACATGAATTTTCTTAGATTAATCTCCCCATCATTTCAGCCAGCTCCTTCAGTACCTCCAGATATATCCCATTCAGTCCTACAGATCTGAAGACATTCAGCTGCTCTAAACAGTCCCTTGAAGCTTTTGCTCCTCAACTGTCATCTACTTCTCTCTTTCCCACCCATATTGATATAAGCAGTGGTCCCAGAAAAGGGCTTTGTCTGTAAGGACTGACACAAAAGAATACCTTGAATATTTCAGCTTCCTGATTTTCTCAGTGCTATGGTGCCCTCCCTCCAGATAGATGAAAGCTCCCCATGAGGACAAGAAATAGCTATTTAAGGCACATACACCACCTCCTCTGCCCAGGTAATCTGTTACTTGCCTCCACCACAACATATCAAAATATGTCCCATCTCACTTGAACTCTTATTTCTTACCGTAGTTTTTCAACATTCAAAGGTCTCCTCAACAGAGGTTGCAGTTATTCCTCCCTTTCCTGCCCTCATCTCTATGCTGAACTGCCTGTTTTATCCATATCAGTGCTCCTTTTTCATGCCACACCTCTTCCACTTGCACTTACCTCTTTGTAGCACTGATCCTGATTATAAAACCTGAGATATCTGACCCAGGATCCTTTCCCAACAGGACTTGTTTCTTCTCTGCTGCCAGAACACTGGAGTATATTTAAGGTTAAATAGCTACAGGTTGAAATGGAGCCCACCTCCCACTGCCAGAAGTCAAAGACTTACACCCTGCTGGAGGGGTGCCCTCTTGCTGCTCTGCCATTGCCTTCCCACCCTCACGGTGTCTCCTGTCCCACCAGAGTCTCTTGAAGGCTCTATCAATGCCTCACCTGTCATTCTTCACAGAAGGGCTTCTCATTTGTTGGCTAGTGTTGTTTTGCTTGTTTTAATTAACAAAAGGAAAGCATGAAGTAGCAGAGATCTCTTTGTGTTCTCATTTCATTTTTCGGTCTGGAGTCCAGTCCCCAGAAACACATACCTGCAATGTGAATAGAATGCCTGGCTTGTGCAGATGGGAAGTCAGACTAGATGACTTACCTGTGTACCTGAAATCTGTGGCCGACAATAATTTCCCCTTCTCTTTAATCATTTGTGAAACAGAACACTCTTCCAGCTGTGAAGGACACAGAAGAAGGAGATTTGTAGAAAGAAATGGAGTTGAAATTCTGCAGTGTAAGTCTAACCTCGCAGAGAAAGAGAGAGCATCAGTTGTGTAGAACCTGCTTTTTGGAGCTGAAATGCCATCCACCTCTGCCTGCAGAGAGGAAAAGCTAATGAGCTGATATCCTACTGCGGGAGCCTGTGCTGAGTGTCTCTGAAATCTAGCACAGTAGAAGAGATTTTTCTCTCTGTTTTGGGGTGAATCATACCTTACAGTGCATGTTTCTAATTTTTAATGTGTTCCAGTGGAGAAATGAAACTGTATTTGCCACTGTGAAATATCTTTTCTGCTCTTACAGAAATACATCTTGTGACAAACTGACGCATTTCTTCCTCAAAGGCAGCAGAACAGACGTGTATTTTTAGGAACAGAGGCACCCTAAAGTGATCACTTTATTGTTCCAAGACAATTTCAAAATGCTTCAGGGTAGTTCTCTCTGGAATAAACTCCTCATAGATTCAGTCCACCTGAAGTCTCACCTGCCAATGACTGGTTCCTGCTTTGAAACATAATTTCTCTGCTGCAATTCTGTAATCTTTTGGTGAGTTCCTGCTAAGCTTCCCAATATGTAAGTTATTGGAATTAATAATTATTACTCAATAACTTAAATTATTGAAGTTAAGTGAAGTTACTGCAGTCTTTCATTATTTTCTCCTATGTAGACTGAATAACTCAAGCATTTTAATTTTTTTTCTGGAACAAAATAAAGATCAGCAGCATATGCCCATTCACAGAGATGTCTTCTTCCTGTCAATTTTAAATGTTAGAGGTGCTTTTGGCGCTGAAAACATAAGGAATAAATCATGCTAGTTTTCTTCTTGGGCAGTATGACAGACTGATGGACACTCTTGAATTTTACAGCGTTATAGCTGTGATTCAAACAGTAGATCAGTAAAACTTAGCATTGTTCTTTAATACATATATATAGACCCAAAAGCAGGAAATGCAACCAGACCATCCCCAACAGATACAGACTGACCTGGAATCACTGGGATCAAGATATATGTTCATTTACATCAGTTGAAGTTACAGATCATAATATTTAGATTGTGTGTAAGAAAAAGGCTTATGACTTAGGTTTTTGCATATCCTGACGTGAAATAGTTTGCTTTATCAAGAAACAAAGGTCCTGATTCATAAAGCAGTCCTCTCAAGTGACACTGACACCCACATTTAACTAAAAAGAGACACAGCAACACAGGCTTCCTGCACAGTATACTTTAAAGGAATAAAATTCTCTCTTATAATTCTTCTTTCTCTAAATCCTCCACAATCCTTACAGTGGCTGAGAGATTTAAAGTAGGATTATATCAGACTTTACCTAGCAAGACTTCCAATTAGTTTTTAAGGCAATACTCATATTTCTACTACACCAGGAGAAGCAGCAAAATTTATGGATCATTAGGCCAGTAAAGCTAAGAGGAAAGTAGTTGCAGTTACTGTAGACAAGACATGAACGCACCTATTTTTCTCATATTTTTATGTTCTGGATTTATACTATATGTCACTGCCTCCATAATTATGAAAACTGCTACTTTTTTATAATTTTATCTTTTTCCAGTGCTAAATCTCTAGCATGGCTTGAAGAGAAGGATTGTTACAAGAGAGATAACAAATAAATGACTATTGCATTTCCTATCTGTGTTCTATTATCTTGGGATTTACTTGAAGATCTCTGAAAGCTACTACTACTTTTTAGGGAAAAGTATAGTAACACATGCACTGAAAATGGTTTTATGTCTATTAACATAAAGTAATCCCATTTTCTTCAGCATAATATGAAGATAGAAATCTCAACACCAGTTTTGACAGAAAATACTACACTGGCTTGGTTTATTTGAAATAGATTAGGAACACTGATTAGTGGGATAAAGACTCCTAATTATACATTATTCTTCTTAATACTCTTAAATTATATATATTCTGTATGAAGAGAGTCCCTGTGCTCCTGTGCCCCAGACCAATAGCCCACAACCCCAGTACACACTTCTCCTGGGCCCAACTCTAAGGTCAGCACCACTGTCCTGAGCAGTCACTTGGGCATCAAGGATGTCAGGCTGAATATGTATACATATGCTTGCATGTGTATGCAAGAATTTTGCAAAACTAAGGTCCTGCTTAGTAATCCCTCTTCCAGTTTTCACATCTTGTAATTAATAAGAAACTTCATAGACACTTTTTGATAAGGTTCATGAACATTCACAAACCACCATGAGTCAGAGCAAAACAGCTACTAAAAAAATTAGATTTCAAATGCTGTGATTTACCCTTCTCAAATTTTGATTTTTTTTGTCTTTAGAACATCAGAATTATATAGCTTTTTCTTTTTCCAGTCTCACATTCAAAACAATCATATTTAAGTGTCTTTCTCTCTTTCTCTGTAGTATTATTTTGACAGCAAACCTGATCCTTTTAGTGTCAATATTGTTGCCGTTATCTTTTATCTCAGCAAGCGTTGTCACCAGATTTGTAAAGGAATTTCACTTCCAACTCACAGATCATGGCATGAATAATATGAAACAAACCAGACACAATGCTGACAACTGAAACCTCTGATAATTTTTCCAATTACTGAAGTGAACAACCCCCCCCCATCACTTCACTATGATTACCTATAATTTTGTTAAAATTATATGCATTATCATGGCACTTTCAGCATAGTGTGTGCATGTCTAATTCAGAAGAATTTATTCCCTGAAACCTGTCCCATGACTTACCAGGACTCCACACATTTCTACATAAAAGATCCAACAGTTTAATTTTACAACGTGCTTTGTATGTGAATACTGAGTGTGTTCCCATTTTCGTAAAGTGCTTTACTAGATATTAATAAGAAGACCAGATGGCTTCCAGGCAAGAGTCAATGTGATACTACTGCAGCAAGTCTATGAGTAATTTGACTCATTTACAAGTAGTTTTACTGACAGAATCATAATTTCTCTAAAAAATGTCCTAAAAGGGAGATAATTAAGCCAGGTTACAGCACACAATCTTCAGTTTACCTACATTTCCCACTCAGCAGGAAAATGTAAAACATACAGGAAATCCAAGACCCATCTCTCTTGCCAGCACAAGCAGGAAAGAATTAGTGAGGTCAGATACTACAGGCCAAAATATGGCTATGAAAAATGCAATCTGGTGAAGAGGAGAATGGTTCCTTCCGCTTGCTTATTCCCTTGCAGATCACGGCCACTGTCTGAAAACTTCATGCCACTGCCATCCTTTGATCTCTCTTTCTCCAGTTTGTCGTGAATCAGAGAAAAAGGTACTTTTCTGAGTTACCCCCTTTAGTCTCTCAGAGCATGGATTAAATAGTCGCTTATTTGGAAACATGATCAGCATGGCAGAAAAAGGCGTCCAGCTGCATCCAGAGGCATTATGTGATACAGTAACACCCATGGAGTCTTATTTTCAGCAATGCTCCAGGGAGGGTGCAAATGAAACTTCGCTACAAGTACACTTTTCAGTCAGACATCCATAAATGGGCTTCTAGTTCATTTTGGGAGTTTTTAATATGCTGTTTGACACAGTTCTTCAGTGAATGGCCCAAAATGTCAAAAATAAGTGCTGTTCTGTGGATTAGTTATTGTGTCTTACTGGCTGCTCACTCGTTACAAGTCACATAACCAACAATACAACCTCATTTCCATGGCCTGTAGGGGTCTTTTGAGGTTTCTGAGTCTCTCTTTTAGTTCATAAATTACCCAGCTAAGAGGAAGGACCAGGCTTACGGAAG
>WEIT01025122.1:176-11599 GCA_013389985.1 Dryoscopus gambensis
CCTGGGGGTAAGCCTGTTCAAGGCAGCAGATATGCTCCAAACCGCGATCATTTCAACCAAAATCTGCATTTTAAACGGCCTCCCTACTTCTATCCCTATTATCCTATGCCCTATTATTTTCCACAAATTCCTACCCCGTTCTTCCCTCCTGGATTCCTTTGCCAACACCATGCCTTTCCACACCTTGCAAATCCATTTCCCCAAAACCCCATTCCTATGGCAAGTGGTGGGTAAAAAGAGAAAAGGGAAGGAATGCAAAAACCTCCTGCCTCAGTTTCCCTTCCAAGTGTACATTGGGACTCGGGGGCAGGGAAGTAACCTGTATTCTTTTGAAATTATTTTTGTTATTCTGTGTTTATACTGCTGTTTCAAATGTTAGATTTTGAAACCCTTGAGAAAAGCTATCTTAAATAAAACAAAATCGGGAGATGTTGAGTTTCCCTCCCCCCGTTCCCCTGGGGGGAGGGGGGGATGCTTGGGTGGATTTGAGATCTGGGACGGGGTCTGCCCTGCCCCTGCATCTGCCCCGGTCACATGTACCCCTCCTGTGTGTTCTGGTTGGTGGTTTTGTGTCCCCCTGTGGGGGGAACTTGGGAATTGTCTCGTGACTTAGGGAGTCTGTGTGCAGAGTCCGGTCTGTGTGCTGGCTCCAGGCCATGTGGCCACGAAATAAAATCTGCTGAAAATATCAACAAAAAACGAGACCTCTTGATTTCTTCGACGTATTAAGCTGTTCCCAGAAGGGGTGCAGAACCGCACCGCAACAATACACGTCACTTTTCCCCCTGTTTTAGGAACAGATCTGCCAAGTATATTTAGATACATTTCTATGCAGCTTCCCAGAATATTCTAGTATCTAAAACTGTAGATATATTTTTATATCCCCATATGTGCGTCTGCAGATTTTTTCATGGACCCCAGAAAACTGGCCAAGAAAAACAGCATATGCAAGAATCTGAATGTACAGGCATATACGCACATCTCTAAAGGCTGCATGTAAGTCTTTTTGAAGTAACAAGTTCTTTAGTTTCTAAGACAACTGAAATCAAGAACCAGATCTATTTGACAAGCAATTTGGTGCTCTGGAATCAAGAGAACTTTTTTTTTTTTTTAATGAATGATTCAAAACTCTAATTACAGAATAATCCCAGCTATATTTTCTTAGTGACTTTTTACACTGGCCTAGCAGTTATCTGGCACATATTGAACCCCTTCTTCCTGTATGTTCAAATATGCTGATTTCCTACATCTTTTTCTGTTTGTACCTATGCAGTAACTGCAGTGTTTTAAGGTAAAGTTCTCAGATGCTGAGAAAATCTTTTCCCATGCACCTAAAATAATTGTATTTATAACAATAAATTTAACAAGACAAAATTGGTTACTGATTGGAGTCCACCAATTTCATTAAGTTTGCTTCTAGAAGTCCTATTTCATACTGCATAGCTCCCCCTGAAGTGACCGAAAGGGTTTCATTTTTCATAGTTTGGAATGTTCATTAGATATTTATATGAAAAATGAGAACAAACTATGCTACAGTAGATAGAACAAAAACAATTTCATAGGGCAGTAAACTCTCATACTCCAGGGCATAACCCAACCAATAATGTATAGGGTTAGGCAGAAGCTTTGCTCACAGACAGATTATTTCGAAGAGAACACAACTAAATGTTAAGTACCTTCCATCAAAGCATCCATTCAGTTGTAAGCTGACAAAATATGGTATCACAATTTTTTTGCCTGTATCTTTGTGGAACCAGCTCCCTGCCTACCACCTTTGCTCGAGGGACTTCCACAGCAATCTTTCTCAGTCCAGACTGCTCTCAGTGCACTTCACACAGTCAGACTTCGATTTGACTAGATGATGATATGTTTTAGGGTTTAAAACATGTTTCCTAGCCTATTTACTTCTTCATTTTACTTTCCTACACACTTTTTTCTTTAAGGTATGAAAAGACCATTTTTTTCAAGTGAGCAAGGCGAAGCCTCTGTGTATTGCTTTTGTATTTTATATACCCTGAAATACACCTACATTCGAAAGCATAAATTATCTTCTTCCCTCATTTGCACATGGACTCCTCTGTGCAATACCTAAAACTGTATTGATCAAATTTATCCAAGGCTTGCGGTAAATGAAGATAAAGAAAAATCCTTTTTAAATGTAGAAAGGTTAAACATATAAAATACATACAATTATCTACCTTGTTATTAATACACTTCTGAAAAATGTTGGAATAAGCAAAACCCTTTTCCTACTGCAACCACTGATCAAATAGTTTTTGCAAAGCACCAGAATTAACTGTCTCTAAAGTGATCATTAATCTGATTGTCCTTTTAATTCAAAGGTGTGTTGCATTTTCTTAAGCACAATTTACCATCCAAGTACCTTATCATTTAACATCATTATATTTTTGCAACAATTTTTCAGTGAATGTATCTCACAAAACTCCTCATCTGTAACTTCCTTCCCCTTCAGGTTGTAACATACTTCTGGCAAATAGGTTTGACCTCATACGATGGGAAAGGAATTAAAATAAAGGAAAGAAGAAAGTGATTTAAAGTTTCCATGAGACTCCAAAGTGACTTCACAGAGTAACATAAGGGCCTTTCACTCAATATAGTGCAAAACCATGATCCAAACCCAGAGTGCAGCACAATGAACTGAGAAGGCTTGGCCATTAGAAGTAGAAGCATCTACTCTTCTTGTTTCTCATTTCTTGGAGAAAAAATGAGTCTGTCCAATTTTAAATGCGATAAATAAGGCAGGGGATTTGCTCTCATCACTCCCTTCCATGGAATAGCCACGTGGTGACCACTGCAGCTGGCTTTTATGGGTGAGAGGGCTGGAAACAGGTCCCGTGCATTTGATGCACATTTTTGTCCCGTGCAATTCATGCATATTTTATCAGCATCACAACGAGCTGGTGTCAGCTCCTCATGAATAGACAAGCACGAACTTCCAGCAAGATGGAGCACAGGGGTAGCCTGAGGTGTCAGGAGTGACAGCCATGCACTGGCCTCCTCCCTGCCTCCTCAGAATGCACATACCACAGTGGCAAGGGACCTGCCTTGCGAACATCCCAAGCCTTTCCAGAGCCAGAAAATCCAACTTGTCCAGGTGGGTCAAGGTTGGAGACTGTGTCTGCAGCCTTCCGCTTACCTCTACTTCCCCTCTCTCCAAAGCTGAGATTCCTCTGCGAGAAGGAATAAGAAAAGTTTGCTTTAACAAGTCCCTCATCATAAACTGCTTGATAACTTAAATCAGGAAGATCCTCTGTGACATTACATTAAGTTCTGCCTGATAAGAGAAAAAAATTAAAGAAATGCTGCACAGACACAGAAATGTACGTTTGATTAATTGTGATTCTTGCATGGTATTTAAGGAAACTGTGCTTTCAGAATGAAGCAGCATGATTTGATTTCTGAAATATCCTTGTGTTTGAGATACCCACTAACTTTATAAGCAACTACTCTCTACCTCATTGGTATATAGTGTGCAAATACAGCTCTCTGAAGTTAGGGCAAATACTACCATCTGAACTTTAATCAAAAAATTCTGTTAACTGATAACAGAAAGCATTTGTCACAGAGCTGTGTTTTAAGGAAAGGAGGTTCAAAGACCCTTCTTTAGGTTCACTGTGGTTTAGAACAATTAATGATAATAATAAAAAAAAGTTCCCAGTATGATGACAAATTACAAAAAATAGTTATTTGGTTACTTTTTTTACTGAAAATTCAAAATCAGCCTGCTGATGGTAAATGAAAGGAAAGCACAAGGACAGGTATTGACATTTTGTATTTCTGAACCCATCCTTGGGACAGCACATTCTTTCTTTGGCATTTCTTTCACATTTACTTAGAACACGATAAATATATCTATCCAGGCAACTATATCAACACCAGGAGCTTATTTTATCTAAGTTCAGGCGTCTTGTGTTGTTATGTAGGTGGAAAGGCAGATTTCGTTTCTCCTTCTTCCTTGAGATGAGTAGGTGTGTGGAAAAATGCCATATGAATCAAATTGCCTTTGATTCATCATTATAACTTTCACATTATACGAAATGACTTGTGCTTAGGAACTCATTTTTTATCCATACATTCCTCGCAAGTGTATATAGTATACAAAAGAAAAGACAAAAATCCAAGGACTCCACTGGTTTAAAATTCAGTTTATCTCTGCATTTGCTCCACATTTTTTTTTATTATTCTTTTAGCAACAGTTTTGTATAATAATAATTAGCAAAACCCTACTGCAGTCAAAACTTTTTGGTAAATGCCTCCTAAAGGACTTAGAATCTCTTTCTTTGAAATATCTATGGTTAAAGTAAATCACATTAGCTACGGCAGCCAGCTGAGCTCAGTTCAACTGAGAATGTTCTCTTTTAATCCACATGGATCTCCTCTACTCCTCCCCAGACATTTTGTGGGCAAGGAAAACCAAAGGTCTTGATTACACAGAATGCCTCACAGTATTTTCTTCTAGAGAATTTAAGCATAATATTAAGGACATGTTGCATCCCTCCTTCTGAAGTCTGCAGTACTGGTATTATCATAAATCTCAAACTGACTTCCTTATTTGATCTTTTCCCAGCATGTGA
Organism: Dryoscopus gambensis; assembly: GCA_013389985.1. Lineage (NCBI taxonomy): Eukaryota > Metazoa > Chordata > Aves > Passeriformes > Malaconotidae > Dryoscopus > Dryoscopus gambensis. The sequence continues at coordinate 4,772 of WEIT01025122.1, forward strand.
ACATGCAGGCACTGGAAGCATCTGTGGGATTCTGAATACATCTGAAGTAATGTGCACATCAGTCTCCTGCTGAATGTGTCTTAAATCTACAGCTTTTATTGTTCAGGCCATTGCTTCAAGTTGACTTGCAGTGCAAGAGGATTCCTGCAGAGGCCTTATTAAAGTCCAAATTTTGCAGTCTGACATAAACAAAATGCAAATTCTTAGCTTTTTACATGCAAAATATATCTGCTAACAACCATCTATTTCATTCATGTGACATGTAAAGCCAATTGGGAGAGTGATCTGTGGTGGAAGAAATTGTTTTGTCATCTCATTCCAGTCAAAACAATGAGGATGTGTTTCTAGCTGACCCATAAGCAACTCTCAAGAATCATATCCTCTTCTTCCTCTGTCTGTAGAAAAAAAGATATTTCCTATTTCACTTGTAGACCAAGCAGGCTAAAGTTTTGCTGATTTCTGATGCTACAGGAGTGAAATAGAGTATCCACAATAAAAATATTAGTAAAATTGCTTCCTCATCTGAATTAAGAAAAAAAAAAAGAAAAGCAACAACAAAAACAAACCCTCAGTTTACCCAGGCTTATTCCATCCCACCACAGAAACCACCTGAGCATTGTAAAATAGCAGAAATATACTGGTGAGTTGGGTTTTAAAGGAGATTTCAAAGGGATTTTGCTTAATTATTCATACAGCAAATTCAGCAAAAGGTATTATTAGTTCTCTTTTTCCTCAGTTCATTTAACACAGGTCTCTCTGCTTCTTCACTTAGTGTTATTATTTCTAGGTGTGAAAGTCTTTTCTGTCATGTGAAATTGAAATCAATCTCATTAACATACAATTTATTTTTAGATTGCATTTTCTCTCTTGTCTATAGCTAGTCTTCACTATTTTGCTTTTTGCTTTCCTTTTTGTTCCTGCTCTTCCTCTAGAATATGTTTTGGAATGTAGTTTACATGAAAGATGTTATAAAAAAAACAAAGGATAACCTAATTTCTTTTTACCAAAGAAAACAAAGTCCACTTCATGCAAGGATTATATCTAATTTTGTGGTCATTCAAGGAGGATAGATGATGTAAACGTCAGAACAGCTAGTGAGGGTATATCCTCCATTATTGCTGTTCTGTAAGGACAGAGGGAATGGAACAGGAAACATTGATTTGTTTGCGGTCATTAATTTCTGGGCTGCAAAAAAGTAACACTGAGCAGATGCACCTTTTTTCTGAACAGAAGTGTTTTCTCTTCCTAATTAATTGGGGACTTATTCAATACTGGCTCAGCAACACAAAATTGACCTTTGAAGATCACCATGATAAGCCATATGGGGCTAAATCTTGTCTCTCTTATGCATGCTAAACTCTCACACATTTCAAATGAATTTGCATCAGGATTTAGGTAAGTGATCATTGTACACCACGAAAAACAGCTCCTGGGACAGTTTAACTTGTATATCCAAAACATTCATGTTTCACTTTATTTTCTTCACCCTACCCTCCCTTTTTTTGGGTTTCTTCTGGGAAAGTTTCACCCCCACTCACATCTCCCTCAGTCATCCCATTTTGCTTTAGCACAGTTGGCAAACTTCTTACAACACACAAAATCTTGGGAGCGAGAATATTAGCACTGCATAATTTAGGAGAGCCTCCTCATTACATTGCTTCTTCATTTCAATTGTTTGAAATTCTTTTGCACCTAAAGGCATACATAGAAGCCAAACCAGGATCCAAGTGTGCTTACATTACATTACTATTTCCTGAATACCAACAGCCAGAAGGTTAAACTAATAATTCAGAATCAAGCAAATATTTTTCTTTCAAAATACCTTACAAACTATACTGACTATATAGTTTTGTAATGCATAATATAGTTTGTATTGAAAACCCTTATTACAATAATACTGTATCTGCTGCCATAAGGATTGTTTTAACTATTTTTCCCATGAAATACACTTAAATTTAAAGTAAGTCCTGCTGGTATCAGAAGGTGAAACTTGTAAGACCTCAACACTAACAACAATAGCCAAAAATATTTTAGAGATTTATGTGTTCCTTTTATTTTACTACCTTCTCACTACCACAGTTGCATTTTAGGATGAGCAACTATCTAGACACAGAATACAGTCTATGGTCTACAGTCATTCTAGTCCTTAAAAGAAGTCTAAAAAATTTCAGGGTTCTGACATTGTCAAAATAGCCAAATAACAGGTTGAAGGTGTTTACAGTGGTCTAATAATTTTTCAAATGCATGATTACTTGCATGACAGCCACACTCATTGAGGGCTGTACTGTACCAATCACAATCTAAGTAGGGGAGAAGTTCTTTAAGTTTCTAGCAAAGTCCTGCACTGGTATTGTTTAGACAATATGGGAATAATCCCTGGATGGTGTCAATCAACATAGTTCTTTGATTTTCAATAAAGATATGTTTGATAACACAACTGTGAATATAACTTTTTTAGACTGGTTGAAGATGGAAATAAGAATTATGCAACCTCGCTGTATGCCGTCTTAGAATCAACTAACAGCCTGAAAGGAATTTGATCATATTCATCAAGATGTTTTTAAATTACAAGATGGAAAAACAAGACAGATGGTGATTCACCTGGAAAAGTGAACAAAGCTTTTTAAGAGTTTTTTAATGTCAGGTTCTTATTTTAAGACATCTTTCTGGATGCTGAAAGTGGAGGCAGCCAAAAAACACTCCCCAAACTCCCAATCAGTGACCTGAGAAGGTCAGATACTGCAGCAATAAACATAAAATCAGGTACAAAATGATATTCAAATCTTGTACTCTGTTATGTTTCTAGGTTACATATTTAAAAACCGAACACATTAAAGTCAAACATGGAAGACCTCTCAGTGGTGAGACACTAGAATGCTGCATTTGACTGCACTCTATGAAACAGTAAAATATCTACCTACAACAGGGTGAAGCTGACAGGATATCCTAATTAATATTTTTGAAGTATCTCAGATCTCTGTCTACATAAATTCTGCATAACACTTGCAAAATATACTCAGGATAAAGTTCTGCACTGAATTAAACCACTCACATTCAGTCTTACTATGGTAATCTGTTTCTCTCAGAAGTGGCAAAAAATGTTGCAAGACAAAAGAGCTATTTACATAAATTATAAAGTTAAGACGTGAAGAAATGGAGACATGTGCATGGTTACACTAGAAATTAGAAGTTTCTTAATTATTTGTGAAAGATAGAGTATTATTTCAGTAGATTTAGGAGAGCAATAAATCTCAGAGGTTTTAAGAGATATCTACATTTTACGTGGGATCATACATCCTGATCACTCTAATCAGTGCCCACAATTTCTTCAATGAGGTACATTCATGGAGTTGAGAGACGTTCCCAGAGCTCGAGTCAGCATTATAAGCAGTAAGAGAGAATGGTAGTCCTTCCTGCAGACCCAGGAGGACTTGTGATGCTGCAAGCAAAGGCCATGCTCCTGGCTAGGGAGCTGAACTGTGACCTGGATTCAGTTCAATGCTCTGCATTTCCTCTCTCATGTTTCCTCAGGCACATCACCATCCCAGAAGCTTTTCATCTGTGACAGAAATAAATACTTACCACCATGAGAGGTAGGTACAAGGATCAATACTGTATGGATATAAGATACCAGAGTAACAGGGAACATTCAGCTACCTTTACAGGGTGCTTTTAATTCCAAAATCTCAATTTTTATGGGCAGAGTCTCCTCAGCTCTGTTAGCACACCTATCAGCCATTTGCATTTCAGGCCAGGTGACAGAAGCACCGTTAAGAGGGCAGAGACCAGCAAGTGAGGCAGCTCACAGCAGAGAGCAGGAGGCAGCCAGGGATGACGCACTGCCTGTGGTCCTGCTGCCTACTGAGACCAGCCTGGAGCCCAGACCGCACTGCGGCTGCTGCACCGGGGGGAAAGGGAGTGTGTGTGTGCCTGTGTGTGCCTGTGAGGGGTTGTTAGGGGGTAGGGTCAGGCTGGAGAACAGAACCGGACCCCTCTGAGCATAAGGGATTGCTGTCCTCTGCCTTCCACAGCCCCCAGCCTGAGAAACATGGCTGCTTCTCTGGGTCTTTCTGCTCTGCCTCCTGATTCACTTCCATCCTCCTCCACTCCTGCCCATGTCAAGAGAGGCACGACTTTGGCCAGGGCTGTTCTGCCACCTCTGGTGGAACAAAATCAGTTTCACCTGCTCACCTGGGAGGCACTGAGCTGCTGCTGGCTGCTACATCAAACAGTGTCTCTGCCACTGACACTGTCACAGCTGCTTTTTAGCTCAGGTGCTGGCACACTGCATGTCTGCTGCTTTGTCACTGCCTGGCGGATGCTGTCTGATGACTGCATCCCCCGAAGAAAGCATTGGGATTTGTATGCAGCTTATCTGTATTTAACAGTCAGCCAAAATATCAAAAGACTCTGTATAAAATTGTATCTCTGTTGCTACCCAAAGGAGTCTATACTCTTCTGTGTTTTTCCAATGAACACTGATTTTATAGTACGTTATTTAATTAGGACTTTTTCATACATATTTTGTAGTTGAAGTCATACATCCATCTTGTTAGCCTAAAATTCACAGATTGCCTCCAGTGTTAAACTTTCACTTTTAACGGGATACTCAGATTTCTGTTTCTAGAAAGTGAAGTTAAATTACAGCTTCCCATGGGGCATTTCAGAGGATGACTCTAAATAAGCCAAAGGCAATATATTAAAGAACAGCTCTTTCTTACAAAAGCTGATAAATTCACAGTAACTGGCAAGAAAGGAAGGCCACAGAAAATTCAAGAAAATAAACTAAATTCAATAAATATGCTTTATTGATGAGTTAGTGGAGAGTAGACAGCACTGCAGAAACAACAGCTTAGAAGACAGATCACTGTCTGGGCTAATAAGAGTTCACACCCATATCTGGCTGTAATTCTCTTATCCCCATACAGAAATCAGGTCTAACTCAAATAATCAAAAAGTCAACGTAGGATTTGGAATCTAAGCCCAAAGTTGCCAAAAGGTCAAGAGTATAGAAGGGCTCAGCTCTAATTCCCAGTTGAGGATCTCATTTGCATCCACAGTTTCTGCATGTGCATAACAACAAAAAAGGAAGGAAGAAAAATTTTTTGCACACTGACTCACTGGATTGTTTACCTTGAAATACATCCTGCTTCAGAGCTTGTTAAAGTAATTCTCACCATAGGGCCTCCTCACCTTTACAGAACTGAAGTTCAAGTCTCTTAAATGCTATGTGACCCCATGGCATCAGTATTTTAAAATCCTTTACCTTCATGTTAAATTAATGAAGTTTAGTGACTTCATCATGAAATTGGTCATTTGGGGGTATTGTATCTGACAAGGCTTTTATGCTTTTTTGTGGCTAGCTTTTGGTTTTTGAGGGGGTTGGTGAGATTTTTTGTTTAATCACATGGGCCCCATTAATTTTTTTGTTTTGCTTAGGTAAGCAATTTCTTTGGGATACAAAATTCTGACTAAATTCTTTAATCAGCTTTTGCTCAGAAACTGTTTATTTCCATCTGCATTACAAATGCAGGATTTAAACAACCTATCAACTCAGCATAAGCAGCAAGTCATCTTGTCAGTCTGTCCTTTCCTCTCAGGGATGCAGCTACTGTATTCTGTAGTTCTGAAGAAAGGAAATAATAGGATTAGAAAAACCTTGAGGAGAAGGGGATGTCAAACAAAAGAAAAGCATGCTGTCGTTCTAAAGCAGTCTCATCTAGTACTGGGAATTGTAATCCATTTGTGCTAAAGACTTTGCCTCTGCTAATTAAACAAAAAAACCCTTGAAAGACTTGTACAGTTTGATATTGTAGTGTGGCCTACAGGGAACCGTAATTAAAACGTGTTTGAGTGTGTTAGTTTTGGCTAGGATGGAGTTAATTTCTTTCATTGTAGCTACTAGGGGCCGTGGTTTGGGTTTCTGCTGAAAACAGGATTGATAATACAGAGTTATTTTAGCTATTGCAGAGCAGTACTTAACACAGAATCAAGGCCTTTTCATACTGTCCTGCCAGTGAGGGGCCTGGGGGTGCATAAAAAGGTGGAAAGTGACACAATTGGACAGCTAACCCCAAGTGACCCAAGGGATATTCCAGACCATATGGCATCATGCTCAGTATATAAAACTAGGGGCATGTTGGCTGAGGGGCTACCGCTCACAGACTGGCTGGGCATCAGTCACTTGCTGCTGACCAATTGCTTCCATTTGTATCACTTGTCTTTTTGGAGTTTTATTTCTGTCTTTTTATTATTTTTCTTTTCATTACTATTACCATTATTATTAAAAGAAAAATAATTAAACTGTTCTTATCTCAGCCCAAAACTTTTCCTGCTTTTACCTTTCCAGTTCACTTCCACCTCTCCTGCTGGGGCAAGGAGTGAGTGAGCAGCTCTGTGGAGCTTAGTTGCTGGCTGGGGTTAAACCAGAATAAACAGAATAAATGCAATTTTAGTCATTAATAACCAATCTAAAGTACAGTCAGTCATACAAACATACCATTATTTAAGGATTACAATGTGTGAGAGAGCCAGCAATCAAATAACCTTATAGATCCTTTACTCACCTAGCATACCAAAAATATAATGCCCAACTACTTTAGAAAAATGATTCTATACATCTTTGAAGGAAATGCAAAAATGTGGTCCAACAGGAATAACTAATTTAAGCACTTTCAGCTCTTATGCTTTGTATCACCATTAGACTGTTTTATTAAAAAATAAGTACTATTTAAATAAGGCAGTGTAACATCAGATATACAGTATAATTTTAAAAGAAATCTTTGAGGTCTATTTTCTTCATCTTCAGAGACACAAATCATGGGGTTT
>WEIT01025122.1:16343-29849 GCA_013389985.1 Dryoscopus gambensis
AAAGAGTGTTTTGCAAGAATTTGCAAGAATTGTTTAAGCTTCATTATTTTCCTAATTTTCCAGATTCCTAATTTTTCTATTTTCCATTGTTACTACAAGGATAGGTTATACTGAATATTGCTCTTGTCAGTTAAAAAAATATTTTCACAGTCAGAAATATTTCCATGCTATACAGTAGCAGAATAAAGTGGCAGAGGAGGATGGAGTATCCCTAAAGATGGATGCTACATTCCTTTTTCATTCCTTCAGTTTATATTATGTTCAGGTTCAGGATTTTTGTTTTGTTTTGTTCTAACTGGTTGCCATGTGAACTGGCAATAAAGTATACAGCCTTCTATACCTGTTAATGTCTTCCCATTTTGAGAAAAGAGAGGCAGCTTTTAATGTATCTCTCTCNGAGAACAGATTGTGTTGCAGACTCAACCTCATGCAAAATGAGAATTCAAAATATCATAAGCAATTCAGTAAAACTGCATCTTGCACCCAGCAAATCTGCCAATGTGCTTTAATTCGGGAGCAAAACTACAGACTTTATTCTTCCAAGTACAAAATCATCACTAACAGGACTAATAGCAAGTGCTATCAATGGAATAGCTCTCGAATATTGGGATTTGGTTATTCATCTGAACTTCCTGAAAATTGAGCATTTATTAAGGAAAAACTTTTATAATTAGTATCCAACCTCTGCACATTAAGGAAAACCTTTTATAATTACTATCCACCCTCTGCACAAACCACATTATCTTGTAGACCAAGAATTAAGTAAAATGCAAAGGAACATAAAAACATTTGTGATGGAGACGGAAGAAGGAAAGAAAGAAACATTCCTTACAGGAAAACAACACTTAGATTAATGCCAAAAAAAACCAGGATTGCTAAATATGATGGGAAGGAACTCGTACATTCCAGCCATAGGCTGAGACTAATCTCTTCTACAAAAACTGCATTCAATACAACTGTATCTGGAGAAGAGCTCTTAGCTGGGTACAAACCATAGACACTTGTACTCAATTTGTAAGAGGAGGAAATGGAAGAACAAGAGGGAGAGGAAAAGCTATATTAAGAAGTCAAATTGCAGGAGCCCTTTGACTGCTCTTACAAACTGAAGAATATCTTCAAAACTGAAAACCTGCCATTAATCTCTTATTTACATGGAAAGCACATGCTTCTTTTTATCTGAAATACTTACAGTAATGACAGGAGCTGAGACTAGACAGATAAACACAATATGTCTGGTTATCAAGAAATTTAGATTTCTTATCTAAATTTGGGGTTGAAGCTGATATTTGCTTACTGTGAGCAGATAGTGCATCTGCTCAGTGAAACTTATGTTCCTATCATTTTTACTGCTAATAGCAGTAATGAAACAGCATTTTCATGGGGCCTATTTTTTCAGGATCCAGAGATTTCTAAGGGGGAGGAAGTCCAGTTACAGAATCGTCCTCAAAATCAGAGATTATAAATCCCGAAAGTTTACAATGGTGAAGACCAACAGAAGGTAGGCACAAATCTATAACATTCACTCAAAAAAATTTAAGCTAAAATTGTTCTGAGTGAAGCATTTGAGCTAAACAAACAGACATTTTATAATGTGACTGTTCTCAGGAAATTTCCAGGAAGGACTGGCTTTTTCTGAATTTTTAATCACACTTGGTAAACACAGCAGCTGTATACATCTGCTTCTTTCTATACGTCTGCTCTAAAAGTGAGTGACTGTGAGTGGCCATGTTTATTTATCAGTTTATTTAATTTTTTAGGAGTTCTGGAAGCATGTGTGATCTTTAACAGAAGATCGCATGGTCCTTCCAGCAGCTGTGCTGCATAAAGGAAAACAGCAATGTTTCTTCTTTGCTTAACCAGCTGAGTCAAAGTCAGGGAAAATAGGAGGACATGATACAATTCATGCAACAAAGATATAAAGTCATCTCTAGTTGTCTTTGGGGTTTTTTTTCAGCGTACTCTGCCATGCAATTTGTTGGCCTTGTTACAGGCTAACATAGAAGACACACCTCTACTTTGATCACAGCATTGATTTTGGTGGTTGGCTTGAAGTCTCTGTGTGGGTACTCGTGGCATCCAATGTAGTAGTTTTGAAAGCAAATGCAGAAGATATGAAAACATAGCAATTCAAGCTTAATCACATAATTCATTAAAAAAATTGGTTTTTTCACACTCTGCTACATGTCCATCTCAATCTCTCTCTTATTTACATAAAAGTCCCACTGATTACACAGATGACGGTAATCACACTACATCATTCTATGGGAGTGCTGCCAAAGACATGTAAACCCAGGTCTTGCTGTACACATGTGATATGATGGGGATATCAATTACAGTGCCCAAAATTGAGCACAGAGTTTATATTATTTCAACATGCACACATACTCTTACATTTATCAGTCATTAGGCCACAGTTTATCTATTGATATACAAGCAAATCCATTGCAGTTGGAGTGCATTAAGTACAACTGCTAGAGAAGTGTCTAGGGGTATCTCAAGATTTTACTCATTTGTTCTTTTAACACCACAGAGTTATACATAAAAAAGAGGGAGGTAATGTCAACATCATGTCATTCTTTAAGAGTCTACACATTTCTATTCCTAATATATGAACAAAACATATTGATTCTTGAACTAATCAGTTCTGCTCCTTATTTTGAGAACACACTCTTCACCAACAGTTGAATGTCATGAGGCCAACGAAGGTGTGAGTCAGGATTGACAGCAGGACTGAGTGACTACATACCCCTCATATTTTGAATGCAAGACCATTCTGCCAGCTGCTTGTGTCATTAAGGCGATGTTGCACCTCTGAAACGAGTTGGTTTATATTTTAATAGTACCCTACTGCTTGGCCCCCTATCTTACATTTGCTGAATCAACACTATCACAAAACAGCAAAGTCTGTCTGACATAGCAACATTTTAATACGTGATGATTCATTGTGACAGGACACTGAAAGCCCTGTAGCATGTGCAAAAAAGCTTTAAATAGTACATAGTTGTTAACTTATTTTAATTAAAAAGGCAAATGCACAAGAGAGACGAAGAAATCTTTCTGTATCACATCACTTTTATTTGCTTCACTTACTAGCACAGAATTGCTTTGGTTCCATTAAGAAATTCTATTTTAAAAGAATGTCTTCTTTCCTACTTTTATATTTTCCTTTCTTTTCTGCATAGTATATCTAAAGGCTCACAGCTCCTGGCTGCAAATACTACAGAGGATCACTAAATATAGGACAGCATGAAAATATGTTGAATACATTTGTCAGCACTGTATTAAAACAGAGCTGCATAGCAGAAAGATTCCCTCATTGTTAATATATACTGGCTTTATCACCTTTCCAAGGTGAGAGCACCCACACAGGTATCATAATCAGTGACATTTTTGCAAAGCGTTTCAGGATACTTTTATTCCTCCGTAAAATGCATGCAGAAAAATGCACTAATGAAGGTTACCCTACTTTTTAATTTTATATTATTAGCAGAAATTCAGTATTTCCTGAATCTGAATCTCCCTTGTTTGAAGTGCTGCCAGCACAGCTGCAAAGTGCATCTCAGATTAATGGGAGCCATGACAAACAGAATGAGTTAACCCAGTGCAAACTTTCCATCAAATATGCACAGCAGGTAAACAATTGCAAACTGCCATATTTTCTCTGCACTGTGAAGTCATTGCAGATGACATTAAGTTGTTATGTAGCAAGGGACATCAAAGCAGTATGTCACATCAGCAAAAAACCCAGAAATAGCACAAGAACTATCTCCACAAACTATTTTCAGCCTTTCTCAGGAAAACTACTGTGAAGCTGCATGGTAGAGCTAAAAAAATCACAAGAGTTTGCAGAAAGGGACCAAGGTTTCTTAATGAACAACCTTTAAGCTTCATAACAGCTCTGCAGAACAGAAGTGCTGTAGAGTTCTCTAGCCAAGAAAAAAAAAAAAAAAAAAAAAGGAAAAAAAAAAGTTTTGCTAATGATAAAACCCCATAATTGATCTTTTATCTTTGAACACATCTGTGAGATCAACGATGCCTCCTGAAAATCTTGCATTAAGAGCAAAAGTGCCAGAAACCATCCCTTCACCAGACTTTAAAATAAACTAGTTACTTTTATTCCTTACAGGTAACAGAAACTCTGCTGTGCATGCCAAGTTGTGATGAGGCATGTTTTAGCACCATGACTGCAAGGGAAGGCAACTCTTGGAATACACATTTAATCTGCTCTGTGCTACCAATTTCTGTTTCTTTAAAATCTATTCCAGAGACTGGCAGGGTTCAACAACGTCTGCCTACAACGTGTTCTACAGACCTTGAACAGCTAAGAAGCAGTGTAGGGACATCATCTTACTGGTACTTTTGAAATCACTACAAAGGAGTTTGTACATCACCAGTGTCAAAAAGATCAACTATGCTCACATCAGAAATGACGAATTTTCATGGTGATTTTGGTAGAAGTACTTATACCATAGGAAATATATAATGAAAGGCAACTTAGTGCGGGTTATAGTAGAACAGTTTATGTCTTAACATCTCAACAATAATCAAATACAGGTATATTAATTTGTTTTCTTAACACTGCCTTCTTATTGAAGACATATATTTAGCTGTTGTAATAACCATAAAAACAAAATAAAAATCAAAAAAATCCCAATTCTCTTTCCCTTCATGACTGCATATTTGTATTGACTCTCCTGTTCCCAGCAAATTACTTGGGTCAAATACAAGATACTCTTAACAGCATTTGTTATCATGCAGACTTCTGTCAAACAGCAGTATCTTACATTTCCACTGGCATTTCTTATCATTAAATGTCCGTGTAAGTCTTCTGGTTTTAGCAGATATCTTGCCTACTTTTCTTTTCTTCTCGCATTTAAATCAATAATCCTCCAATCAAATTAGTCATACTTAAACAGCTTACACCTATCTGCTAATTCACAATACTAAATGACAGATGAAATGCAATGTTATATGAAATATCTTACACAGAAGGCAGTATGTCTTCTACACCCATGGTATAAAGGACACAAAATAATGAGACTAAATTACAGCGAGAAAGATTCAGGTTAAAACAGGAAAAGCATCCAAAGAACCAGGGCACCTAAAACACTTAAGCAGGGTGCTGTGACACACCTGTCATTGGAAATATCTAAGAGCATAAACAAAAATCTACCTTGAAGTGTTACAGGTCTTTTCAATCTTGCTGTGGGTGAGATGGACTAAATAACTTCTTGTAGTCCTTTCTACCCCAGACATTCTAGAATGTGCAGGAAGCACGGAAAAGACAAAGTACAAAAATTGGACTAAAAAAAGTCTATACTACCATCTAAATTAATATTTGAACTTATCTTCTTCATTCTTTAAACACCTGTTAACAAAAAGCACATCCATCGGGAACTGATACTTCTAAAGTAGAGAGTGTGAGAATGAAGGGGAAAGCGAAAGCATCCAATATAACTAAGAGTACAACTGATGAGACATTCACTTTTATTCTTCTTGCCCAGTTGGGATTTAAAAACTCATAAAAGTGACATGGCTCAGGTGAAAATAATTATAAAGAAAAGCTACACAGTGAAACATTTCTTAATATTGTTTTCATTCATAATAGCAAGATCTCATTAAAATATTAATGAAAATGCCACAGCAAAGGAAAGTGACTTAGACATGTCTCTTCTATTGGCTTCAATTTCTCCAGTGATTATCTTCATACCATTAGCTACATATTTTGATGTCAGAAACATCTGAAATGTAGTAAGACAAGAAGAACCTTAAAAGCACACACATATCCAGGAGGAGACAAGTCACCCAAAGAAATCTGGATCTATGCTTCAGGCAGCCAAAGCACCACAGCACCACGACAGCAACCACCCAGCCTGCTCCACTCCAGCAGAGGTGATCACCCCGTGCAGTCATCACCACATTCAACCCTTATATCTACACTGCATTTCTGACCTGCCAGTGCAGCTGTTTCTGCAGTGGCACCATAATAACCCAATCCAAAGGCATGATCCAAGCCACTAAATCTTCTGTAGTCACAACTCCAGTAATGCTATTTACTACTACCTGCACGAGCTAAGCTTAACCTGAGTTCACTATGGTCAGGACATAATACCATGAGCAACTGAATTTGTTACATGAAAGGAAAAAGGAGGAGAATGACCCTGGTTGCAGAGCTTATAACCCTCCCAGCCAGCCCAGCAGTAGCTGAATAAGCATGTGTGTTCAGGCCTCCAAGGAGCAGGGAAAAGTGATTATGCTCTTTTTTCCTGCTAGCAGAATCCAACTTGGCATGACATTTCTGTGTTTAACAGCATCCCCATCTTGCAACATTTTTCTCTGGGCAGATAAAAAAGTCCATCCGCAAAGAAATTCTAATCTTCTCCCACACTGCAGAAAGATGAATGGAGATACAATTAAAGAAAACCGAGAAGTTACATTTGCATCCTAACAGAAGTTAAAATGGTATGGAAATTATAGGGTAAAATATAGTTGCTGATTCCTGGATGGAATGTGGCTGGCATGCTCGAAATCTGTTCCACAATGATTCCCGATACACACAGTCTGCAACTATGAGCACATGTTAAGGGGGATCAAATGGAGGGTGGAGCAGAGTGGAGAAATCATGGCCAGGCACTGCTGAAATCTTTGCAGGGAGGGGAACTAGATGGTAGCTTGCAGCTGATAAACCGCATAGCACCTGTCAGCCAGGGGAGAGAGGGGAAGATGTCCTGCTGCTGAGCCAACATCTGCGGTGGAATTGCTCTCCTCAAATGAACTTGGTTCGCTAAAGCCTAATGGTAATATTAACACACACCTCCATCCCAAAGTTACCCATCTCCAAGGTACAACCTCTCCTCACTGGGCATGTGCTCTATATTCTTTTTGACTGTATACTTAAAAGTGAAAGGAGAGAATTTTACACCAATCAGTAAGAAAGGTATGCATGACTAGAGTCACTCAAGCTCCTAAACATAAAGAAGTAGTATGAAAGTAAGTCAAGAATGGGGGAAAGGTCAGGGAAGACTCCATCATAACTGCTGGGATCAGGTGATGGGCTGAACCCGTCTTCCCCCATGGGGATGCCTATTGGGTAAGAACCATACTCTGTGTATGCTGAATACCTTTATTGGGGATTAGAGCTTGCTGTGTTTTGCTTTGAATATGTTTTTGCAGTCAGATACTATCACCAACAATACTTGAACCTTAACCTGTCACAATTTTATATTAATAAAGAGTGTTATTCCATAAACCATTGCTGTAAGTTCTTCACAAGCACTGGCAGTTGCTGACAACAGGGAATATATTCAAATAAAGATGAAGACCTGCTGAGGGTCTCCCTTGTGATGTTGGTGTTTTTCCCTCAGTCAGTCAGACCCCGCTCTGATCCAGCAGGAGTGCGCAGTGAAGAGTCCCCATGACAGACTGGTCGGACACAAGGGTCTCATCTTTCCTAGAGTGCTGAAACCCCACGACAGACAAGTTAAAAACTAAGGGTTGGGTAAATCTCCCCACACTAAGGGTCAGGGAAACTTCCCCTTTTCACATGACACACAGCCCTTTTTCTTTATTCTTTCATCACTTTAGAATACTTTACTGAGAATTATTTGGCAAAGAATAATTTCTTCTAGTCCCTCCTAGCCTCTGTCACTTAAAAGCTTCTATAATCAAATTCTAACTCTATTTTCAGGTTACAAAGTAGTCCATAAGATTAAAAAGTAAGAAAATACGTCTAACCTCTGTGCTTAAAAAAAGATTCATGGACAAGATGCCTGCTTTATGGAGACAAGGAAGCTAAGAAGAATTGTCTGATGACAGTTACAAAAGAAGAAAGATTTCCAATCTTCAAAGCCACATGGAAAAGATCAGAAAAATGCTCTGGTATTTAATACTATAATGTAAGCCTCTATAATTAAATGTTAGATTTTCTATTAGAGAAATGATCAGATTAAAGACGAGTTGATCAAAGATTTAAATTTAATTTGGCTTCTTTAAATACTCTAATAAAGATGTTCTGTTGATTCTCAAACCAGCAGCACTTACATTAAGAGTATTTCAGGGAATGCCTTATCACATTGTGAACTACAGTGTGTTCTTCTGTTCTAAGCATAAAATTCTGTTCTTTTAGGGGGGAAGAAAAGAAAAGCACACAAAGATTGTTCTGCTGATCTCTGCAGGCTAACAGTGTAAGGAAACTTATACTGTATCCTATCCTTTGAATTTATCCTATCCTTTTTGTAGGTGCACTACACCTACAAACTCACTTTGCTAGAAAACGGTATTTTAATAGACTTTAACCCATACCTCTTCAACTGCATTTTTTATTCAATGTCATGTTGAACATATTTCTCAGCAGAGGATCAAATCTGAATCAATAATGCAAACTTCACCTTGTTTCCCACCATGTGTAGTATATGATGCATAGGCCTATCAGAACAATGAGGACATTCCCTTTTTATGTCAGCTAAAAACGGAACTCCTTGGGCATCATAAACGGCTTTCTTCGTCTTACCCTGTAAAAGAGTAAACTAGAAGAAATAACTAAAACACAATAGCTTTAGTAAAACAACAATACAATAGGTTATATTCCAGACATCCATGAAAGAGGAAATGACAATGAAAAAATTAGTTCATAAAAAAGCTGAAGGTGTATAGTTCAGCTAATGGGTAAGAATGAATCTTGACAGTAACTGAACAGAAGGAGCAAGTAGTCTATCAGCTAGCATTTCAAATACCGCATGGACATTCTTAGCTCAACTGCCTTGTTTGGGCTGGGAGGGACCTGGAAGATCACCTTGTTCCAACCCACTGACATGAGCAGGGACACTTTCCACTAGACCAGATTGTTCAAAGTCCCATTCAACACTTCCAGGGATGGGTCATTCACAACTTCTTTGGGCAACCTGTCCGAGCGTCTTACCACCCTCACAATAAAGAACTCCTTCCTAAAATCTAATGTATCTTGTTTCAGTTTAAAGCCATTTCCCCTTGTCCTGTCACTACATGTCCTAGCAAAAAGTTCTCTCCAGCTTTCCCATAGGTCCACTTTATGTTCTGGAAGGCTGCTCTAATGTTTTCCCAAAGCCTTCTCTTCTCCAGGCTGAACAACCCCAACTCTCTTAACCTTAGGAGAGGTGCTCCTTCCCTCTGACCATGCTCATGGTCCTCCTCTTGACTCACTTCAGTAGATGTGTCATTCTTGGGCTGCGGACCCCACAGCTGGACGTAGTACTCCAGGTGGGGGACTCATGAGATTGCAGTAACGGGAGAGAATCATAACTCAGAAAAATGAGTTTCCATTACATCTATGGCATGTCTCGCGAATTCTGGGTAATTTGTTTACTCATGTTCTTAATTTCTTGTGAAATGAGGGAGACTAAATGTTGCTGCCTGGCTGACCAGGGGCTGCCCAGACCCCCGAATGGCAACTTAGGGAAAAAAAGCCCACGTGTGGGCTGTGATTCTCCGAACTCCCTTTGTTCTCTGAGCAGGAAAAAGTTCTGTTCTATTTCATTTCTAACTGGACCGTTTGAATGTAATTTGGTTCTCAGGACAATCTTATTGGCTGTTACTGCAAGTCCACTCCCTGGGTCCCCCTCCCACCCCCGAATATAGGAGGGCTGCAATGGCTGCCCACTGCCTACTTTCTGCTTCCCTTCTGGAGTCAAACCTCCCCGCAGCAGGAGGAATAAAGACTTACAGGAATATAAGCTTGAAATAAGGACTACATCTACCTCTCTCGCTTCTGCTCCTGACCCGAGAACCAGCAGTACTCAAACTGTGCCATTCCGGGGCTCGCGCCATCTGCCGGACTGCTCCGGTCACTCCTCCGAGTGGCTTGGAACTCTCTGAAGCAGGGAAACCATGCCAGACCCCAACCTGGGCAAGCAGTGAGTCTGTGTCAACTACTTGCTCATGTGTTTCCACAGTCCCAATGATGATCCAGTCTAACTTTAAATCTGTAACAAAGTTGATGCCTAAGACCCTTATCATTCTTGTCCCTTTAGTGTCTGTAAAAAAATGACAGACTTTGTCCACAGGCATTTCAACCTAATCAAAACCTCAACAATTTTTTCTCACTTTTGGTCTCTCTCACATATAGGCATCTAAGGGTATCTAAAATGAAGTGGGAAGAATCTGGGCCTTAGCTGCGCCTGCAATCAATATGGATTAAATGCTTCTCTTACCCACTACATAACATTGAGTCTGCGCACTGGAAGATACGAGAATCTGAACCCAATCCAAACCAAAAACTAGAATATGATTCATAAACTGAATTCTGAATATGAATCAGTCTTTAAAACAACACCATATCTAATCGTCAGTTGACTCTGAAGTCACAATTTGAGTTCTGGTTCATTTTTGTTAAAGGAAAGAAAATATATTTTCCAAATGTTAAGGTATATAACTATAAATTCTCCAATGGCCCTACTGATGATCACAAGAGGTGTGGTTATTTTAGCAGTCTGGAATTTCAGAGGGAGAAACTGTAGGCACTCTGTTGAATGGTTTAATACATAATTCTAGCAGTGATGGTTTCAATAAGTTGAGTGCCAGGAAAGAGTGCAGGAAAAGAATGTAATAAAGTGTAAAATAGTTTCATAAAATCACAGAAGCAGCAAGATGTAGCAACCTAATGTTAGACACAGAAAGACACCTCATATGGTAGACAAATATATATAATACATCCATAAGACCCGTTTTTATTCATCTACAGTAATGCACATACAATTATTGGCTCTCATGTATATGTGAGACGAAATGTGAAAAATGCAGCATGTTTATATTTAAAGCTGCACATGCAGGTAATGAGAGTCAACTTTGACAATCCTCATGCTTAGGCTATTGCTTCTTTTTCTCTCTTACCACCTGAATATGAGGCTAGGAAAAATTACAATACATGATGTCTGATAACAGGAAGGATTTTTTTTAATTCTTCATTTTTGATTATTCCTTTTGGATCAGCAAGTAGAGAATTCTAAAAGTTAAAAAAGCTTCTTCAGTTCATGGAAGGATGTCACTTGAGTTCTAAAAGGCCAGAATATCTGATATCTATATTGCAAGGTACAATTCTTGAAACAGACCCATAAATCCACATAGAAGAGTTTAATTGTGATAATGACAAGGAAAGCACATGTAGGATGACAAAATGGCAAAAATTAAAAGTGTTACCACATAGCTGTTGGCACTGCTTACTGTATTAAAAAAGTCTCTCCCCTCTGGAACATCACATCTCAGTCTGCTTTTCACAACTGGTTATTAAACACTTAATAGTTTGGAAATTACCTTTTTATTATACATCTTAACACTGAAACTTTATTCCTGAATGCATTAAAAAGACTTTTTTACAACAAAAAAAAAGATTTAAGATAGGCATGACCCTTAAAACCTAAAAATAGTACTGTGGAAAAAAATAGACTCAAACAATTTTATAGTTTTCTGAACAAAAAGAAAATATCAGAAGCACAAGTAGCTTGAAGAAGAATAGAAATCTCTGAAATTAAAAAAAAAGGTGTAGCCAGATGGGAAAAGGAAACTGTGCTGTGTTTTCAAGTTCTGCAAACAATGGCAAGCAGCTCTAGCAGAAGGTAGCTGCTTTCATTTGCAAACATGTACTTTTCTATTAAGAGCCCTTCATTTTTTAGTAATTTCTAATCCTCGCAATACTGTGATTAATGTTGGGAGTTTTGGGGGTTTTTTGTCTATTGATTATCATTCACTTTGTTACAATTTTGGAGGTTTTTTACTTCAAAATACTTCTATATTTCAATATTTGGGGTTTTTAAAAAAATTTCTTTCCATTACCACTCTTTGAAATGCTTTTACAATTTCTATCCTCCCTCTCTCCTCTTGTTTCCACTTGCTTGTTTTCTAGACAACTGCTCTACTTCTCAGCTCTGGAAATGTGAAGAGACATCTGCTGTTCCTTCTTTATGCAGCAGAGCCTTGGGTGGCTCTATGAAGAATTTCTCCATATTACAGGGTTATAAAAAAAAATTTACATCTCTCAGACTCAAAAAGGCCAGGATCATTAGGATTTCATCTATTATTATTATTATTAACTCTTTATAGAGAGAAAACTCAAAGCAATCAGGTACCACAGTATAGAAAAAAGAGGTTTTAAACAACTTTCCCACCAACAAGTGTTTGATGTCAGGTTTGACTTCAGCTTGGTCAGGAGGATAGGAAGGGAGAGGGAATTCTGCAAAATCCCTGATGGACTCTCAGAAACCTCTCCCCAGCCCTCCAGGGCTGATGCTTCTCCTGGTGGCACTCAGCCTTCTGTTAGTATCTGGATCATCGTCTCCCCTGGTACTCAGGAGCCGGCAGTAATGGACAGTTGTAACAGCCAATTAAAGTTGCAGAACATAGAGATTTTCCTTATATCTTGCTCCAAACGTTCTTCCATGAAATTTTACTTTGCAATTCTATAAATATATTAAATCAAGATTTTACTGCCTGAGATGTATCACCTATTCAATATTTCCCAATATGTAGTGTCAGCAAAATCAGTATTTTTCACCAGCCTATTGACAACCATGCCTGTTATTGCTGATTCACCAAATTGTGTCAATCCTTTTGGCTGAAATTGCTATTACTAATCTATTACATAATTAATCACTAATTTAGAAGTTTCTATTTTCTTTATGAAATTCTATGAATGCATTGAATCCAATAAAGTAATTGGAACTTTTTTCTGAGAAATTCAAAATTCATTGTTTAGTATGATTTTTTTTTCCTGTTCTCAGTGGTTCATAATAAATGAATATACCTGATTTCAAGATTCCTGCTCAGGAAGAATATCCTGTCACCCAGCCAGTGGCCTGTTGCAATATCTATTATTAGATGCACTATTTAATGAGGATACACACTCAGGAGATCCTCTTAACCAGGATGTTTTCCACAGAACACATTTAGGTCCAGCAACATTCATTAGCAATGACTTTCATAATGGGGATAGTAACTTCCTTTAATTGGGATACCTTAGCATGGGTTAGTGCGTAAAACTAAGACTTGTAGTACTTCTGTCTCCTCTGACAAGAGCTTTCAGATTTTCTCATGCTATGAGAAACACATGAAATATGTATTGTTCTGGTTTCGGCCATGAGAGTCATCTTCTTCCTTGTATCTGGTACAGTGCTGCATTTTGGTTTTAAGGTAACAATAAATGTTGAGGACACACTGATGCTTTAGTTGTTGCTAAGCAGTGCTGACCCTAAGTCAAGGACTTTTCAGTTTCCCATGCTCTAGCCCAGTCTCTCCTTTTTGGAACAGGAGATCAAGCAGTTAATACTCAGACGGTTTTCCTTCTACCTTGCTGCTTCCTGGGATGACCCTGTTTACCTTCATGGATGGGTACATAGAGAAGATTGTAAGCCAGCTCACATACTGCACAGTTATTTGGTTGCCTGCTTTTCTCTTTTACACCTTTTAAAAACCCTCTTTTCCTGTCTTGAGAACCACTTTAAGGTCATCAACAGAGCCCAATTGTGACAGCTGATGATCAGA